>OX155951.1:23880691-23908846 GCA_944548615.1 Micropterix aruncella | reverse complement strand
TATATATATATATATATATATATATATATATATATATATATATATATATATATATATATATATATATATATATATATATATATATATATATATATATATATATATATATGTATATATATGTATATATATATATATATATATATATTTATATATATATATATATATATATATATATATATATATATATATATATATATATATATATATATATATATATATATATATATATATATATATATATATATATATATATATATATATATATATATATATATATATATATATAAATTAATTAAATTTAAGCAAAAAACAATGAAAAAAATCACAATCAATCGTCTCTTAAATGCGGAATGACATTTCGAAAATTCGATTTGAAATTCGAATATATCCACTCTTTAAAAGGACGATATACGATTGCTGGGCTCGCTATCAGCCAGCTATTAAATGAAAATAAAAATAAAATACTTCATTTGCTCGTTCCCATGAAATAAGATATAAATCGTAATTTCTGGTCGAGAAGTTTATACTTAAGGCTATATGATATTTACAAGAGTTCAAAACATAATATAAAATTGTATAATATTGTTAATATTTGATTGGTTTTTTGTAAAATCTTTTTTTAAAGAATTCGTTTAAAGGATGACACTTTGATGAAAAAATAAAAATAATAAAAGCCACTTACATAGCTGGAAGGTTTTCCCGGATTGGACTGGGAAATGCTTATTGTTTAAACGAGATGTATTCTTGGATGAGTACCACTTTCGACGGTACACTGTAGGTTTAATGGGATCCCTTTATCGCTAGCGAACGATCACCCTTCATCCACATCTCAAAAACAAAGCGTATCCTTTTGCAAACCAAAATAAAATGTCTTTATTAAAGACAAATTTAAGCAAAAAACAATGAAAAAAATCACAATCAATCGTCTCTTAAATGCGGAATGACATTTCGAAAATTCGATTTGAAATTCGAATATATCCACTCTTTAAAAGGACGATATACGATTGCTGGGCTCGCTATCAGCCAGCTATTAAATGAAAATAAAAATAAAATACTTCATTTGCTCGTTCCCATGAAATAAGATATAAATCGTAATTTCTGGTCGAAAAGTTTATACTTAAGGCTATATGATATTTACAAGAGTTCAAAACATAAGATAAAATTGTATAATATTGTTAATATTTGATTGGTTTTTTGTAAAATCTTTTTTTAAAGAATTCGTTTAAAGGATGACACTTTGATGAAAAAATAAAAATAATAAAAGCCACTTACATAGCTGGAAGGTTTTCCCGGACTGGACTGGGAAATGCTTATTGTTTAAACGAGATGTATTCTTGGATGAGTACCACTTTCGACGGTACACTGTAGGTTTAATGGGATCCCTTTATCGCTAGCGAACGATCACCCTTCATCCACATCTCAAAAACAAAGCGTATCCTTTTGCAAACCAAAATAAAATGTCTTTATTAAAGACAAATTTAAGCAAAAAACAATGAAAAAAATCACAATCAATCGTCTCTTAAATGCGGAATGACATTTCGAAAATTCGATTTGAAATTCGAATATATCCACTCTTTAAAAGGACGATATACGATTGCTGGGCTCGCTATCAGCCAGCTATTAAATGAAAATAAAAATAAAATACTTCATTTGCTCGTTCCCATGAAATAAGATATAAATCGTAATTTCTGGTCGAGAAGTTTATACTTAAGGCTATATGATATTTACAAGAGTTCAAAACATAAGATAAAATTGTATAATATTGTTAATATTTGATTGGTTTTTTGTAAAATCTTTTTTTAAGGAATACTTTGATGAAAAAATAAAAATAATAAAAGCCACTTACATAGCTGGAAGGTTTTCCCGGACTGGACTGGGAAATGCTTATTGTTTAAACGAGATGTATTCTTGGATGAGTACCACTTTCGACGGTACACTGTAGGTTTAATGGGATCCCTTTATCGCTAGCGAACGATCACCCTTCATCCACATCTCAAAAACAAAGCGTATCCTTTTGCAAACCAAAATAAAATGTCTTTATTAAAAACAAATTTAAGCAAAAAACAATGAAAAAAATCACAATCAATCGTCTCTTAAATGCGGAATGACATTTCGAAAATTCGATTTGAAATTCGAATATATCCACTCTTTAAAAGGACGATATACGATTGCTGGGCTCGCTATCAGCCAGCTATTAAATGAAAATAAAAATAAAATAATTCATTTGCTCGTTCCCATGAAATAAGATATAAATCGTAATTTCTGGTCGAGAAGTTTATACTTAAGGCTATATGATATTTAAACAATAAGCATTTCCCAGTCCAGTCCGGGAAAACCTTCCAGCTATGTAAGTGGCTTTTATTATTTTTATTTTTTCATCAAAGTGTCATCCTTTAAACGAATTCTTTAAAAAAAGATTTTACAAAAAACCAATCAAATATTAACAATATTATACAATTTTATCTTATGTTTTGAACTCTTGTAAATATCATATAGCCTTAACTATAAACTTCTCGACCAGAAATTACGATTTATATCTTATTTCATGGGAACGAGCAAATGAAGTATTTTATTTTTATTTTCATTTAATAGCTGGCTGATAGCGAGCCCAGCAATCGTATATCGTCCTTTTAAAGAGTGGATATATTCGAATTTCAAATCGAATTTTCGAAATGTCATTCCGCATTTAAGAGACGATTGATTGTGATTTTTTTCATTGTTTTTTGCTTAAATTTGTCTTTAATAAAGACATTTTATTTTGGTTTGCAAAAGGATACGCTTTGTTTTTGAGATGTGGATGAAGGGTGATCGTTCGCTAGCGATAAAGGGATCCCATTAAACCTACAGTGTACCGTCGAAAGTGGTACTCATCCAAGAATACATCTCGTTTAAACAATAAGCATTTCCCAGTCCAGTCCGGGAAAACCTTCCAGCTATGTAAGTGGCTTTTAATATTTTTATTTTTTCATCAAAGTGTCATCCTTTAAACGAATTCTTTAAAAAAAGATTATATATATATATATATATATATATATATATATATATATATATATATATATATATATATATATATATATATATATATATATATATATATATATATATATATATATATATATATATATATATATATATATATATATATATATATATATATATATATATATATATATATATATATATATATATATATATATATATATATATAATATTTGATTGGTTTTTTGTAAAATCTTTTTTTAAAGAATTCGTTTAAAGGATGACACTTTGATGAAAAAATAAAAATAATAAAAGCCACTTACATAGCTGGAAGGTTTTCCCGGACTGGACTGGGAAATGCTTATTGTTTAAACGAGATGTATTCTTGGATGAGTACCACTTTCGACGGTACACTGTAGGTTTAATGGGATCCCTTTATCGCTAGCGAACGATCGCCCTTCATCCACATCTCAAAAACAAAGCGTATCCTTTTGCAAGCCAAAATAAAATGTCTTTATTAAAGACAAATTTAAGCAAAAACAATGAAAAAAATCACAATCAATCGTCTCTTAAATGCGGAATGACATTTCGAAAATTCGATTTGAAATTCGAATATATCCACTCTTTAAAAGGACGATATACGATTGCTGTGCTCGCTATAAGCCAGTAAATGAAAATAAAAATAAAAATAAAATACTTCATTTGCTCGTTCCCATGAAATAAGATATAAATCGTAATTTCTGGTCGAGAAGTTTATACTTAAGGCTATATGATATTTACAAGAGTTCAAAACATAAGATAAAATTGTATAATATTGTTAATATTTGATTGGTTTTTTGTAAAATCTTTTTTTAAATAATTCGTTTAAAGGATGACACTTTGATGAAAAAATAAAAATAATAAAAGCCACTTACATAGCTGGAAGGTTTTCCCGGACTGGACTGGGAAATGCTTATTGTTTAAACGAGATGTATTCTTGGATGAGTACCACTTTCGACGGTACACTGTAGGTTTAATGGGATCCCTTTATCGCTAGCGAACGATCGCCCTTCATCCACATCTCAAAAACAAAGCGTATCCTTTTGCAAACCAAAATAAAATGTCTTTATTAAAGACAAATTTAAGCAAAAACAATGAAAAAAATCACAATCAATCGTCTCTTAAATGCGGAATGACATTTCGAAAATTCGATTTGAAATTCGAATATATCCACTCTTTAAAAGGACGATATACGATTGCTGTGCTCGCTATAAGCCAGTAAATGAAAATAAAAATAAAAATAAAATACTTCATTTGCTCGTTCCCATGAAATAAGATATAAATCGTAATTTCTGGTCGAGAAGTTTATACTTAAGGCTATATGATATTTACAAGAGTTCAAAACATAAGATAAAATTGTATAATATTGTTAATATTTGATTGGTTTTTTGTAAAATCTTTTTTTAAAGAATTCGTTTAAAGGATGACACTTTGATGAAAAAATAAAAATAATAAAAGCCACTTACATAGCTGGAAGGTTTTCCCGGACTGGACTGGGAAATGCTTATTGTTTAAACGAGATGTATTCTTGGATGAGTACCACTTTCGACGGTACACTGTAGGTTTAATGGGATCCCTTTATCGCTAGCGAACGATCGCCCTTCATCCACATCTCAAAAACAAAGCGTATCCTTTTGCAAACCAAAATAAAATGTCTTTATTATATATTATATATATATATATATATATATATATATATATATATATATATATATATATATATATATATATATATATATATATATATATATATATATATATATATATATATATATATATATATATATATATATATATATATATATATATATATATATATATATATATATATATATATATATATATATATATATATATATATATATATATATATATATATATTTAAAATATTTGATAGGTTTTTTGTGTATACTCTTTATAGAATTGATTAGAGGGATGATTATGAAGAAAATAATAATAAAAACCACTTACATACATAGTACATAGTGGAGAAAGGGGTCCCTTGTTTGAATTAGGGATTGCTTTATATTTAAACGAGATTGGTTGGTTGTCTTTGACTTGCGAACAGAGATGTAGGTTTAAAAGGCCTTTTTAATCTAGAAACACTCACCCTTCAAACAACCAATCTCTAAACTAAGCAACCATCCTTCCTAAATAATAAACTCACTCGATTAGATCTTAATTCGAGCAAAAAAACAATGAAACACTTGTTTTTTGTCGGCTTATGCCGTCTTCTAATCGTCGTAATATCTGACATGTATATTTTTGGTACGAAATAAATTATAATAATATACAGGCATGGTAGAAATATATCTATGTATTTACCTTCCTACAGTAAGAGTAATAACAGCGCCAACAATAACAATCTCCCTGGTATGTCATATCCTGAATCATTGAAATTTGTCATGGAAGTTCACCCCTTTTGTTGTTCAAGACATCAAACCCTTATCCGTCCCGTATCTCCCGCTACGGCCGAAATAAAACAATATTGCCACTCCTCTTCCAACTTCTAGCTAGGTACAGGCGATGGCAAAAGCGTACGTATTTATTGGAAGTTTTGTCTCAACCTCTACTTTCAAGTGTGTAATTTGATATCACATAATCGTTAAATTGTGTCATATAATATCATGAAATCGTTAAATTTGGATTTATTATTCTCAACATGGGAATTGGTAGAAGAAGGCAGTGATAATCTTGTAATATGTAAACTCACTGATAATCTTGATATATAAAATATATACGAAGCATGTTTTTTTAAGTAAGTACCGTTGCGGAATAACACTTTTACATGAAAGCCTGTACTTTAATCGACATATCTACATAATTCAATAACCAATATTAAGGCACTTATCGTATCGCACGAACAGCTTTTAAATACCATTCTCGTAGAAATTGGCCGCCTGATTAGACAGCACTACAACACGGTCGTTTCGACATCTTCATCGTCGTCGAGGCGGTGACCATTCAGTTGCCTCTTTAAATGCAGGAACACGTGGTAGTCACCGAGCGCTAGATCAGGGCTGCACGGGGGGTTATCAAATTGTTTTTACGTCCAGAAATGACCGTGTTGAAGTGATTGTATAATCAAATTGTTCACACGCGGCAGATTTCTACGAGGATGGTATTCAAAAGCTGGTTGTTCAATATGATAAGTGCCTTAATATTGGTGGGGATTATATAGAAAGTTATACTAAAGTACACGCTTTCGTGTAAAAATAATGTTAAGAAAAGTCTACTCGTTTTATTTTTATCTCCAAACGGTACATTTTTTAAAGCACGTCTCGTATACAATAGGAAACGGCGATATGGTTTGTCTGATTTGAGTGTCCGTCTGTTAGTCTTTTGTTTTCTGTTCGGTTATTTTTTTTAAATATATAAAAGCAGCAGCAGCATCTCGGTAGTATAGCGATCTCGTGGCGACAACGCAGCGGAAACGTAGCGGAATTGTAGCAAAAGTGTAGCGAAAGCGTAGCGGCATCGTAGGATAACGGCAATGTTGTAATGAAGCGCATTTGATACATAGGACCTATCTCTTCTTCTTAGACTTGTGCCATGTACGATACCGAAAGTTCTATTGGCTAAAACAACTATTTGGCCGCCACTCGAAACACGGATGTTTGTAGATCTCTCAATTATGGCTCCCATTATTGGGAATCATGGGAGTTTAAGGAAGCCAAAATGTACATCTTTTTTCTAACCTCTCCTTTTGACTATTTTGCCTTGAATTAATATGCATAATATTGTATCTTTCAAGGTGACGCATAACATGAGCGAGGTATTCGAGTTTGCGGATCTTTATGTTGTTCTTGATAAATATATCGTATTCTTGCTGAAACGCTTTGAGAAATCTTTATTCCTGACTCTGCGTATTCAGTTTATACATAGTATCCTTCAATAGACCCACATTTCATGAGCTTCAATCAGTGAGAGCAATTAACATATTAGAATACCTTTTCAAAATACCATTTTCATCTCAAAGAATGATCCTATCTTATCTTATCTCCTTACTCAAATTTTAGTTGTCGTTCAAATCAGTTGAACGACAAAAGTTTGTTATATGTTGTTATATGTTTGTTATATTGAGAAGCAGTTTGAAAGTCAATTGGGTCATTTTATAACCACGTGAAGAGCTTTACACTGTGATGCTGAAAATAGTACAAAACCCATTGTTAACGTTCTTTCTGATATTGAAAAAACCGATTTATAAGGTTTTTGTACTCCAAGCAGTACGGGCAATATCCACATTTATATCCGAGTACTTTTGTTAGCATTATGTTTAGGTACAACTCTCTCCGTTTGCAGAGAAAAAGACACTCAATTTTACGTGCACTGAGTGGACGAGTGGATAACCCGTTCATCTTGCACAAATTTGGTATTTTCGTACCCGATAACTACGTTCGCGCAAGACTCACGTACTTTTAGTGGAGCCATTCTTTCGCACGAATGTCATACGAATGTTTTAATTGACCAAGATCTCTCGACATTTAAATACCCTGCCGCACGAGATATAGATATTGTATATTCAGGTCATGACTTCAAAATTTGAAAATGAACATAGAATTTTATCTAGGGATTTTTCCCGGCCCACCAACCGACCAGGAAGGAAAGTATTGGGAACGCAGTTTTTTTTTTCAAGGTGAAGACGAAAGTATCTCTTTTAAGCCACTTGAGACGATTAAGACCATTTTCTTATCGAAGTCTGCCTGTGTGTGTCTTTGTGTGTATTCCTCCACGATAGCGCCCAAAGCTTCATCCGATTGAGCTATAAAATTTGGCATGCAGGCATTATTTGGTGATGGCAAGAGTTGAAAAGGTTGTGGTTGAAATCGGTCCACCAGGGGTGCCCTAGTCATACTTCGATCTCGAAATATTGAAATTAGTGATTTGAAATTTGGCTGTTGGGCCAAAATCATATTGTGAAATTTTGTTTGGAATATCTCATATATAAGCTACAGTAATATTTAAATTCCGCCATATATTTTAATGAAATTGTAACGCCACTGTTACGAAAGTTGAATACCTACTAGCCGGAAAAGTCTTGGGGTGATAATACCGATTTAAAAAAAATGTTTTGTAACTGTTCAATGCTTAGTGTTCAAGTGTATATCTACTTTCAGCAGCTTCATTAACCCTCCTCATAAACGTCATCCTCCCTCACAATTCACACTTATCATATTTTAATCTCAAAATTTTGAGACTTATAAACTCAAAATTTGGTACACAAATGCCTTGTTGGGCACAAGTCACATTTTGGTTGGAATATTTCATATACAAGCTCTACTAATAATATTTAAATTCCGCCATACATTTTAATCAAATATTAACGCCGAGCCGCCCGTGGCAAGCCGAGAAAGGAACCGCACAGTCCGAGGCGGTTGTGTAACGGAACCCAAACGGGTTCGTCCGCCGATTTAGAGAGGGCGCTCACCGATTTTATTTTTTAAATTAATATTCAGGTAAATTCAGTTCCCGTGTATTGCCGAGAAATTCTTGAGGTGACATATCCATTTTTTTTATTTTGTGTATGTTAATAATATACATTTGCTTATGTATTATGTAGATAAATAATTATTTTTAAAAAAAAAAGATTTTTTTTTTAATTTTAAATATCATTCAACTCCAAAAAAGACTCGTTCAGTGCTAAAAAAAAGTGATTCACACCTCAGTCAGCGCATAAGGATGTTCGTGCGCGGTGTCGGGTGTCCTCCCTCCTCATAAACGTACGAGATTATCTCTCGGCTGATAAAGGTGAGTGGTGAGTGTAGAGGCGAAGCGCAATGTTGACGCGGCACAAATAAATATGAAACGGGAGACGCGGCGACGGCGTCGCCGCATATTATATTGCCTCCAGCCCACTAATATATCCGGGGAAGGGAGAAACCAGCACGATTTTCGCCACCGTTCAAAGCAAATATGCGAAATACAACAATAACACACACCCTCCCGTTTCACGGCCGCGGATGCCACCGGATCTGCAGGGTGGCGAGAGACAGGCGCGGATTCGAAGATGGTTTTTATAATCCAAGCATTTCTAAACCTAATAGAAAAGAAGAATTTATCTTCAAGAAAGAAAATTATCTAATACTAACAGTATTTTTTATTTTTTATTTATTTATTTATTTTATTTTCGGGAAACATACAGCGCTTCATTAATTATTTCTTATTATTCTAATACAGTGTTTCGCTGGCCGATTAATTGTTTCCTACATTATTTTCTTATACGGTAAATCAAAAGATGCATTGCACTACATTAAATTAAATTAAATTACAATCGAACTATTGCAAGGATAGGAAAGGAGAGGGATGGGATATATGTATGATAGGATATAGGTATTCAAATTATACTCTTTGCTATTCTCATTTTCGCTCTGAGTGTTATGAAACAATTTGTATACCCACTATATAATCACTTCCTAGACGCTTGGTGAGCTGAGGACAGCCTCGCTAAATTTAGGTTGATTCAAGTAAAAAATGTCGATATCTTCGAATCGACTATTATATGTGGTCATCAAGCGGTGCATAACAGAGTTCTGGGCATAACTAGTGTTCACACGAGGGATTTCGAACGTACGAGGAGAGCGAACCCTTCATGGCGGAACCAACAACAACAGTTTCTTGACCAAATGAGGGCTATCAATTTTGTTATGTGTTATTTTATGTAATAATGTCATATCAGCCGCTGTGCGGCGGTCTTCCAGTGAACACATACTGAAATAGTTCAGCCTGCTCTCGTAAGTTCCAAGTCCTAAGTGCTCTAGATAGTCAATAGTAATATGCTCTTTATTCGCACATAAAAAAATAAAATTCTAAAAGGCGCGCTTATTGCCATATCTTAAAACCAACCTAATCACAGTCCATTTGGAGATTTCGACTACAACCAGCATACCCGTCACCCCAATAAGTTTTAACGATAATCATCGTTATGTCTGTCTCCTGTGGGGTGAGACAATAAGATTTTAGGATGATACAAATACCATCCAGCAAAGCCACGAGCCTGCCAGTCCAACGCCTTACGGCGAGGCACTAGGAAGATAGCTCAGTGAGCCACCACTCCCCCTGGTCACCAGTTTTGGCAGGATATCTCCATCTGGAATTAACCTTCAGGATACCTCCGTTCTCCCGACTGGTTACGGGACCGATGTCTCTTTTCAGCGGCAATTCAATACCAATTTATCTCGGACATGGGCGTCCTTTGCCTGAAATGCCACTAAGGATCGGGCCGTTTCAAGAGTGTCATGACAATAGGTTAACATCTACCCCCGCTGTTTAGAAGGCAGTATATTTCTATAGTATCCACAATCTTTCAGTAATTAGTCAGAGTGCACAACCGATTGGCTGATGCCGCACGGTGCGCAAACCGTCCAGTGGCGCAGGAGGGCAATCCCCCAAGGAAACCGATCCGTGAGGCATGAGACGCGAGAGTCCTTCTCGGGGTAGTCCCCCACACGAGGCTACTGAATAGAAGCTGAATCATGTGTTGGGCCTACCCGAAAACACATTGGATTTTATGGTCCAAGCTGCACGAAACCATTCGCTACCATCACAGTGCAGTAGTACATGCACGCATCAATAAGTTTTTCGGCATACAATACAAATTACTATACTTAAAACTAAGAATGCCTAAGGAGAAGAAATTTAAAAGAGGAAGGAGAGAGAAAGGGAAGAACTGAAAAGTATCGGGTAGCCGAATGGTCGTTTCAAGAGCGGCTGCCACAAGGTAAACAACCGCCCCCGTTCTATAGGAAACAAAGCCGTTTCCAGACATCCCCGGTTATCTGTCGGAGTGCACAATCGATTGGCTAATGCCGCACGGTGCGCACACCATCCATGATATCCCGAAATATGAGCTGAGCAAAAGGAACCGGGAGTGAACAGTATAATTTTGGAGGGGAAGAGGAGATCTTCCGAGTAAGAAAAGGGTTTTGAATCTGTGTGCACTCAAAATGCCGCATCGTTAATAATCGTAGTATAAGTCGTGCGTTCGTCGTGGCCTTAATGCATGTTACCGAAAACTCCGTCGAAAAAAATCTCGCACACAGGATATTCACTGATAATAAAAGTGCAATAAAGCGGCGTCATTGCGGTCCCGCGGCGAAGTGCGGGCGCGTCGCACCGCGTTATTGAATATTTCAGTTGACACAAGATGGGAATATATTTGAGCGCCGAGTAAAAATTGTCACGACGTCGGGTGACGCGCACACAATATGACTTCGTGAACGCGCCTCGCGCTTATTGCAAACCCTAGGCAGCTGGGGTGTAAGGTAAAAGTAAGCGCTAAACACTTATAGAGTGCATTGATATTGATAAAGAGATAAAGAGAAATTGATACGGGTTTGATGAGGAGAAAGGAACTACAAATATCACACAAAATTTTGTTCAACATCAACCTCAACATCAACATCAAACATTGTTTAAAATATAATACAGGCCAATTATGAGAGGCTATATATCTATATAAATGGCTTTCTCCACACTACGAATTATGTATGTCAACAGAAGCAAATAATAGGATATGGTCTCGTTTAACCGATACTCTTGGCCGCTTGTAAATTGCGAGGAAATAAGATAACATCCCTCGCCAAACAACGCTCTGTCTTTTAGAAATATAATACAAAATTTCTTTTACTATTAACATCGATTATGTAGCGCATAAGGTTGTTCAAAGTTTTACTACGATTTGGAAACCAATATTTTGCTACGAAACGCGACGCATAGCCCCTAAAATAGATTATGATGCTCAATATGGTGACTTTCATGGTACAACAATATGGTGCGCACAAACACGCCTATATGGTAAAAATAGTTATATAATTACAAACGTATTTATTATATTACTAGCTGCGCCCCGCGGTTTCACCCGCGTGGTGATGGAAAAATGTGATAATGATGATAGAAAACTATATATCTTTTTAAATTATAGCCTATGAGTTATTCTGATGTGTAAGCTATCTTATTATATTATATTATTGTGAAGTTTCATCAAAATCCATTCAGTAGTTTTTGCGTGAAAGAGTTACAAACTTTCGCGTTTATAATAATAGTAAGATCATTTTATTTTGTATCTGATTGTACTCATTTATTATGACCACTACAAAAATAATACTTGTTGTGTATTAATCTGCCATTTTAATAATTTAATCACAATAAGCCTGAGGGTTTGGTGGTAATATATTGCCACTTGGCAATAGGTCTACCATGGTATACTCTATTGTGTGTAATGAAGTTTTTCAATCATACAAACAAACAATCTGATACGGGTACCAGGAAACGAAGGGTTGTAAGGTAATGAAAACTCTGACAACCCTACAAAAAAAAAGGAGCCGAAGTTCACTTTATAAAACCTTAACCTTATCTGTGGTGTCTGAGGCAAAAAGTGTTATTAAACAAATAATTATTACAATCCTGTAAGAAATTCTGATAGCTTTTGTTTTAAATAAATTAATCTTTTCACTACGATGTCGCATTTTCTAATAAGATCACTTTAAAGTCAAAAATCTGTTCCCAAACGTGTCCTCGACACCTCTTTTTGAGCGTTCATTGACTAGGACTATCTAGAATCTAGAAATAACACAATGTTAAGGGGGGAGCCTGGTTTAGACGGCTAAAATAAAAAAAAAACATTTTTTTTTCAGAATCGCTGATTGTTGTAGGTACGTGTGAAAAACCTTACTACTTTTCTTTAAAGAAAACTTTAAACGCGTTTTTTTTCAAAACCATATTTTTCTGTTTTGCGCCGGTGATAACTGAAAAAAAAACTACTCCACGGATCGAGTTGTTCCAAAAAAAAATAAAAGACTAATAAATTCTCTTCTATATGAACTAAAAAAAGTCAAAAAATGTTTTATATATTTTTTTACTTGGTTAACACAAAATTTTGGAGCGAAAAATGATTTTATATATTTCATTTTAAGGATTTAAGGATTTTATATATATCCTTAAAAAAATATGACAATGATGACTTTTAGTTATTTTTTTTAGTTTATCTAGAAAATACACATATTAAAAATTATTATTTTGGTTCACTATTTTTGTTTTAGGCAAAAT
This sequence comes from Micropterix aruncella, assembly GCA_944548615.1. NCBI lineage: Eukaryota > Metazoa > Arthropoda > Insecta > Lepidoptera > Micropterigidae > Micropterix > Micropterix aruncella. The sequence goes on along the minus strand of OX155951.1, from coordinate 23,895,784 downwards.
TACGCTCGCTATTACCGGCGTGCGGCGCAAACAGATACTGACATTTCTACAGCGGTAGAAACATTTGCAAATAAATATCTCAAAAATTGTTTTTTTTAGTATTTCAAAAAATATCTTTTTTTTCAAATGTTAATTAAACTGATATAAAAGAATCATGATCAGATTTTAACTTTAACTTTTTTAACGGTTTTAAGGAAAAACATGAAAAACATGTTTTTTGTTACTTTCTAAACCAGGCTTCTAAACCCTTAACTCATATCCTGCTCATATCGGTCTACTTTTCACATTTTCACTGGTAATTCCAGATTACAAATAAAACCAAAACGCTAGTCCAGAAATACGTAGAAACTCGTAGGTTCAGCTCCCGCGTAGCATCCGCAAGAAGGTGCCTCACCCGCTGAAATGCTTTTATTTACAATGTGGCAGCATTAGCTGCACAGATATACAGCGGAACTTAAATAATATGGTGCAGAACATACGCTGAAATACGCGCACAGAACGACCTTAGCCGGCAAATAAATACAAGTCATAAAAACATTAAAATACGAGCTGAGATATATGTGAGCGCGCTTTATTTGAGCTCCTTCAGTATATAACTCTATACAAATTTATGATGAAAGTTACTACCTTGGCGACAGCAGAAGTTTAAATATGACCGACTGGCTTGGTAGAGTATTAAACGATCGGTTTATGGCACAGGGCTGTGAAGTCGATATAGCAACTTTCGATTCTGATTTCACAAGTACCTACGAGTATGTGACTCAGATTGTATTTCTTTTTAGGGTTTCGTACAAAAGCGTATAAACGGAAACCAATTAGCGAGACCCCATCGTCCGTCGGACCTTATGTCTATCTGGATATATACTATGTCAGCGTCGATTATCTCAACCAGTTTTTAAATTATCAGCATGAGTGATATTACGTAGTCTTAGAACTTTCCGTGCCTAGCTCAAATGTCAAAACTGTTTTTTAAATCTTGTTATTAAAGGGCCAAACGGGGTTGAGTAAAGTATTATTTCAAAGAGCTCATTCTGCTGATATCAAAATACAATCGCTTTTATTTTTTTTTAAATACATACCTACATAAAATCAGAATCGAAATTCGCTTTATCGACTCCACAGACCTGTCCCGTAAATCGATCGTTTAATACTATTTCAAACAGCTTTAGCTCAATTAAGGACCAGCTATCATGTACCAACATAACTTGTGGTAACTCCCTAAAACAGATATGTCTACTTCTACTTCTTCTTCTTTTTGTGGTTGTAGGTTAGTGTCAGTTTTCAACTCCACAGAGAAATATATACCTAACCACGTATTCCAGTTTAATAACATGTAGTCCAGTTTAATTCTACATTGTTAACCCCTCTCCGTCCGCCCTCAGAATATCGATATACCACATAGTGTAACCCTCCACCAATTCGCAGTCAACTATCCGCTGGTGAATTCCCGTAAACAGTAAAATCTCTCGATACACGTCCGATGGCCTGAACGCGCATATAAAGATATCGTCGTCGGCGCTTTTTGGACGGGAGAGAAACGGTCAAAATGTATGTATGTATGAGCGCATATTTCCCGGCGGCAAATGGACGAGGATGAAAACGGCGCGTCGTAAAGTGGCACACTTTGACCGAATGCCAGGACTATACCCTGGGGGAGGAGAGAGAGAGTTTGGGGGGAGGTGGCTGCCCTCCCTCTCCGGAGAATTGCGGCGACGACGCAGGCATTTACATTTATGCTATGACTGACAGACGGACATTTTCAGCACGGAGGAGCATATCGCCGACGCGACCGTATGCATCTATATTCCCGCGTATACTTGTATAAAAATAACTTAGTCTATACTAATATTATAAAGAAGTAATATTTGTAAGTTTGTATGTAAGGGGTGATCTCCGAAACTACTCACCCGATTTCAAATTCGTTCACTAATGGAAAGCTTCATTATCAACGAGTGCTATAGGTTATATTTTATTGCGAGAAATGTGGGTTTTTAATATGAAATCACGATATTTGTAAATCGAGTTGGAGAAAATTAACTGGTTAGTTGCTTTATCGGCGTGCGCTGGCGAAGCGGTTTTATATGTATATGTGAAAACAATACACGACAAAAATATCGACCTTAAAGAGATCTATAAAAAAGTTGGCGACACCATATATTCAACTTTTTAATAGATTTTTTTTGATAGTTTTCTTTGAAAATTAATCAAAACTGAACAAGAAAACAATTGAAAGCTATTGCAAAGATGTACAAATTAAAAAATACATATTTTATTCCAATCTGCCCCATGTGAGGCAGAATGAGGTAACCTGAAGTTTAACTAAATTTCCTAACATTACACCCATGATAGTGGCCCTCACGTTAGTTGCTAAAGCGCACTGTATGCGATTCTGGCAGTTTAGGCGGTTGCGACGAGAGTGAATTTTAGTTTCCATTCTGCTTCGCTACGCCGTGCCGACTCGTGTTCCCCTACTCATAATATTAGCACAAAAGAAAGTATCAATCAGCTGTTTCAGCTGATTTCGGTTCTTCGAAAATGAGTTTAAGCTTACAAAAAAATCCGTTCTCGCAGAGTATGAAAAAAATGTCGCTTCGTTCGTTCCAAAATCAAAGATACACCCGAAATTCTTTTACTAAAGTACGTTTTTACCACAGATTGTTTTTGACGCAGAATGTTTACCACAGATTGTTTTACAACTATTTGTTGTAAAACAATAACCGAATTCGCATGGGTAACCCGGAACATCGCAGAGCCCCCACCTTTATAAGTTTTCACACCTCTCGAATATCTAAGGAGTTTTTGGAGCAAGGAAACATGGGCATCCTCAGTACAGCCCTAATCGAACCATAAAGTTTATTTACATATATCTAAATCCTCTGGCAACTTGCAAGATTTGCAAATCACAAATCGTAAACGATGTAGAACTTAACAATCTTAATCAGAATAATCCGAAACCGATAACTAGATATATTTATTGGAATGAAAAAAATATATCACTTTTGTTAACGATAGTTTTTTCCTGTCACAAAATTATCACATAACGTTAAGTAATGTACGGTGTACCTACTAAAAAGCACGACGATATGCCTTTGAAAATGCCACAAACAACGTGGAAGTCGTAATGATAAGCTATGTAAATCAAGCAACATCGTAAAAGTGTTGATCATAAATGAAATTTTATGTCTTTTAAATTAGGTATTTAATTGACTGGTTTACTGAGACCGCTTTTAACGCATATTTGGACATTGGATATCATAGGATGTGTCGTACTTAGAAACACTCACTTGTAAAACTATTATGTTCTTTTCATGTACTACGAGCGTTTAATACAACTTGATAATGGGTATGAATAAGTTAACTTTAACTGAATATTGTTATATTTTTCAACATAAATCACCTTTTAGGTTAATATACTTGATAGATCTTTTTTTCTAAACATACACACCTTCCACACACAAACAAACACTCTTCCTAAAAACTTGTTTGTTTGATTGTTTGTTTATACTCTTTATTATGAAATGTCACAATGGGCGGGTTTATTTTCATATGACAATCTCTTACAACCAACCATACTATAACTTGTTATATGTATGTGTGCGTGTAACATGTGTGTAAGTGTGTGTCTTGTTATTGCATTCGATCGACAGAATTGAAAATGCAATTCCGTTAATTTGATCCCAACAAAAATGGTGAGCCAGCCGGGAATCGAACCCGGGACCTTACAATGTGAGATCAGGCGACCTAACCAAACTTCATCCCGATCGCTTAAAAATTCCTGTACTGCGTACTACCGCGTCATCATCTTCAACTTTTCAACCTCTCATATGTTCTATAGGTAAGGATAATAGGGGGAAGTCCCCTAACGCCTGACTGCACCCAGCGTCGGACACTAATAGTATCTCGACAAGTCGCGGCGCGATCGATACAAAGACGTAGGAAAAGGAAAAGCGTATGCTTCCCCGCACCCTTTTCACCCGTCTTTGTATCGATCGCGCCGCGACTTGTCGAGATACTATCATAGTGTCCTACGCTAGGTGCCGTCCGGCGTTAGGGGGCTCCCCCCTAGTCGGGGAGGTAATATTTTTTTCAGTACTGATTTTCTCAGTCACCAAACGTCGATAAGATTGTTTAGTAACTAATTCGAAGTAGCGGACATGTATTTTGTAGGGGGTTATCCGGTGCGTTAAGCTGGAAAGTGCCAAAAAAACGAACAAAATGGTGGTCCTTTTTTGCAGACCTGAACATTGATCAGATAATACTTACCATTATAACGATAGCTTAGCATAACATGTGGTTGTGATTTTTCAACGGCAAAGCCTTGCCAGACGCATTAAAAGCTAGTCAGAGTAACGCGCACTAAACGGGTTGACGCGCATTAAACGAATTGCGCGCATAAAACAGTGCGCACTGCATCAAACTTCAGTAGAAGAGTCTGGCGAGGCTTTAGTTATTATGAACATTAGCCATATGTGTTTTTTTTGTGGAGTAATATCAATTATCCCATAAAAAAAATTAAGACAAAATGAGAGAAATGAGTTTGTATTTTTGTCTAATTTCTAGATCCCGCCAGACGCATTCCGCGACTTTTTAAAGTGGCCAGACTGTTATTTTTGTGCATTTAATTATCGACTCTAGTGAATGGAAAGATTTATAACTGGGTAAATAAGTGCGATTCGATTGCACCTCCCGCCCACCCACCCACCGCATAATCCTTGTCAGAGTCGGAATTTCTTGTTCAGTATCAATAATAGACAAAATTTAATTACTTTCACAAACTGGGAAAATAAGTCCTGAAAATATTCACTGCCTCCCCGACTATAACTAATGTTTGTCATTTCAAAAACTGACCTTATTCATAGAGGTGTGAATTATTTATTTATTTATTTATTTTTAGGAAAACCAACAGCTAATTATAATTTAACAAAAAGACGGAGTAAGATACCATAGAGCCAATTAAAGGCTTTTACGTTTAAGCAACGTTAGAGAAACATATGTGATCTTTCAATTAAAGCTATCGATTAAAAATGCACCAAAAATTATTCAACAATTAATGCTAAAGAATTTACTGTTCAGCCGCTGCCAAGCTGAGTTAATACTCGTACAGAATAGATCAAAGTCAAAGCGTTTAATCAAGTCATTGAAATTGTCACTTGTTCGCCACAGAAATGCATTATGCCTATAGTTGGTACCAGCATGAGGAACATGAAGAGCAGGGAGGAAGCAATTACATCTATTATGCCTGTATAATACATAATGTATAAGATTATTTTTATTATTACTTTCCATGTATAAGATTCACTTCGGATTACATATAAATACAATATATGCATATATTTTTAACAGTCTTTTATACTCAAACATGTTACATCCATAAAATAACTATACAAGCATCGCGCCCGATCCTGACAAGAGTGTCAAACGGAAATAAAAAATAAAATAAAAACAATGCGACGGCTTTTTCGTGTTTCTGGCGGCAATAAAGTCGTTGTCAACCGCACATAAAAGTATGCGACAAACTTCAAAATAAAGCTAGGAGATATCGGGCGACTATTCGGGACATTCACGAACATGCATCTTCACTTCGCCCATTTGCTGTAAAAGTGGATGTGGCCTAGAATTTATTATGATATTCGTCAGTAGCGCGGCACTTTGTCTGAACCAGAGAACAGTGAATACGCTTGAAGTGGTTTCGGTCATAAAAGTCATTTGTCTTAGGGAAGCTGCGCATAATGAATGATTACGTAAAAATATGGAGAGCTTCTGTTTCGATGCACATTTGTAGACTGGTTCGACAAATCAGTGCTACTAAATGATGATTAATACTTTTGGTTGTTAATGGTTGGATTCATGAACCAATCTTTGTTTTTGGGTTCTGGAAATCTATACTGAAAGGTTTTGGAGTGGAATGTATTTCGCGTTTAGAGCAGACAGTATTGGGGGTTTGTAGGGTACTGTTAATCCATTGTTGGCACGAACCACTGTGCCAGTGAGTAGGCTAATTACCTCGCTAATAGCAGCAAGGACTTTCTCTAGGCGATAGGTGTGCCGTCCTTGATCTAAGACCGACTAGCAATCAGCCAAAATAAGTAAATCTGTGCAAGGGTACAACTACCCTTTGAATATCTCCAACGAGCGAAGTTACTGGGTTTTAGAAATGTATGCTGTAAGGAAATTAAATAAAATTTCAGGAACTCTGGTGTCTAGCCATACGACATTATCTTCCAGTGCATTGGCGAAGGAATTCAATAGTCCCTAACTCTTGTCCAGTTATTCTGGCATTTAAGGCCAACAGCATTAGCTATGCTGTCGCTGTCAATCTCATTGCAAGAGTGACTTCTTCAAGCCCACGTCGCTCATGGTTGCACTGCCATACTCCAGACCAGTATCATTCTACCTGGTTCCAGAAAGAAACTTTTTGTGAAACTGTACGCTGTCTTGTAAATCATTAAATTCAGTATAGCCGCATACCAGGCGTGGTTTGATATTGCCGGATTTTTAAAATTTGTTTTTTTTAAACTAAATTAATTTTTTTGTTATTGTGGAATTTGCATAGGCAAGAGAGAGCAGTTTTTGAACTGGCCCAAAATTGTGATTGGGCCTGAAGAGAGCGGAAGGGTCAGCCAGTTTGTCTAAGAACAACAACGATTTTAAACTAGCTGAACCACCGAACCCAGACGAGACAGTTGATGGGACAGTCATAGCTGTTGTTGTAGTGTTCGAAATCGAACCCACGTTATCATTACGTATAAATAAATATGACCGAAAAATATTCCAGCTGTCGTCTCTTGTATTGAATTTCCAGCAATTTTCTTTTCTTTCTCACGCTGAGATTTTTTCCACCCCGAACATATTTATTGATTTATATATTATATTGAATGGTGAATTAAAGACATAAATAAGTTTTTTTTTTTGCTTTTATATTTTTTTATTTATATTACTCAATACTCATACGAATATTGACTATTAGGTACCACTTATGAATTTACACTAGAAACGAAATTCCTATTAGATATTAGATAATAATCATAATGTATAATAGGTCATAAATATTATAAATAGGATAGAAAACGAATTTACCGCGTGAAATTTGTAGCACCCGACGTTTCGGTGACGTTGCAGCCGCCGTTGTCCAGGGTAGACTGCCCTGGACAACGGCGGCTGCAACGTCACCGAAACGTCGGGTGTTACAAATTTCACGCGGTAAATTCGTTTTCTATCCTATTTATAATGTCAAACAACCGCGATAGTCTTCGATTTTATAGGTCATAAATAGTTAATATAAAAATCTTTTTGTAAATATTTTTTATAATTTTATCGCCTTACTAAATCTAATTTAATTACAGTTTCCTACCGAGTAGTTCCATCTAGGTTCTACATAATATAGATCGCAATGCTGTTTTAAATTTGTTTTTAGTAAATTAAAAATATGCTGATCAGCAAAGCTCGTTTTATGTAGGCATGAGGCAACCGGTGCAATTCAGAGTTACTGTTGTAATTTGATTGGCGTCTTGGTGGGTCAAGTAGTTAATTAAGCGAGTCACTCACGGCGCTACTTTCAGACTGACACCTGTACCAGAAAATGTACGAAAACCAAGCTTTTGTGATATTTTTACTCGGTTATGGTTAAAACGCTCATAAATGTCTATGTAAACTTTCATTGCGTCTTATTATGTGCATCTATTTCCGCGTAATCAGGAAATGAAAATATCTCACTTGCTTGTTCGCGTAAGTTATCGAGAAAGCGAATATGGCGCATGGTCTGTCGACGCCTCCATTGGCGATTTTATGCTCCATTACATGAAAAACTCTCTTAAATGGTAATTAAATTTTGAGTTATTTAATTATCTAAGCACCCGTCGATAACTCGTGAATGACTGATTTACAACGCGCCGAGACGAACGAACGGAAATGAATTTCATGCAGAGTTCTGATCCTACACGATCATAAAAGCCGCCATACAAACACGAAGTTTTATGATATCGTCAACATACAATGATTTCTTCATAAATTATCTTTTATCGCAGCGGACTGCGTGCGTATGTATACGGTCCGGAGCCATTTTCCCGAAAGCCCTGGGCGACGGCGAGTCAATACTTAATTATTTAGAAACTCGTAGAGCTATTAGCATTTTCCACGTGATTTACGCCCGCAGTAAAGTTGCTCCGCTTCTATTCTGACACTAAACACCTAATAAAATAATAACGTGACACACTACAGCGCACATCCGACTTTTTACGCGCATGGCGACGATGAAGGATAAAGTGATTGCTGAGGAGAGCAATCATTATCAGAGCCGTAATGATCTGTCATTCCAGGCAGGGTCCACGCTGAGGAAAATATAATGCTGTAATACACGGAAATACTCATGTTTCAAAAGGGATTAAGTATATAACATATACTGTGGTCCGTACGTATGTATCAACATGACGCGTAACGGTGTAGTTACCATGTCACGGGCATGGTAACTACAACGCACATTCATTACGGCGCACAACGAGATCTTGCTTTTACCATTGCAGCATGTTATTACATACGTAAGGTTATAGTCAGTTACAACAATCATGTTGGAGCTACGTTAAACCGATATTTTCGTATTACCCGTATGAGCATGGTAAAAATATAATCGAGTAATGGAGTTTCGACAAAACCCCTTGTAATTCAACAAAATTACCAATGGAACTATATTATACTATATAAAACCGTAATAGCAAAACGGTAATGTAGGAAGAAATTCCATATTTTCTAAGTGCACTTACTCGTTTCTCACTGCGATTTTGCGTAGACTATATTTTCTTTTTACATATATTGAAAACCTGTAACCTGCTTTCCGTTATTGGTCATTTTGATCGGGTCGCTTTGGTTTGTGTTCCTGTACTTGAGATTAACCGGTCATCGTTGCGGCTTTATTTGAGTTTAACAAGAATTCAATTTGATATTAATATTCGGCTTCTCTTTTTTTTCAGGTAAGTTAAAACACGGAGATTCACAGCGATAAACTATTTGATATATTGAGGTATGTTTATATAATTTCCTTAAAAAAATCATACCATTTTAGCGGGCTCCTCACACTTCATGTTAAAGCAGCGTAAAACAACCGAGGGCAGGTGGATCCGCCATCACAGGATGTTATAACGATCGTTATCGTCGTTTCACCCTAAGATGAAACGCAAAATCTTTTGGACATAAACATCTATTGTTCTAGTTACGACCCTGAAGGCACTCTTAGGATATGGTATTCTAAACCGAGGCAATTTTCACTGTATATTTCTTGCTTCTACTTTCAATGGTGTCAAAGGTAAATTTTCATTTTAGTTTGTGATAAACCAGTGTATATAAAATACAAAATAATAATTTTAAAAAAACACATAATTATTCATATTTAAAAATACTAAAAACATCAAGTTTTAGTATCATTGCAGGGTGCATAAGTAGGTAGCACATAATACAGCTCACCAATGGTAAAAATCGTTCATTCACCTGGTAAAATCCTATTCATTTGCAATTAATTGGATATGTGCTTTAACATTTTTACTTACAAAATAGATAGGTTTTTGCATCTATTTCATCACAGAGAAAGCAAAAAAAATAAAAAGCGCAGATGCGCAATTGAATTCGTACAATCATATACAACATATTCCAATAATCAAAATAATCGTAATTTGAAAGTTCACATAATTTCAAATATAGGTATGTGACAGTTTCTTTTACCAAATAAAACGAAAACCCATTCATTTTTTATGCGTAATAAATGCGAGTGTAAAATCGATCAGTTTATTTAGTATTGGTATAAGCAATTTTTTTGGTAATATTTTATGCAAATAATATACAATATTTAGAAAATTCTAAGTAATATTTAGTAAATTATGTGTAATTTATTTATTGGGATGAAATTAAGGGAACTGTTCTTAAATTCTGTCAATCGAATGCAATCACAAGATACATACTTATTACACACATGCTACACGCACTGATCGAATGCAATAACATCGAACATGTCGCAATAATCGAGCAACATCGAAGAACAAATGCTACTAGATGTCAATCGAATGCAATAACAAGACAAACACTTACACACACGATACACGCACACATATAAAAAAACACTTCATAGTAGGGTTGGTTGTAAGAGATTTTCTTATGATAATAAACCCGATCATTGTAAAATTTCACAAAAAAGGGTAGAAACAAACAGAAACAAACAAACTAACAATTTATAATGTTGCTTTCCCGAGCAAGCCTGCGTGCCCGCTTTCTCATTTTACGCTGGTTCTGTGAAGTGAGATGCTGTGCTGGATTTGTCAATAGGCCGTATATGCGGTATAGGGGCGCAGACTTCAGGGAGCAGCGGATTTTAGAGAGCGCTCGCTTTAGTATAATAGACGAGTACTCGTGTGCGTACAAATTTCACAAGGAAAATTCACATTCAAAAAGTTCTTTTTGTGTTGGCGAATTAATTAGTCAAATATTATATAATATTCATTAATATAAATAGAAGCAAGTAAAATGAACACCATAAACTACGACGATAATGTAGATAATTTCGCCAATAAAAATACCGTAAAAAGTGTAATTCTTGTTACACGACTGCCTAACAAAAAAGGAGTGTAATATTATGTTCAGGGTTCATCTATGAATGTTTTCCGTTTCTTTATTCCACCATAATTTCTAAAAGCTTGAACCGATTTAGAAATGTGTGGTATTGTTAGGATCTTAACTATCCAAATATTAAGTAAGTAGTTGCAGCCGCCGTTGTCTAGGGAAGACTGTACCTGTACAAACTTTACGCGGTAAATTCGTTTCTATCCTATTTATAATGTCAAACAACCGCGATAGTCTTCGATTTCATATTAAGTAAGTATTGTCCAAATCTCAATAAATTTACATAAATATATCGTGTTTAGTGTCAAATGAAATGCCTGATTAAGTATATTCCGAATATATATATATAATGTCACTTTCATTTGGAAAACGGCTTTGCCGAAGTGATCAACAGTTTATTTTTTTATTTTTTCGCTTAATTCGTCTCAATTGAAGGCATTTTGTGTTGCATAAGGATAAGCCCTATTTGTGAGATATATGGATGAATAGTGATCGTTAGTCGACTGCAAAAGGACCTTTAAACTTACATTGCACCGTCGAAAGTCGTGCACATCCGTAAGTATATCTCATTCAAACATAAGCATTTCCCAATACAAGCTGGGATTTCCTTCGCTACTTTTTAAGTAGCTTTTACTAATTTTATTTTAAATAAAAACATCATCCTATAAACGGATTTCTTTACAAACCTTATCAAATATAACTATATATATATATATATATATATATATATATATATATATATATATATATATATATATATATATATATATATATATATATATATATATATATATATATATATATATATATATATATATATATATATATATATATATATATATATATATATATATATATATATATATATATATATATATATATATATATATATATATATATATATATATATATATATATATATATATATATATATATATATATATATATATATATATATATATATATTGTCGCTGCGGACGCGTTGAAAAATACACACACACTTGCTATCGAAAACATTAATTTATTTTCACACACAAAATCCTTATGTATAATGCACCATGCGGAGTGACAGTACGCTCTAAATTTCCGGCGAGGCCCTCTGTTGGTACATTTTACTACTACGTTTAGACATCCCGCCCACCAAAGGACTTCGTTCTTTACCAAAGTCTAACTTATACCTTAAGACTACATCAATCGGTTAAATAAAAAAACGTGATTAACGAAACACCGCCCACCATGACATATGGTCATGATGACCGTCACTAACAAATAAACTTTAAATTTTAATTATATATATCACGATGGTACATCTTTCTCAGTAATATCCGAAATTGGCAGTAAACACAATTTATTTAATGGACGCTTGCATAATCCATTTTTAGTCTTAACCGTTAAAACTCTAGTGACATTATCCTTGCCTTCATGTTTCTCTACAATTTTTCGTAATAACCATTTAGCTGGAGGCAAGTTATGGTCTCTAAGAATTATAACATCGTTAATTTCAGGTTCAGCTCTTTTTAATGCCCATTTATATCTTTGATTGAGAGTCACTAAATATTCATCCGACCATTTTTTCCAAAAATCATTTACAATTTTTTGACTAAACTTCCACCTTTGTAAGCTCGTAACATTTTGATTTTCATAATTTTCGTCTGGTAGAGTAATTAGTGGCTCTCCTATCAGGAAATGTCCTGGTGTCAGAGGCAATGGATCGTCAGGACTGCCACTTAAATATGACAGAGGCCGCGAATTTAAACAAGCTTCAATTTTTGTCAACACAGTCGATAACTCCTCAAAAGTTAAAGTAGAGTCTCCTATCACCCTTTTGAGATGCGTCTTAGTAGAGCGAACCCCTGCCTCCCACAGACCACCAAAGTTAGGGGCATGCGGAGGGATGAAACTCCACGTGGTTCCATCATTTGACAATAACTTGCTGATCTCTTCAGGAACTTGCGACTTCGACCGATCGAACATTTCTCGTAATTCCTTGCTCGCGCCTACAAAATTAGTGCCATTGTCACTATATAAAGTTTGGCAATGGCCTCTCCTTGACATAAATCTTCTGAACGCAGCAATAAATCCTTGGGCTGTCAAATCCGATACAGCTTCCAGGTGAACTGCCTTAGAGAACATACATATAAATACACAAATATAACCTTTAAATGATTTAGAGCCTCTTCCAGGTGAAAATCTTACATTTATATGTCCCGTAAAGTCAACTCCTGTAATCTTGAATGGCCTTATTGGCTTCAGTCTTATTTCAGGTAATTGGCCCATCAAAGGATTGTTGTTTTGCTTGGCATATCTCACACATTTTACACAGGTTCTATAACATCTTTTGGCCATCTCTCTCGCTCTAATTATCCAAAATTTTGATCTGAGTATATTCAGCATTAACTGTGGACCTCCATGAAGTGATTTTATGTGGGCATCCAAAACAATTAATCTGGTGAGATGACTCTCACTCGGTAATATAATTGGGTGCTTCACGTCGAAATCTACTTCAGCTTCCTGTATGCGTCCACCTACCCTTAAAATCCCATTATCATCAAGAAGGGGATTTAGAGTGTGGAGCTTACTCTTTGGGGGCACACACCCTCTCAACCTTAATTGCCTTATCTCCTCTTCAAAATATAGCCTTTGCGTTTCTTTCACACTCAATTTTAAAACTTCATCTCTCTCCTTGACAGTCACAACTTCCGTTACTATTGGTCTCTCACTTTTAGGCAACTTTAGATTCAACAGTCTTCTGCAGTAAGATAATACTCTCAACATTTTCGCTAAATTTGAGAATCTTGTCCAAACAGACTCTTCTTTAGGTACTGTTATAGCTAAAGTTTTGATAGGTCTCACTTCTTCATTAGTTGTGAATTCGCTATAGCCTTGTTCATTGTACTTTTCCTGTCTCAACCAGCCAGGACCATGCCACCATAAATTCATTTTCAGTAACTCGACCACCGTAGAACCGCGCGACGCACAATCAGCAGGATTATGATTTGTTCTGATCCACTGCTCTTTATCAAGCATGGTGAGTATCTCGGAAACTCTATTACTAACAAACGTTGTCCACCGACTAGGTTCTCCAGCTAACCATGCTAAGACAACTGTACTATCGCTCCACGCATGTAAATTCTCTTTTGGAACCTCCATTACTTGCGCTACTTCGAACACTAGTTTTGTGGCAAGCAACGCGGCGCATAATTCCATACGTGGAATAGAAATCTCTTTTTCAACTGGTGCTACCTTGGTTTTTGCCGTAACCAGATTCACTACTATATCTCCGTTCCTTGCCCTTGATCTTAGGTATACTGCTGCAGCGTATCCTACTTGTGAAGCATCCGCGAAAGTGTGGAGCTCTACCTTATCGTCACGTTTTGTCTGTAGCCACCTAGGTATACCCAAAAACTGGACATTTGCAAGATCCTCCCGGAAACTATGCCACTCCTTTACTAATTGTTCAGACAAATCGTCATCCCAGCTCAGGCCAGATTTCCAAAGTTGCTGCATGAAAATCTTTGCTCTTATAATGACAGGAGCGAGCCAACCGATAGGGTCATACAGTCTCGCAATTTCAGACAACACCTTTCTCTTGGTCATTGTTTCAGCTTTCTCGGGAAAATGAAGATCATATTCGAAATTGTCGGTAGTTTTGTTCCACTGGATTCCAAGAACTTTAAACATCTCATTTTGTTTAAATATAACCGTCTGATCCTTGTTTCGATTTTCTTCTCGGATGTGATTCAGTAATTGTTTACAGTTTGAACTCCATTTTTGTAACTCAAAACCACCGGCTTTCATTAATTTGCTCATTTGCTCGTATATATCTATGGCTTCACTCGCGTCTTCAGATCCACTAAGCAGGTCATCCATATAATAATCAGTTAATGTTATCTTTGAAGCAACGGGATACTTCCCGGCCTCATCTTTTGCTAGCTGCTGTAATGACTTCACCGCTAGATACGGCGCGCTGGCTGTTCCGAAGGTGAGTCTCTTCAAACGGTAGTGTTGTACTGGCCCGTTCGGGCTTGGTCGCCACAATATCCTTTGAAAGTCGGTGTCTTTTCTATCTACTTTAACTTGACGATACATCTGCTTTAGATCTGCCATGATGCAAAATTTATGGCGCCTCCATCGCATCAACGTATGTCTTAACTCTGGCTGCAGTTTAGGACCTACAAGAAGATTGTCGTTCAAAGAAACATTGTTCACACCTTTACACGATGCGTTGTATACGACTCTCAACTTTGTTGTCTCTTTGTCTTCTCTGACAACAGCGTGGTGGGGAAGATACACGACTTGAGCTTCTTTTATTTGATCTTGATCTTCTATTAACTCCATATGATCTTGGTTGACGTAGTCCTCCATAACCTTCTTGTACTCCTCATATAACTTCGGATCTTTATTCAGTTTTTTCTCTAACCCATTAAACATTCTCATGGCTATCTCTTTTGATTTTCCTTCTAGGCATTCTGGCTTAGAGCTCTTAAACGGCAG
>OX155951.1:22840638-23172991 GCA_944548615.1 Micropterix aruncella | reverse complement strand
CAAATTTTACACAATCGCACGGAATGAATAACAGTTATGGATGGCGCCAGCTGTCAAACAATAGGATCGCCGCGAACGCCATCTATTGACAGGGGCCCATTTCCCAAAAAGATCAATTTCGTTTTTTTCGATTTTCAGTTGTTTCTTTTAATTTTTCTTAAATATTTTTTTTGTAAACCACCCCTGAATTAAGGCAAACAAAACAAAAGAATAATCATTCAAATCGGTCGAGTCATTTTCGAGATCTTGCGAGACTAACGCACGGCGATTCATTTTTATATATAAGATATAAGTAGATAGAATAAAACATTATGGAAAAAAGACCGAAGGTGATATACATGAAACTGCTGAAAGGACACACGAAAAAAAGTGTAAAGGACAGTAAGCGAAAAAATCAGGTCATGGAAGGAATTAAAAGTAGGTACCACTTGTATAACATGCCTTGAACACAACCGGTATGACGGCGACGTTTAGCCCCTCATATTTGTTCTTCGGAGGAGAATTAGTCTTAATCGATGGACGATTCCATGCTTACGGTGAAAACGGATTAAGTATAACGTGGGTGGTACGGTATAGCTACGACCATATTTCATATCAAAGAAAGCGTATTTTTTCTCAAGAAAATTAGCCCCTAGATCTTCGTAATGCGAAGTTGCAGGTAATAAACAAAATGTAAACAAAAATAACCTAGTTATTTTTTTTTATAAGTGCAGCAGCCATGTCATGGTAAAACTTAGAACAGGCTATCATAATTAAATGCGTATACAAAATTTCGTGTCTGTGCCGTTGACCGTTGAGGAGTTCCCTCGTTGGAAGTCAACCCTGGGTGCCGCAGTCCTGCCTTGATGAAACTTAGATCGGGCTGTCATAATTGAATGCATATACAAAATTTCGTGACTGTGCTGTTAACCGCTGAGTAGTCCCCTCGTCGGGAGTCAATCCTTGGTATAGAATCAGGGCATGCTTGCTATATAAAATGCATTGTCATCGGAGCTGAACCAACATGTAAATTTTCAACTTCATATGATAATATTTGAGGAGTTCCTTCAATTCCTCATGGATCACATAATCAGAACAAAATTTTGATAAAGATGTGTCGAATCTGGAAGTACATCCTTTCAAATAAAAAGAATTTTCCAAAGCAATTCATAAATGAGGGATTTCTAAAGTAACGAACATTTAAAGAAAAATACGATCGAATTTATAACCTCCCCCTTTTTTTTAAGTCGGTTAAAAATAAATCGGCTGTGGTCTACGATCTGTAGGACCTGACAGGAAAACGAAAAGAGCTTTATCATTTGAAGGGCATGTTCACAGCAGACTAAGATGATAAAATTTCAAATCCACACCATAGCAAAGAAGAGGAAAAAATCAAGAATCACACTCATGAAAGCAAACATGAGAAATATTGTAGAACGGACTAACACGGATATCATAGCATATTGCAAAGGATAAATAGGTCAATAATTTATCAAAAGAAATACAAACAAAATCAAATAATTTAAAATGTGTGCATAAGGTAAACTTAGTAATATAAATCCACAACATGACTACTCTACGGTTGTGGTAGAAAATTCCCACGCCCGCATAATTTCTAACCTCTGCCTTAGAGCCGTCTGTAAATATGATGTCCAAGCCAGGGGACCGGGACGATATAAGGTCAGAAAATACTACATTGTTTAGGGTGGGGAATGCCCTACTGGTTTTTTCATCAAAACTGTTTGAGGGATGATGTACGAAGTAGTGAGTCTGTCGGAGAAGGAAAGGTGAAAGTCTTGCTACTGATCCTCCGCACCGTAATCGAATTCCGGATCGTAATGGGCTTTTTCCAGGTTGACAGGAATACTGCGACGGCGCAATCGGTCATGTTGATTTTGTCGTGATTGCTGGCATTGTGTATGTTGTGCACAAAATTGTTGCATTCTCAATGTATTCGCTTGTCGTTCATTTTCAGTCGCTCTCAAACATAATTCGGACATGCCAATACGACTATTTTCATTATCCGTCGCTCGCTGATCGTCAGTGCGGCTTGCACGTGAAGTAGGTCGCCGCGCATTTGACTGACTACGACGACCTATGTTACCTATTCTTCTCGGCATTATAATGAACACTGTAAAAAGACACGGAATTGTTTTCAGTCACTCAAATCTGTCGAACATTCCTTGAGAACTTAACAATATTGAAATCCTCAGACTAAGGCCAAATTTGTAGTTATGTATAAGCCTGCAAAGTCTATTTACCTTTATATAATGGCTGATCAAAGTGAACAAATCTATTCTCCAATCCCACTACCTTTTTTAAAAGAAAAAACGACGTTAAATGTAATAACAATTTCACACAGTCGCGCGGAATGAATTATGAATGGCGTAGCTGTCAAACAATAGAATGTATTATTAGAAAAAATAGAGAGCGCCATCTATTGCCAGAAATACGAAGTGGCCATCCCTAGAAGTACTAATTTCGATTTTTTCGATTTTTTAGCTGTTCCTTTGGGTTTTTTCTAAATATTTTTTTTTGTAAACCACCCCTGAATCAAGCCAAACAAAATAAAAGAAATATAATTTAAATCGGTCGTGTCATTTCCGAGATCCTGCGAGACTAACGCACGGCGATTCATTTTTATATATAAGATGAATTATAAATTAGTGATCGCAGAAGTGTGCATAAGGCCTTTCGGGCAACGGCATTTCTGACGTGAGCTGAATACCCCACGTAAAAGGTTAGCATTAGAGAAGAAAAGAACGAGGAAGGAAAGAAATGAGGCGAACACTTGTCAACCTTCTGGATAATCGCATATTTCCTATTCGAGGCCGCCTCACATATAGGGAGAAATACTCAGCGGGATTAAAGCCAGTGAAACAGTCTATAAGCCAAGAAACTATTTTAGCAACTGCGTCTGGAGGAATAGTTCTCTATAAATATATATATATATATATATATATATATATATATATATATATATATATATATATATATATATATATATATATATATATATATATATATATATATATATATATATATATATATATATATATATATATATATATATATATATATATATATATATATATATATATATATATATATATATATATATATATATATATATATATATATATATATATATATATATATATATATATATATATATATATATATATATATATATATATATATATATATATATATATATATATATATATATATATATATATATATATATATATATATATATATATATATATATATATATATATATATATATATATATATATATATATATATATATATATATATATATATATATATATATATATATATATATATATATATATATATATATATATATATATATATATATATATATATATATATATATATATATATATATATATATATATATATATATATATATATATATATATATATATATATATATATATATATATATATTTATATATATATATATGTATATATATATATATATATATATATCTATATGTATATAAATTATTATTGTTTTAAATTGAAATTATGTTTATTACTAAATAAATGAAATGATAAAATAAATGAAAGGGCACTTATCTGGTCTGTGGCGACCAGGAGCGACTCCACGCCTTTTTCGTTTTCTCTTCTTTCAGTATTTCCGGTTTCCTACTGTGGTATTGGAACCTTTCTATTTTATCCTACAGCGGCAACACAACAATTCGAAAGATGAGAGCAATGCTGGAAAATAATAGGCGATTAGATATCTTAAAAACTAATCATTATTAAAAATGTCTATCAATATTTCGGCCAAGCCGTCGTCAAGATAAATGACATTTCTGAAATCGAACAATTCGTTGAAAATTTAAATTTAAGGAATCGAACAAAAAGAAATGGATAATAATATTTTACACGATTAAGTTAAAGTATATCATAACCAACCGTGTGAAACGTTATTTTTAAATGAATGATAATTAAAAATAAAAAGCATTTGATGATTATGATGATATGATAAACCTTATTAATTTTGCCTATTGAGACCGGAACCTTTGCAAGCGCCTAAAATATAAATAAAAGCCAATTCCCAAGATTTGACATCCCTTTCTTTTGCATTATCACCAAGGCATTTTATTATTTTGACTTTAAAACATTGATCAAGAGTTAAATTATGCGCCCTGGCATGCAAAGATATTGGGAGCTGGCTTTCATTTCCTACACTGGCCCTATGATTATTTAGTCTAATATTAAGTGGTGTTGTTGTTTCACCGATATAAAAGGCATCGCAAGTCCTGCACAGAAGTTGATATACTATATTTTTTGAAATACAACTGCAATGAAAGGGAACCCTGTAACTATTAGTAGTATTTGGACTAGTAAAGAAAGGACTTAGATCTAACAGAGGACAAGTTTTACAACGGGGACGACCACAAGGTTGAAGGCCAAAATTATTATTACCAATAGAGAAATTTTGATTATTTTTTGTTTTGTTTAATATTGATCTAATATTAGGTGGTCTGCGGAAAGATAAAACTGGCGGTGAATCTAAGAGATCCTTAGTGGATGCATCATTAGAAATGATGGGGAATAAATCAGATAAATATATCTCGCAGTTTCTCAGCACCAGGAAAATAAGTGGTGCTAAGAAAGATTTTATTATTATTTTTATTTTTATTTGAAGAAATTTTAGGTTTTGGTATATATTTTACTTCAGAGTTTAGAATATGTTTATCCAATAGAGGAGCAGGGTATTTTCTTTCAAGAAGAGATTGCTTTAGATTATTGAGATATTGATCTAAATTTTCTTTGTTGTTAACTAAACGGTGTCCGCGAATGGACATTGAATAGGGAATGGATCTCTTGGTGTGAAATGGATGACAGCTATCAAAGTGTAAATACTGTTCTTTATTTGTAGGTTTTATATGAATCGCGGTTTTAATTTTACCTTCTGAAATTGTTAAATCAACATCTAAGAAAGTAATTTGTGATTTAGAAATGGTATGAGTGAAATTCAAAGGGCCAAAATTATTTAGGTCGTCAAGAAAGGTTGTTAGAGTAGTTTGTCCGTGTGGCCAAATCATTACTATGTCGTCAATAAATCTATACCATAATATGGGTTTTTAATGTTGTGTTTGAAGAAAATTTTGCTCGAATAATCCCATGAAAAGGTTGGCATACGAAGGTGCCATTCGAGTGCCCATAGCAGTCCCTTTAATTTGAAGATAAAATTCATCTTCAAAGGAAAAAGCATTACACGTTAAGACAAAATCGGCTAATTTGCAAAAAAAACTGTAGAAGGTATTTGAGGATGAGGTCTCTCATCAAGAAAATAAGAAATGGCTTCCAATCCTAAATTATGAGGAATATTGGTATACAGGGATATGGCGTCAATAGTAACAAATAATAGGTCGTCTGACTTTGGAATTACAGTATTCTTTAAAATATCAATAAAATGATAGTTGTCTTTGATATGAGAATTTAGATTTTTCACAAAAGGTTGTAAAAAATAATCTACAAAAGCCGAAATTCTTTCTGTCGGAGAGTTAAAGCTTGCGACTATCGGTCGTCCAGGATTATTAGGCTTGTGAATTTTAGGTAATAGGTAAAAATTTGGAGTTCGGATAGCATCAGGAATTAAAGTTTTAACATCTTCGTCTGATAATTTTTCATTTGATTTATTTTGTTCAATATATATTTTTTATTTTCACTGCAAAATTTTTGTTTGGATCTCTGGATAGTTTTTTATAGAAAGTTTCATCTCTAAGTTGTCTCAAGCCTTCAGTAACATAGTCAGTTTTGTTAAGTATGACAGTAGTGGAACCTTTATCAGCCGGCAAAATGACGATGCTGGTATCCTTTCTAAGACTCTCAAGAGCTGCACGTTCATCTACTGACAAGTTTGATGTTGGTTTGAGGCTATTTAGAAAAGATGGCTGTGTTACTTTGTTTAATATAATAGTAATAAAATTTTCTACCGGATGATTTTTTGGTAATGGAGGGGGTTCTTTATTAGAGTATGGACGAAATTGAGCTAGTGTATTGTGTAATTTAATATTATTATTGTTATTCTTTTGATTTGAATGCCAAAATTCGCGCCATCTTAAATTACGACAAAATTTAACAACATCATTACCAAAACTAAAATGGTTCACATTTTGAGTCGGTGTGAAATTTAGACCTTTAGCTAATACTAAATATTCATTGTGGTTAATTACTTTGGATGACAAGTTTTTAACAGCATTTTTTTCTCTAGGAGATGGACCTTGTATATTATTAGAATATGATACTGATGGTGTTATACTGTTATTAATTTGGTTTACTAATGTGGCACGTATTGGTACGGAATCTGATACTAATGGAAATATATTGTTAGTAATTTGGTTTACTGATTGGGTGTGCATCGGTGAGGAAAGAGTACCTTGGTGAACTGCTGGGATAACATTTCGAAGTGAATTTGAATTCCTTGTTTTGTTAACATTGGAATGACTGTAATTTGAAATGGAAATTGGATTCAAAATGTTTCGTTTATTGTTACTTGGGATAATGCAAATTTTCTGAAAGTTCTTTAGTAAATTAAGGAACTTTTTATCGTGTTTTAATCTAATATTTCGTAAATCTGTTACAGAATTGTTAACTATTTTATGAGCTTCTTGAAATAAGAAAGGAGAATGTGTTGTTATCATGTTAACATAAAAACACAGTGAGTTTAAATGTTTATCAACCAAAATTTGATATTCATTTCGCAAAACAGACGTAATTTCCATCGAATACCTTAAACGGATTGCGGTAAAATCATATTGAATTTCTGTAATAATTGCTGCGAAAGGAAATTTTGGTAATAACCCTTTAGGGCAAATGTTGTTTTCTAAACATTTAGAAAGAAATTCAACGTGTCTCGTGAATTTAGCTGTCTTAAGTGAATGGTAATTTATTTGGTTTAACCACTGAGTGTACATAATGGATGTGATTGCAACATAATTAAAATTCGGTAATATTTTAATATTTGATTGTAAATGTGTAAATTATTATTTTTTCAAATTGAAATTATGTTTATTACTAAATAAATGAAATTATAAAATAAATGAAAGGGCACTTATCTGGTCTGTGGCGACCAGGAGCGACTCCACGCCTTTTTCGTTTTCTCTTCTTTCAGTATTTGCGGTTTCCTACTGTGGTATTGGAACCTTTCTATTTTATCCTACAGCGGCAACACAACAATTCGAAAGATGAGAGCAATGCTGGAAAATAATAGGCGATTAGATATCTTAAAAACTAATGATTATTAAAAATGTCTATCAATATTTCGGCCAAGCCGTCTTCAAGATAAATGACATTTCTGAAATCGAACAATTCGTTAAAAATTTAAATTCAAGGAATCGAACAAAAAGAAATGGATAATAATATTTTACACGATTAAGTTAAAGTATATCATAACCAACCGTGTGAAACGTTATTTTTAAATGAATGATAATTAAAAATAAAAAGCATTTGATGATTATGATGATATGAAAAACCTTATTAATTTTGCCTATTGAGACCGGAACCTTTGCAAGCGCCTAAAATATAAATAAAAGCCAATTCCCAAGATTTGACATCCTTTCTTTTGCATTACCACCTAGGCATTTTATTATTTTGACTTTAAAACATTGATCAAAAGTTAAATTATGCGCCCTGGCATGCAAAGATATTGGGAGCTGGCTTTCATTTCCTACACTGGCCGTATGATTATTTAGTCTAATATTAAGTGGTGTTGTTGTTTCACCGATATAAAAGGCATCGCAAGTCCTGCACAGAAGTTGATATACTATATTTTTTGAAATACAACTGCAATGAAAGGGAACCCTGTAACTATTAGTAGTATTTGGACTGGTAAAGAAAGGACTTAGATCTAACAGAGGACAAGTTTTACAACGGGGACGACCACAAAGTTGAAGGCCAAAATTATTATTACCAATAGAGAAATTTTGATTATTTTTTGTTTTGTTTAATATTGATCTAATATTAGGTGGTCTGCGGAAAGATAAAACTGGCGGTGAATCTAAGAGATCCTTAGTGGATGCATCATTAGAAATGATGGGGAATAAATCAGATAATATATCTCGCAGTTTCTCAGCACCAGGAAAATAAGGAAAATATATATATATATATATATATATATATATATATATATATATATATATATATATATATATATATATATATATATATATATATATGTATATATATATATATATATATATATATATATATATATATATATATATATATATATATATATATATATATATATATATATATATATATATATATATATATATATATATATATATATATATATATATATATATATATATATATATATAATTGATTAGAGGGATGATTATGAAGAAAATAATAATAAAAGCCACTTACATACATAGTACATAGTGGAGAAAGAGGTCCTATGTTTGAATTAGGGATTGCTTTATATTTAAACGAGATTGGTTGGTTGTCTTTGACTTGCGAACAGAGATGTAGGTTTACAAGGCCTTTTTAATCTAGAAACACTCACCCTTCAAACAACCAATCTCTAAACTAAGCAACCATACACACCACATACTATGGTTGATTTGGGAGAGATTGAGCACATCCTATGCAAAGCATGACCTTGGATCCGTGGATGTATCTCTTCGGCGTGGCTGTTGAGGTCGATGGAAGTGATTCACCGCGTTACGAGCGATATTTTTTGCGTTTGGGGTTCTCGTAAAAGATCCACTTTTTATCGCCGGTGATTATTCGGTGGAGAAAACCTTTTCTTTTTTGACGGTGAAGGAGCATATTACAAGTCATGAATCGTCTTTCGATGTCTCTTGTCTATCTTGGCTTCAACTCGCGAGGAACCCAATGCCCTTCCTTTTGAATGACTCCCATAGATTTAAACGTCTCGAAACGGTTGAGGGATGAACATTAAGCACTTCACTTATCGTTTTCGGCGTCAGACTCGAATCTTAATGGAAAGTGGACTCCAATTCGGCTTCTTCAAATTTTTGCTCCTGGCCTGGGCGCTCTTTGTCTTGCACGTCTAAATCACCACTTTTGAATCGGAGAAACCAAGTCTTTTCTGTCAGAGTAAATTCCCCGTAAGCCTCCAGCAGCAATCTGTGACATCTTGCGGAAGTTTTCTTAAAATGAAAGCAGAAAGCACTCAGCTGATGAGTAAGGCAGTTTTCCAATTTGAATTCTTTGATTTCTTCTAGGATGGATATCGCTGTATGTGGCTGGACAAAGTCATGTTGCTGTATTACACATTTTCTGCGGACTAAAGATGTCCCTTTTTAACAGTTCTGATTACGGCCGTTGAAATTGTTGACAATACAACTCAGAAGTATCGGTTTCTATAGGTTTAACAACTCGGAGTGAAGTATGCCACTCCGTTCACACTAAATACACAGTAACACCTTTCTTAGTGATAAACTTGATTTAGGGGTTGGTACTGGCGTTAGATTCACAGAGTCATTGCTTCGAAGGATTAATGGTAAAGTAAAGGATCCATTTATCATTTTCGGTAACGAATTTGCTTAGAAATTGATCTCTACGATATTTAAATAGCAAGGAAGTATAAATTGAGCGACAAGTATTCTTGTAGACCTCGATAATGTATGCGGTACGTATATTCCGTGGATATACTTCTCCAATTTGATGTAGGTGCCTTTGTATAGTTGACGATGTGGACCCAAGGCTGCTCGATAATTCTTGTATAGTTGATCTCGGATCAGATTCCACTGAAGATTTTAGGGCGACATTATCAAAATCATCCACTTCGAGGCCTGCTAGAGAGGTCATAATCACCACCAGCAAATCTCCAGAACCTACGTTGACACTTGTTGACCTTCAATATATGTTTATAAATATCACAAATTTTCTTTGATGTTAGCGATGCATTAACTCGTAAGTTATGGCCCCTTAACTCAAAGCCAGCTTGAAGTTTTGAAGCTTAAGGATTCATACACTCTAATTTCAAAAAGTCTATCAGTAATTTGGTAATAAAAGTTGGAGGCCGTACGGATAGAAATGCAAATTTTCAGTCGTCCATTTGTATGGCAGCTCCCTGATCCATGAAAGGTACAGAGTCCTAAAGCTTATCGACTCTTTTCTTGGGTTAATAAAACAGGCTAGCAAAAGAGATCGAAATCGGACCACGCGTTCTTGATTTATGGCCTCTTAAGCTTATAGTTCTATCTTAAGAACATATGGTCTGAAAATAAATAAAAATTCGGTAATCCGTTTTTCTTTTTAATTCAGAGCAATAAGAAAATAGTACAAAAAGTCTAAAAATGTATTTTTTAGTCGTTTGTTTATATGGCAGTCCCATTTATATCAGAGGGACGGAAACCTTAATTTAATCAGATCTTCCCATTTATCAATAAAACAGTTTTTCTGAAAATTGTCGATATCAAACAACTCGTTATTTACATATCAACGACAAACAGACAAACATACACACAGACGGCCTAAAAGATTTTTTTTCTGTTTCTGGTTGTGATAAAACGTGGAGGAATTTAATTTTGAGCGAAATGTATGTTTTCGAATCTTTATAAAAAATGTTGTTTATATAATTTTTCGTATTCATATAAATAAATATATATAAAAAAATGTTGTTTAGGTATGAGGCATGGTAATTCTGTTAATTGTAGGCTGGCGCTTGTTCGATTATATGGTAAATAAAAAAGCTTAGCTATGGTAAATACAAAAAAAAAATAATAATTCAAATACTATAATGTTGTAGAAAACCCTTAAAATACGCACAAATACCACACACGACAGAATTGCAAACAAATAATTGAAGTAAAAAGAACGATTTATGCATAAAATATATTACGGGCAATTTGTGCTTGCGGTGCTGGAATCCTTTCGTCCCAAATTACAGTCGTTATCTGAGTTGTTTGGCGAAATTGCGAGGGGAGGACCTGTTTTTCCTAACCAACCTAATTAATCATCAAGGTATCTCCTGTTTTTATCCGACCCACTTAGTTGCTGAGATTTGATATCGATCAGAAACAGGATTCTCGCATTTATTTTCATTTTCCTCGTAATAAAGGATTGAATACTTGAGTAGGTGTATGATTGAATATATTTTCTTGGTGTATTATCGTACACTGGAGTAGTACTCTCTAAGTAATGAGATACCTGTACGTTTTATTCTGTTTATTGGCTTCTTAATAAGCATAAATCTTATTAGTTTTTTACGCTATTTCAATAAACTTTTTACTTTAGGGCTCTTTTATACCAGACTCCATGGCAGGACAGGTATCGCCTGAAGAATTTCTCGTTTAATTTGTATTTCAAATTTATTTAAAAGTGGGTCAATGCCCAACATAAAATATCATGAATAAAATAGCTAAAAATAGTCAATTTTGTATTGGCTATTGTTTTATTTACAAGGTATTTGTAAGGAGTTATAGTATTATAAAATATATCAATACTATTTAAGTGGGTGTTGTAAAGCTTACAGCAGCGTGTAAGTACCTACTCCATTTTTTGATGAATTAGTTTTAAACCGTGTCAATCGACAAAGGTGAAATTGGCGCTTGGTTCTCATTGCGCGTAGGCGTTTTGCTTCTGCAGAGGAGATAAAACAAATTCACTAATGTTATACATGCCAGGACTGTATTGAGGACTGCTTTTTAACATTCGTGCATAATCGATGGACGTAATATCCAACGGGGAATACGTTTATGTAGGTAAAATTATTAATATTTTAAAAAGACAAGTTTTTGAAGTAACCGGGCATTTTTTGACCCAACCGTGGCTATCGCTGCTACTGAAACAGTTATTTCCCAAAAAGGTAACTTCCGCTAGTCTAACAAAGAGCGTGTAGACTTTCACCTGGCTGAACAGCACATTAATTTTTACAAACAATGAAGTTTATGTCGTCGTTTATCTCATTGCGTTGATGCCCATTGTGTTGTTGTGAATAAAAGGCAACTATGCCGTATAGGTAAAGTGATTACCGCATGATGGAATATCATAAATTAACTGCCATCTATCCATACGAAATCTAGGGCAGCCGTTTATCGGGACTGGTTTCCAATACTACATACCTATTTGGTGAACCGTAACATAAATTAGGTATTTTTAAAAATTAATTTGCCTTTCTATTCTTTGTACGGTTGTAATACATAATATATATTATTATGTTGACTAAGCTTTACAGGCTTATTTTAGATTACAAAATTTGACTTTGGAAGAAACATTTTATTTCTTTAATAAATAAAAACATATTTGTGAAGTGCATCTGCACTACACAAATTATGAAATCGGGCATTATGACATTCGTTTACATTATGACAATCAAAAAGTTCCCTTGAGATTTTATACTGTCCTGCATAATAACTTTTACAACATTATTTAGGAGGTCAGGGGAGAAAGATAGTTTTTTTGGGAGCCTAATCGTAATCAATCTACATGTGAAACTCAGTTGTATAGTAGGTATTATACACATTAAATAAATATAATATGCGTATTTTAATGAACACATACCTAAAACAAATATAAATAACAAATATTTGCAGGTAAGTTGCGTAATAAACACATTTTATTTGGTACGATTCAACGGGCGAACCCGTTACCCCAGGTTGGTATAACGATAAGTGATCGTTCTTTAGGAGCTTAGAAGACTTAGACAATGACAATCCACTATCTAGCTCTGCTAACTAGCCCGCGAGAGACCAAACCTGATGGCCCGACACCGGGGCAGTTAACCAAGGGGTAGACCAAGCACCCTCGCTACCAGTTATGGTCAGATTTATCCGGATTCCCGACTGGTTACAGTTTCGAGGTCACTTGCACAGTCCTCTCCCTTACGTGGCAGTGATTCGGTGTCTCCCAATCGGTGTACACCGAATCACCCGGTTGGTCGTTACAAAAGCAGTTGCCGTAAGGTTACCAACCACCCTCGCGATATAGGAAACAAAGCCGATTACAGACTCACCCAGTTATCAGTCGGAATGTACAGTCAATTGACTGACGCCGCATCGTGCTCAAACCATCCAGGAACGCCCGAAAGACGATTCTCATGGGAACTGGCCTGCAGGCACAGAGTCCTACCCGGGCTCTCACTTCTTCTTGGAGGCTACCTGAAGCGTGCTGACCTGTGAGTTGGGCCGACCCTAAACACATGGGTCATAATAGCATAACTGCACTGGGCTCATTAGCTCCCATCATCAATATACACAAGGAATATGAGCCTTGGGGTACACCAGAAAATATTTTTGCAAATGCTATTTGGAAACTGCACTACAGCCTGCTTGCAATTTGAGTTCTATTTGATGTATACTACGATATCCATCTGTAACAGCCACTCCTTATCCCGAGACCCTAAAATATTTAGAATAATATATCATTGTTTAGCTTGGAAAATACTTTGGAAATTTGTGTAAAGTGCTTGGACTTGGTACACTGAGATAAATATTGGATTGCTTCTTACATTACCATTTTGTTATTACGGTTTTATGTTTAAATCGTAATTTTGTTGAATTACAAAGAATTTTGTTGAAACTCCACAGCACCCCGGTACCGTGGAAGAAGACGGTCAAGTACAGCTCTGCAGTCATTTACGGCAGAAGATGCTACGTACTCACGTCCACACAGTCTATCACCACAAGACGCCTGGATCATCGGCCGCCTCGCCAGATACCAGTCGCAGGCCGATTCGCCCTGCGATGCCACATCCAGTAAGCCGGATCAATGGGCCCAACTCACGTTTCGCCCCGTTAAAGGACAATTCGCAAGCGAAAGACATTACGGGCCTTGGACAACGCTTGTCGACTTACTCACAGAATGTTAGTCCGCCAGTATTAGTTCGGCTGCGATGCAGAGCCCACGTCTGCGACCGCCGCAAACACTTTGATTTTCGACGCGCTGCTTGTGCGCCGCTGAGTCCTGGAAACGCTGATCGTCCTGAGAAGTGCCGATGCCAAACTCGTCACAGTTACCTCAGATTTCCGCTCATGGCTATATGGTGCATCGTGACGTCTCGCTCTTTGGTACCGCGCTATGTCACTCTCCCTCCGCCATCATGATGCCACTTTAGACATTTAGCGGTACAGCTATATCCGCATGCCAGCGTCCTTTCCCGCGGCATCTAACGCGCAAATGTTCTATGGAGTCGATCACTATACACCACGGCGGTGCCAATCTAGTATGTACGTGAATGGCTACTCTGTTGAGTCATTTGTATATCTTGTACTATAAATAGACCGTACTGGTTTTGTTTTATTAATTAATTCGTTCTGGGGACAGGCTGCAACAGGTGTGCAACAAGTAGATTTAAGGATTGACTCGGTAAAGCCAATTAGTTTTTCCTTAGATTTTTTCAAGCCGTGTAGGTCAGAGGCTGTAAGTGCACATGTCGCTGAGACTAATTGATCAAAGACACTTTTGTCTTTATTTATTTATTTTTATTTTTTATTTACATATACATATACATTCAAATTCATGAGCACAACAGAAAATACAATGTCAATTTATACAATGCCGTCGTATGCTTTTAACGTTATATACGCATTATACATCTGTCTGAGCCTAGGTTACATAGGGCATACGTTAAACGCAAATGGTAATATTTCTATTATGCTAAGCAAAGAGCAGCCGAGCCCGCCTTGCTAGGCACCCCTGTGTTAAGGCGAGCTCACTTCGGGAGTCACACTAGAGTGCCACGGTTGTGTCAGGTTGTGTCAGGAAAGATCTAAAATATATATATATTTTTAATGATTTCTATTTTAATTTATAATCATTATTATTATTATTATTATTATTTATTTTATTATTTTGTTATTTTTCTAGTTTTTTTAACCGCAAAATAGAATCCACAAGCGCGAATCCCCTATTTTGCAATATAGAGGTGATTGTCGCATCGTATTCATATGAGTTCCGCTCGTTTCCCTGTAAATATTGCTATCCATAAAGCAGGTAGGCAGATAGTTTCGTATTGAACGCAACTGAACTGATTGACTAGTGATTAACGACTTCAGGGGTTCGCAGCGAGCGGTTTTCTAACAACGTACCTACTACTAACACTTTTTAAATAATAAAAGTTATACAGTTACAAAATTAAACTAAAGTTAGATACATACTTACATTTTATAATAGCAGCCGTAGAAATAATTATATTAAAAGAAATTAAATAGTATAAATTTATAATATAAATATTTTTCTTGTAATTTATAGATTGGCCTGTAATTTGTTTCACAATTGCTCTCGTTGTATTCATGTTCGTACTATCACCGATTGTTCAAGTTTCTCATGCGACAAATTTGGATCTGAGCTTCATTTTGCAATGCCGTAAGGAGAGGTAGGCTCGGTAATCGGCGGTGCGGGCCGCCCGCAGTGAAATACGACCGTCACGTCGGGCAATACGTTGCACCGGGCACACCTGGAAATGAAGCCGATACCTTGGTAGCTGCAGTGCGCTCTGCGTCGAAACAATGAAAGGGTGAATTAGTGCCCGCCTGCCAGTGAGCGCGCGCCGTGCTGCGTATGTGGGGCGCCATTACCCGCCAGCGCCGTATGACTGCCCGCGCCGTGCCGCCCGCCGCGCCGTGTGAGCGCCCGCGCCGTAAACAGCGCAATCCGAAAGATGTATGCCTACTTTTCGCGCCATTCTGCGCTGCGCTGCGCCTCGAGCTTGCTTTCTTCTATTTAGGCAGGATAGTTACGGGGGTAATGGCTGATTAGCTACTATATATATGCACCGTTTCCTTACTCCTACGGGGATGATAGAGA
This sequence comes from Micropterix aruncella, assembly GCA_944548615.1. Classification (NCBI taxonomy): domain Eukaryota; kingdom Metazoa; phylum Arthropoda; class Insecta; order Lepidoptera; family Micropterigidae; genus Micropterix; species Micropterix aruncella. The sequence goes on along the minus strand of OX155951.1, from coordinate 23,157,244 downwards.
CAGAAGTCAATCCATCCACCACATGCACGTTAGGATGGATCGCTCTTGTATGGAGAAAAAAATATATTTGTTTATCAAAACCTCTTTATGCGAAAAACATGGTCTATGGTATATAGGTTATGAGAAAAATAATAATAATAATAATAAAAAATCATAATTTAACCGCCGCAGGACGATTGAATTTTTGGGAAAAAATGTGAAAGTGGTAATTTTGTTAGATAATTTTAGACTCAAAATAATTGATTTTCGGCAATATGAATAATAATATATAACCAAAATAATGATTACTGAATAGTTAGTAACGGATATTACTACGTACGTACAATGCAGATCCCCCCCCCCCCTCCCCGCCCTGTCAAATCAGTCCGCTAATCCTATAGAGCAGTATTACTACTACAGAGAAGATATAGAGGCAGTTCCAGTATTTCCGTGTCCCTTTTTAACCTGCCGCCCCTTTAAGAGACGGAAGCGATACGTCTGAAGTACTCCCCACGCGATAAGACCCGACCACGTGGAAAAACCCGTTCACCCGGCGGCATTACTGCCTATTATCAAGGGGTTTCCCTGGCACACTAAACTAGGAAACGAATGCTCAAAATAGCCAGGGAAACATCTGGTGATGTCTCCGGACATTAAGGAGTTAGGTATATAAGAAATTGTCTGGAATCACGAAACCTCACGTCAGTTTTCAACACCAAACGTGATTACCGTCCACTGTAATTTTGTTGGTTTTTTAGGTTTTTCTTGATGTAATTCTGAAGAATTAAATCAAGAAAAGAAAGAAGAGAAGCTGGCAAATGTATCTGAAGTTTTTTATAGCAACCAAATGGTTACAACAAGTATGTGTCCTCTCATATAAATATTGTAAAGTACTAAATGCCTCTTTCCCTGTAACACAAAACACTTTGACTTTTTATTATAAATAGGCTCGATCCCCTTTTGCGGCAGTACATTACTAAAAAAAAAATTATCCTACTTTTCTATCGATCTATATACTAAAGAACATTTTTTTCCGAATAGGATGGTTTTGAAATTCTGAAGAGAAAAAAAACGATCCACCGTAATGCACGTATCCAGACTTCAGTTTCGGGGGGGAGGGGGGGGGGGGGCATTTATTAAAATAACGCAGTACCCACTAACCTTGTATTTGCCCGTATATTGAAACAAAAATAAGCCGGATTTCCGGGGGTTAAATCCCAACTACCCCAGCTTCCCCTGGATACGTCCTTGATCCACCACCCGGGCATTTTTAACGGCTACGGTCCTCGCATGATCCTACATTGCTACGTCGTCGTCGGGTGTTACAAACTTCACGGGGTAAAGTCATTTTTTATCTTATTAATAGTCATTTATATCAAATAATTTGAATATTAGAAATGATGAAAAATAATTACGGAAATCCTGTATTAAAGAGAATGAATAAATTTAATTATAGAATTCGAAAGATCGTTGGAATCGTAGTAACGCAAAGTTTAAACCGAAGGATTTAAAGTCTATATTGTGTATGAAACTGAGATCACTCCCATAGAAGTTACCGTACGAGTACACGATCGTATAGCGTTTAGCATCTGTAAACGTCCAAAGAGGAAAATGACAGAACGTAAAAGAATAGGCGGTCGGTGGATGGTTATGTACAGTCAAACGTTTCGGAGGCTCGGGGCTTCGGCCATTTTGCAGCGGAGGCGAGGAGAACATTTCCTGCTACGCCAGTTCCGGACCGTCTTATACTAACAAGGCCGGACGAAATATAGACGGAAACTTTCATGCGAACAGGAAACTGATATGTACGGTTAACGTAATAACGAGTAGACGATCGTCTGCGAAATAGATGTTTGGAGAGTTAGTTATTGCGGTCGTCCAGGGAAAGAATTCTCGATATGTAGCGTTTATCTATTTCCGGAGTTTCCCTGTATTTGATAATGCAGCTTGAAGCTTCTATCAGTAAGTATAGATATTTTCGAACTATACAGGATGAGCTTTAATTAGCCGGCATCCTTGAAAAGGGTTAATCAGTACGAGCAGGTAAGCAACTTTTAATAAATATTTGTGGAAAAATGTATAAAAAGAAAAAAAATATTAAAAAATATATTTTTTTTTAAATCTTTTTTTTTTAAATAGCATAACATGTGCTATTGTATTTTTAAATAGCATAACATGTGCAACACAGCACGATGCGCAATATAGCGGTAGGTAAAATATCGCTAATATTCTTAATTAGCGTCTTTTTACCTAACGAGCGCAGCGCGCTCAAAGGCTTGTTAATCTTTTATTTAAAGTGAAATTCTTCAAATTAAAAAAAAAAACTTTATTTTTTTGTTTCTTTTCAAAATTTATTATCAAAAATTGCTTACCTGCTCGTACTGATTCACCCCATTGAAAGATAGGGGTAATAAAAACTCAACCTGTATACAGTTGTTGCAACATTATATAATATCATTTTTAATCGCTTCTACTTCCAATGAATGAATGAATGTTAGAATTGTGCACACCAGCCAGAAGTGCCGCTGAGACAGTAAACCATATAAACTAGGCGGCTCATTTTTAAGATTGAGAAACACCTACATTTAAGGAGGACGGGATGGGTAAATCAATCGACTAGTAAACCAGCAAATTACAGGTGATATCGGAAGGAGAATTGGAGGTGAGGATCTACGATTGTGAGAGCAGCAATTATTTAGTAACTTAGCGCTTTCATCCATAATATTTAGTATATTCTGTATCTTTACATGTTTTTGTTTGATTTTTTCTCTAATCGGTTATCCACTTGTCTATTACACATCGCTAGTTTTCTCCAATTTATATACTTCCTGTTCTGCTTTTAACATTTTGGTTTTGTCTTGTGCCAATTATTTCCATTCCTCTTTCGTTTTGTAAAATTAAATATCCTTTGTCAGGATTGAGATAATCTTTCTACCTGTATCGATCTTATTACTTTTCGATTGGTATCCCTGGAGTAAGTAGGCAAATGAGACGAATGTGACAGGCGTATTTATCCCGTAGGTTTTAAGTTATATTGTGATCGTCCTGTGATTTCCTTCGAGAAACTTGAATATTTTTCTACTGGGTTGCAAGAGTCTTGCTGTTCAAGCATTTCTCCAGTGTGTTTCTTTCGTAATTCCTAAGTCACGTTGTATATATTTTTTTCGTTATTGGGGAAAATACTTGCATCACCGTATTATGGCTATCATTGTTCCTGAAAAAAATATTACTAACTTAAATCTAGCAAATAATAAGTATCTGTTTTATTCCATGCCGTTTCTCTTTCGCTTGTTCGATTGAGAGCGATGATAAATATCAGGTTTCACTCAAGGAGGAGATAGCAGTTATCAGGCTACAGTTTTCCAGTTTCCTCTTTGACACAACTATCTCAATGCGCCTTGGTGTACCTACTGAATAGGTACAACCTAGGTAAACATACCTCAGCACGCTGCAATACATAACCTCTAAACCGCACTTTCCATTCAACCATCCAATGAGTATATCTCTTGCGCCCCAATACAGCGTCGAGCTTAACAGTTATTTTTTTACTAAAAATAACTTGATATCGCAAAGTTCCTGACCTTAATCCGCTCAGGATCACAACCGAAAAATAATTGCTATAATTTCATAGTACAATCGCTCGGAAAAATACTCAAAGCTTTATCAAACGCGGAGCGGCGGTTCACAAGTTTGACAGCTCTGATGCAGTTTTGCCAATGCACAAATTAATTCTCGATAATAATCGGTTCTACTTCCAAAATTAATATTTTTACAAGCATTTAGCTTCGTTGTTTACTATTTTATTTTTTGTCTTGTATGTTTGGACCATTTAGTCTTTTATGAAATCGAAGACTTTGGCTATTATTTGACTTTATATATATTAGATAAAACAAATTGACCACATGAAGTTTGTAGCACCCGATGTTTCAGAGTTGTTGCAACCGCCTTTGTTCAGGGTAAACTGAAGTGCTGTGAATCATCATCTGTTATTCAGCAGGAAGGCAGAAAACCGCTGACGCTAATACGCAGATTATAACGGTGGTAAGGCGAGGGTTCAGCGCTCGTGCATTTTGAAATGCCGCCGCCGTGCACACAACATTCCTTGTATCTTGCACACAACACTCACTGCTCACAATAGTCACTGTATTACTTGTTTGGCATTGGGAACATTTTAAAAGAGGGTTCCACGTAGTATAAAATTTAAGCTCGTCGACTCTATTGAAGTTCGGGGTATTCTTCAATTCAATTGTTTCTTAGTTCATGCGGGGAAATTGTAATTTTGTTCTTTGGATAGCACAACGGAATTTTTTCTTTGGATAGCACAGTTTCCTTATCTAATATGTAATCACAGATCGCCAAATTTTCTCGCTGAAGATTTTAAACAGCCTTGATGTCTTTTATCAGTCGAGTGGCTATGGGCCGTTTCGTTTGTCGACCGTAGGCTAACCCACAGGTGCGCTCGATTTTAAACACCCCCGGTCTTTGCAGTGGTATTAAATCCTTTACATTTAGTCTCCATTAACATGACCAATGCATTATAGCTTGATTTATTAATGTTTCACGTTATTGGAATTAGTGGTTTTCATGTATGCATTTGGTCTACGATCTATCGCACAATGTTTAATGCGTAACAATTTCTGTTATATTGTGTTGGTGGTAAAGGTTTCTTGGCAATGAAGCGAGCAATTTCTTTTATTACTATAAATATATTAATATCGAATTAAAGACTATTTACTACATACAACTGTTGGTATTTCTGATCTCACAGATAATAAATAATAAGATCAACGGCACGCTTTAATCTAAAATCGCTCTAAAGAGATTGATTTCAAGCGCCGATCGCGACCGAATTCCGGAATGGCAAATTCTTCTCTCTTATTTGCATTGCAGAAACGTGTCGGCGCGTCGCTTAAAGCTGGAATAGTTACAGCCATCGCACGGGACGGTCTTAATCCATTAACCGAAAGAAGGAAAAACGGGGCGTTTTATTTCGGAAGCAATTTAGATGTTTCTTTAATTGAATTCGTATTTTATTTCCCCGTCTGCCGGTAGCAATTGTTACGCGATATTAAATGGGTTTTTTCTCTCAGTGTCTCGACAGATATCTAGCTACATGGCTGGATGTAAAAGACATCGAATAAGAGTAGTAGATTTTCCATAGCAATGCTTTCTCGTTATTATTTTAATATCGTGCATTCGAAGGAATTTCTAGGTAAACTGGAGGGTCGCCAAAATAAGCCTTAGATTAAACTATATAAAAAAAAATATTTTCATCCAAAGAATAAAAAGAACATTAATACATGTCTCAATGTCAATACAGCGTCTTCCTTATGCTGTGATAAAATTATGCACACAATTAAATTATCCATGTTAAATGGACGTTCAGAAATTGACTCGTTCAATATTTGTAAAACGGAAACTTTAAACATGTTCAGAGAGTAAACTTTTATCATATCATATAAAAAATATGGTTATTGACAAAATGACCTACCTGATTTCTACACTAAAATGGCAATATCGAATAGACGCAATGATACAACGGAAAAGACACACTAATTGTACTCGTATTACTCAATTACATGTGTATGTTGTCTCAATTACGTCCGAAAGACACGTACAGATTTTTCTCGATTAGACGTAACAACATTCTAAGCAGTGATGTAACAGTTATACTATTATACGTTATTAATGGCGTCTCGCAAGAGCGATCCACGCAATCGATCATATACATATACAATGGATGCGGCTGCGTTCCAGCAGTTACAAACTAACAGCTGACGGTCAGCTTACTCATAACAACAAAAACTTTACAACTTCTACATATGAGTGAGTTTTGTCGCGCTTTAATAGATGGCACTGTCGTCGATTTAAAGCGTAATAACGACTGATCGAGCGCGAATAACGTAGTGAATTTCGTTTCACTGGTTGAAAGTATTCCAAGATGGAATTACAATTCGATATTGTTAAGAGTACCTACAGCACAATAAATACGCTGGGGATATAGTTAAGGGTACCTACCCTGCAAAAACTTAGGTTATATTCTAATAACGTTAGGAGTGGTGGTTATTATAATCTCAGATTAGTAAGGGCCCTACGTCATTTCACTATAAACATAGTTATAAACAACATTTTCCTTTATCATATTCGTATTGTATAGGTGACTAATCATCCGTCTGTCATTTACTTACACTATACATAATATTCCAATCAACGTTTTTCTCAGAGTATTTACTTTGGATATTTAATCTAAAATATACCTCAATGATATCACCGATTGCATGCTACATTCCAATATAGTCATATATGCGGATGACACGAAGATTTTTAGTGAGATCCGATCAATTAATAACTGGATTAATTTACAGGCGGATATAAACCGCTTATGAAATACTGTTTCGATAACAGTCTCTTCGTTAACATAGGTAATGTCACATAATCACATACTACAGATAAAAATACTAATACAATGTTTGACTAAAACTTGAATGGCACTATAGTTGGAAGAGTAGCAGCGGTGCGAGATCTTGGGATAACTTTTTTTTATTTTATTTTTTTTATTTTTATTTTATTTAGGAAACAAACAGTAACAATTGGTACTTATACTAAATTTCTTATAAAGCATGTGACAATAACCAAAATCATGTTTCCGAAAGTTAAACAAGTCAACAAAAGTTTTATATATAAATTTATAAATTTTATAATTAAAGAAAGAGAAGAAAAAGAAAAAAAATAATATTTAACTATGTTAATCTATCAGGCGGGGGAAGGAAAGGAGATGTAGGAGTGAACGGAGATGTGGGAGTGAAGGGAGATGTGGGAGTAAAAAAATAATATATATATATATATATATATATATATATATATATATATATATATATATATATATATATATATATATACATATACATGTATACATACCACATGCACACATATATACATATATAAATTAAATGCATGGTTTACCGGAGATGGAAGTTATATTTATATAAATATACACTTGACATGAAAATGCTATTCGCCGAACACATCGATAATATTATTAGAAAATCATATATATTACGAAGTTTTATTCTAAGGGTATCATCGGTATTCAAATCCACTGACACGCTTAAAACCCTCTATAATTCTTATGTAAGAAGTCAGTTGGAATTTGCATCAGTGGTCTAGAATCCCCAATATTTGACTACTATATATCGCGGATCGAATCGATACAAAACAGATTTGTGAAGCGATTAAATTTCACTTCCTGCACTAAGCCCAGCTCCTATGAGGAATCCTTAAAAAGCCCACAAGTTAATGTCATTGGAGAGCCGTAGCCTTATATATATACATGAATTGGTCAATAATTCCGAATTGGTAAATAATTCGATGCGAACGCGATTTTGGAGCGCATTGAATTTTATGTTCCTCCCCGCCCTGTTCGATCGCATCGAGTATTTCATCTCCCTGTAGTGAAAACCAACGCATCATTTCTATACAGAGCCTGTCATAGATATAATACAGACTTTTTAAGTGTGGACATATTACACTCATCAAAAACCTCTTATAAGAATTCAAGAAAAAAATCTTGAGTCTATCTAGATGATCACAAAACATTTATGCATATTATATTTCATTTAATTTAGTTCATGGACATACTTTTATCTCAAGTATATTCATTATAATACCTATATATCATACCTACAATTAAATATAAATATATTTATATACATACATAATATTTTTTTAACTATATTGTCTCTTCCTTTCACCTCACTTCCCATCCTGATTCCCCCCATTCTCAAGCGGAAACAATATAAAATTATATTGCGTTCATTTTGTATATTTTATATATTCGGAATCACATTTTTTATTGCATTGTATGTAGTTTTGGTTCCAGAATAAAATAAAATAAAATAAAAATAAAATATCACCTGTCTCCTCATCTTATTTACTTACGCAACAACGAAATTCAGCACTAATATTATCAATAGCACCATTGCCTATTTAACCACCTTTATTTCGGCGGCATTAGCGAATGCTCCCTTCACGCCTCTTAGCTACAAGGACAACTCTTGGGGCGTGACAATTTGGCACTTGATCCTGTTTGTTTAAACTCGAGTCGACGTCAGCGTAACTTGAAAGCGAGTCGCCAGACCAAATTTGGCACATTAAGCGAGCGCCCTCTGCGGTTTTAATATTCGAGTTGTCGGTCGCCGCCGCGGACGCAATACACCCTGTTTTGGCTCAGTCCAACACTTTTGTTGGACACTAATTTGTTTTATTGGACGCAAAGCTACACCCCGATAGCGTCTATCTCTATTACGGATGATTTTATAGAGAAAAGAGAGACGTGTAGCAAATTTAATGGATATTTTAAGGTATAGATTGGGTCCAATTGCGTTTCTTCGGCGGTTTAAAATAAAGTGAAAAAAATGCGTTAAATTTATTACAAAATCCGTAATAAAATTTTTAAGTCACATTGGTTTAATGTGTCAGATTTTGGTGATACCGTGTTTAATGCATTTTGTATTAAATTTATTACATTCTGGCAGAAACGCTATTCCGTTTCTCAACATTTGACAGTTTTCTGAATAAAAACCGGCTTGAACGTGACAATTTTAAAACGCGCTTTTCGGTGCGACTTAGTGGGTGACGCTTGTGTTTTTACTTATGAATTTGCCGTTTTTGTTGTTACTTCTGTATCCCGTATGTTGGGATATTACAAAGGAGATCGAATAAATAACGACAACGGTACGTACTTAAGTGTATTATACTTTTCGATTTCGAACAAAATTCGTCTTCCGTCATAACCTGTAAATTATATGTTGTCTTTTAGTATAAGAAGGTGGTTAGAACACCGCCGCATCAATATCATTTGGGTCCAAAAAAATGCCAAAAAAACCTGCTTGACAGCTGCGCGCGAAAAATGGATTCAGAGCGCCGATTTTGACGTTTCGAAAAACCTTTGTTGCCAGGTTTTTAGTACATTACCATAGACACAGAACGAAGGCAGATTTTGTTACGTGTGTTAAACCAGACAGACACGCGATAGCTATTATTTTAATGCACGCACTAATCCCACTTATTTTCAAATCGACTTAATTTTAACTCAATAGAAACGCAATTGGACCCATTGAGAAAGAAAAACGAAAGAAGTTAATGAAAAACGAGAAAAGCTTGAAAGTGGTGTATTAAGAAACAGAAATTACGAAACTTCTTGACCCTAAAAAGTGATTCTACAAAAACTACAAAGTGGCATGTATATGTACCTATATTATTAAAAATATAGGAGTAGATGAAATTACTGTAGCGAAATCCTTTCATAATGTTCTAAATAATTTATATACACTGAATTTATAAATATTGAAAAAGAAGGGGAAATGGTTTATTTGAAAATGTTCTTAATCTTTAGCTGGTTTTGACCATAATTAAACATAATTAAGCAGAACTATAAGCCATATGTATGCTTATCGGCCGATAAGCGTACATTTACGTTGCATTGCGCCGTGCCGATGCTTCGATGAGACGTAAGCAAAATTTACTGATGAACTGCGAACTGGCCAAAGTAGAAGGAGTCAGATGCGTCGGGATTTCATAACAGTACTAGCCGCGCCTATACAGCGATTCCAAAAAATGATCGACTGATAAATAAACCTTAATAAATAGCGATATTTTAAACTATAATTACCGTATTGAAAAACGACTGATGAAATCTATGTTTTATGTGTTTTAAATGGGATTAAATCGGGACTGTACAAAACAAACGATGAGTTCAATAAAATGGATATTCTAGGAAAAATCGACTGAGATTTTGTAGTAATTATATTGTTATTCTAAAAGCTTAAATAACATTGACCATTTTAATTTCTATTGACGTGTGTGATATCAAGATAGCTTCTAATTTTTTGTTCAAATTGATGGAGAAATAAATCAAACAACAAAGCAATAAAAAGGTTAAATCATATTTATTTAAATACATGCTAACAAAGCAGCACATAAAATACAAACACTTGAGCGACTCATTTTTAAATATCGATGGGCTTGAATGAAAATCGAAGAAGCGAGGCGACACAAGGATGACGAACGCGATATACTCGTCGGGTGGCTGATCGCCAAGTCATTAAACCATCACGATTTTACTTTCCTGGTATCAGCAGGAGGGAAAGTATTCTGAACGTGTTAATTTTTTTTTCGAAATGAAGACGGATGTATCCATTTTGAGCCCCCCGAGACGATTAAGACCATTACCAGATTGATCAAGTCTGAGCAAGTCAAGTGTGTCTATCTCTCTGTCTGTGTGTATGTCTGTACTCCTACACGATAGGGCCCAAACGCATAATCCGATTACTTTAAAATTTAGTATGCAGGACCATTTGATCATGGCAAGATGTGACAAAAGTGTTAAAAAACATTTAATATCCCCCAACAATTGATAACGGTAGACGGGGAAATAAAATACGAATTCAGCTAAAGAATCATCTAAATAGATTCCTTAATAAAACGCTCTCCTTTATACTTTTTTCGGTTAATGGATTAATACCATCCCGCGAGATAGTTGTACCTATTCCAGCTTAAGCGACGCGCCGACAGCTTTCTGTAATGCAAATAAAAGATAAGTATTTCTATAGCGAAATTAGGTCGCAATCAGTGCTTGAAATTGATCTTTCTTTTATATGATTACCTTGATCTAAGTGCGCTGTGAGATCAGACATACATGTAGCATAGATTTTGTTTAGGGAACTAGCTGTACTTCGATATTATTACATTTATAGCAATAACAGTAATTGCTTTTTAACTGCCTTAATAATATAAGCGTAGCCAGGAACCATAACTGCCGTAATAATATAACCGTAATCGTTACACGCTAAACGACACGGCTGTGTCGTCATAAAATAGTCATTGCGCTGTTATAACTTGAATCGACTTGATTTCGTTGCAGAATTAGCAATCTCGTTATTATCTGAATTTATTATTCACTCAAATGCCTTGATCCTAATTCTCTACCATTATCTTTCATCTTTCATAGATTTCAGAATTTTCGACGTAATCAGACTTGCAGACTTTACATTTAATCCGAGGTATTATTGGAAGGTTTAAAATACGATTAAAATTTAATAGGCCCTGAATCTCTTAACTCAGTCCTCGGGCGATGAGACGCAAAGGGAATTACAATCTGTGTTTTATCAAAAACGACATCAATAGAAATTTTACAATTAAATAACGATTAAACGAGAAAGATAAATAATAAGAACGTCACAATATTTTTTAATTACTTAATAGCAAGTTTCATTTTGCGAAATTTTACAGGAAAACGAACTTTTCATACTGAGTTCAATAAGCCCGATGCTGATTTTTTGTAGAAGAAACAAGTGGCAATATCGCTTGAAGAAATATATAACTACGTAGACTGAGCCTTCCTCTATTTATCATATTTATTTTGTAAAATGTTGGTAGCATGGTGTCTCGTGTACACGTCGTCCGCGTCAGCGCGTCTATATGTATTGCTATCGTTGACAAAACGGAGAAGGCGGACATTATAAATAAGATAAAAGACGAATTTACCGCGTGAAATGTGTAACACCCGACGTTTCGGCAATACTGCAACCGCCGTTGTCTGGGGTAGACTGAAAGAGCTGTCAATCCGTTGCTCCGCGGATAGGCTGCATACCGCTGCCACCACTGCGTAAACTATAACTGAATGAATGATTGTAAAAACCCACCTCAGACCACTTTTTCCGAAATACCGTTTATTGCGGATTTGTAATCTCTATGGCAAGACAAACTGTTCGAGTGTAAAAACACACCTCAGTCATGTAAGCATCCCACAGTTATAGAAGCGCGAATATTTCAATGAGTGTAAAAATCCACCTTATCCTGGATGAGGTGTTTTTTTACAACCAAACATGTGGCAACACCTGAAAATATCAGCTGTCAATATTGACGTTTCTAACGTTATTTTGAACGACTGAGGTGACTGTAACGGACACGGATTACTTGTATTACACAAATTAAATTAAAATTTGCTGCGTACTGGTGAAAACGAGAGCTGAAATGGAGGAAAACCCAGGTGAGTCCTCTTTGGGTGAAACACGCACTAAAAAACGACGTGACAACTCTGCTGATTATTCTCGGAATAAGATCAAACAAGCACGTATTCATGGGCAAACTTATGTGACGGCGAAAAATAAAACTGTACAGGCTAAGACAATAGGACCTCCATGCAAGTGTGCTAAAAAATGCTGGGAAATCATATCCGAAAATGACAAATTAGAAAACCTTGCCAAATTATATAACTTGACGACTAAAAATGAACAAGATATCTATCTCCAGGGGTTAATATCCTGTAAGGACATAAAACGACGCCGAGTGCTGAAGGAAAACCCATTGAGACAGAAAGTGTTTACATACACCGTTCAAATTGGTAATGAGAAGAAAGATGTATGCCATTCGGCTTTTCTTAGCTTGTTTGGTATTACTAAGGACCGTGTTAAGAGGCTTCGTGACTTGTTGGTCTTGGGTAAAATACCGGAAGACAAGAGAGGGAAATCGAAAACGGTCAATGCAATGTCTAGTGATGAAATCACTGCAGTGATCTCTCATATTTCCTGTTTTCCGGCAAAAGAGAGCCACTGTTCTTCTGGCATAATAAAGTATCTTCCTGCTGACTTATCAGTAAAAAAAATGTTTCGACTTTATAAGGAAAAATACCCAGGAACTAGGATTAAGTACGAATATTATAATAAAATATTCAAGGAGAACTTCGCTCTTCGCTTTGGGCGCCCAGCAGTAGATACGTGCTGCCTCTGCGAGAGTCTAGACTTGAGAATCAATTCGAAAACCCTGAACGACGTAGCTAAAAAGGTAGCTTTGGCCGAAAAGCTAGTACACAAAAAGAGGGCTAAGAAGTTCTATAATAAACTTCAAGAAGCAAGGCAAAGATCTCAAGAAGATGAAACATTTTTGGGAATTTGCTACGATTACATGCAGAATGTGTCACTGCCAATGATTCCAGTGCAAGAAATATTTTATTTTCGGCAACTGAGCATCTCTATCTTCTGCATCCATAATTTGAAAACGGGTAAAAATGTCCTGTTCGTATATCATGAAGGGCAAGCAAAAAAGGGACCAAACGAAGTATGCTCGTTTATTATGACATACATTAAAGAGTACGTTGACAAAAAAGTGGTGGAACTAATGCTCTTTTCTGATAACTGCGCCGGTCAGAATAAAAACAATACATCGGTACGAATGAATATGGCCCTAGTTGACAGTGGGCGTTTCAAAAAAATTCAACAGATCTTTCCGATGCGTGGTCATTCTTTTCTGCCGTGTGATAGAGCATTTGGTATTATAAAAAGAAGCCTTCGTCGTAAAGAAAGGCTGTACAGTGTACAGGAACTTATGGAATTGATCGTATCTTCGAGCAGGCAGAGTGATTTTTTTACAGTTCACTTAGTCAGCGGAGAGGATGTGATAGAATTTAAAAAATGGTGGGTTCAACATTTCAAAAAGACTGCACTATCCCTCGAAACAAAGGATCGGCGAATTCCGAGAACGGAGAAAGTAAGCTTCAGTATCTCAAAGTTCCATCACCTCACTTTCAAAAAGATTGGCAGTGACGTGCCGGTAAAAACGCAGGAATTCATTGATGGACTGACAAAGCATACGTTCTTGTTGAAAATAAGGCCACAGATTACCGTATCGCTACCGAATGAACCTGCATATGGATCAAGGCAGCTCTGCATTAATGCAAAGAAGATGCAGGACCTGAAAAAATGTGTTCAGTTTGTACCTGAAGACGAAAAAATTAAGTTCTGGGACGAAATATTGCAATGGCCAACAGCTGAAAATGTCGAAGATGAAGAATTAGATTAATTCTGTTAGTTTTTTATGAAAATAAATATTGTTTAACATTGGTACAAATTGGACTTTGATTGTAAAAACACACCTTGTACACGATGACTGTAAAAATCCACCTTATCCCAATACTTAAAAAAATCAAATAAAAATATCTATGAATATATTATGCTACCACTTTTTAACATATCATATATTAAATATTTTTCAACGTAAATAGTAAATAAAGAAAAACATGGACTTAATTTTTTTTTACACCAGACAGTTTTCATTGATTTTCTGAAACTTTTGCATTTGGTCTGAAGTGGGTTTTTACAATCATGCATTCAACTGTGGTAGGGATGCGGGCTCGGCGCGCGCCAATTTCGGAAATCCGTCGTGCACACAACACTCACTGTATCTTGTGTTACGTCCTTGCGCTCGGCGATTGGCAGTGGGAACATTTTAAGAAGATGGTTCCACGTAGAAGAGGGTTTGTAACCGTCGTCTCTATTAAAGTTCGGGGTTCCTCTTATTTGGATTGCTTCCCGTATCATGCGAGGGAAGTAAAATTGTTTTTTGGATTGCACAATGGGATTTTGAAACTGCAGCCTTTGGCTACTTTCGTTGTATATGTCCCTAGATCGCCGAATTTTCTTGTTGAACATTTTTAACAGCTTTGATGTGTTTCATCAGTCGAGTAGCTATGGGTCGTTTAGTTTGTCCAGCATAGGCGAAACCACAGCTGCATTTAACTTTATACACACCCGGAGTTTCGCAGTGGTATTACATCCTTTACAGGCCTTAAAAACCTTCAAGGCTCTTTTCCTCAAACTCGAACCCGCCCTCAAGAAAGAGATTTTTGAGGCGTTTCTGAAATACATTTAAGTTAAAGTTTTGGTTAGGGCATTCCAAAGTCTCTACAACTAGTCGCGCGAGTGTTTGGTGAGGGTAGTGTAATGGAAGTGCTGTGAGTGAAAACTAGCACGACAATATTTTTTTCGCTTTTCAGATTTCATTTCAAGGTAGTCCCGGAATTTTTTGCATACATTGTAGATATCGACAAATGAGGCATTTTATAAATATTTAATTGCCAATTTTTACTTTTATTGTCTCTCTATGATTATCTAAAACTAATTTTGAAAATCATTTATTTATTAAACTAATCTTATCCCTTTGAGTAGTCCTCAAGCTTTGCGGTAGACTATGGATTTTTTTGTTACATAAAACTCTTAAAGGGCGATTTGAATAACAAGTATGATTTCGTGTAATTTGGTTCAATAGATTTTGTATAAATTATTGAGACATAAGCGTCCATGGTCCATAAAGATACAAAGTTAAAACTGGTTAAAAAAAATATTATTATATTATTCAACTCAGAAATCATACGTACAAAAAACGTACTAAAAGACAAAAAAATCTAATTGAAATGATCGCCATAAATCTTTTATTAATTTTTTTGAAACCACTAGAAAACGTTGGACATTTACGATATATTAAAAAAAACGTTATATTTTTAAATAATATTCATTTTTGCTAACATGGACAAAATAGAATTTATACATTTTGAAATTATGGGATGCATTTGTCACAAGGTCTATAAAGGGTAAACAGCATTTTAGCATAGTTAACTCTCTTCTTATTAGCCGAGAAGGTATATCGTATATATTCCTAGTCATGTCACACCTGTTCTAGACCAGCTCAAATCTCCGTTTAATCTGTGACGAAGTAGGACGTACGTTTTAGAGCCAAGGCGAAAGGGCGGCTACTTCAGCTATGGCCAAGTTTATCACTCCAGCCGGATTCATATTTTCCATTTACGAGGAGAGAAGACTGCCGCTTTGGCCTCTCGCAGAGTAGCTCGATTCTTCCGCTTTGATAGAGAATGGGGATTAGGAGAGAAATTGGTTGACCACTCTGCGTTTATGCTCAGTGTCGGTTAGAATACGAGATTGCCAGATTTGGCAAGAAATACGCCACTATCTCATATTACGAGTAGACTCGGACGTATAGAAGTAAGCTGAAATAAGTCAGTGTAACTCAAAATGTAATCGTAAACCTTATCTATTTTGTTACACTTTTACATCATCGAAGGAACTCTCTGTTAATAATTGATTTTAATGATTAGAGGGAGAATTGTTATTATTTAAATTACTATAACATAAGCCCGCTCATAACGGTCTGCACTGAGAAATATTTGGAATTGATTCTTACATTATAATTTTGTTATTACGGTTTTATACAGTATAACGACGTTTCAATCGTAATTTTGTTGAATTACACGGAATTTTGTAAAAACTCCATTACTCGATTCTATGTATCAACATTTTCCTTACGGTTAGTAAGGAAATAACAGTATATTGTAATTTCAACATGATTCATGTGTCAGACTATAACCATACGTATACTACTACATTCTTCCATATTAGAAGCGAGATCACAAGGTCGTCAAGAAAGTAACGTTTTATTTAACACGGTAACTACCGTCACGCCAATACTGTTACGCGTCATGTTAATTCATACATATTCGTAATCCTTGTTGAAATATGTGTTTTTACGTGTATTACAACGTTATATTTTTCTCAGTGTATTTGTACTCACTAGATCCGGATTTTGATTATTGCAGGGTAGTTGGCTGATCCCAAACAGAAAACTTTTTAAGTGCTAATAATTGGCGCTCAGAGACGTGCAGGTAAAGATTATTTGGGAACTAGTGAACTTTAACTTCATCCCACCTCCGTTCGAGAAGCGACTGATCTGTGATTGCGCTGAGTGCTACCTACCTAAATGTTAGGTTGTTCGTAGGTTTCAACCAAGGGTCCAGACGATTATGTCAGTCTTTGTTTTTGAATTTACATTGTAACAGCTTCATATGTTTTAATGTCTTAGTATATACGTTGGCAACACTGTCAATCATCCTTGGATGCGGTGCGACACCTTATTGTATTACCTGATTATTATATTTTTACTGTTGGACTATTATTATTTTATTTTTCTTGCAAGATTAATCACTTTATTTTTCTTTGTCGTGGATTTGGTATTTCTGTTTTGTATATTTCTTAATTCTTATTTTAAAATTAAGACAATATAATGGATAATTTTGTATAGTTTGTTGGCATTCAGATTTCTAATGTGAAAATTTTCTTTTTGAGAAATATATTATTAAAATAAGAGTTATAAATAATAGACCGCGATTGCGTTTCTTCGTGAACTAAAATAGGAACTTAGTTCAACCGAACGAGACAGGCCAATATGTTAGAATGGAATATGAAATGAATTATCGTCGATTTTGCCGCACCAAAACTGCCTCTCGAACTTATAGACGCCCGAATAAGTCTGGACACATTTTATGTGGTGTAAGAATTATCTCCTTTAACTTTGGTGGGTAGTGTTAATGCGGAAAAGTGACAACCGTTCGTTTCATATTTCGCTGTGACGTACTGCTCTATCTCGTTCATATGAACTAATTCACGATTTTAGTTTAAGAGAAACGAAATCGAGCCCAATGTATGTATACATTGTATTATGTTCTTTACCCTTGCAGGGTTTTTTGGAAAAAAATGAACTTTAAACTTATACAAAGGATATATTTGTTTTTTTCATACACCTAGCTTACCATTAGGCTGGAGAGAGCATATCTCAAACGTAGAGTTAGCAACGTTGCCAGCAGAACTTTGCTGTAAGGGGCCATCCATATATTACGTTAACACGTTTTTGGAATTTTCAAACCACCCCTCCCTTTCCCCCATGTCAACAGACTTGATCAGCGGCCTGACCCCCCGATCAATCGAATCTGCGGAAAATGTAAAGAATCGTGAACCCAGCGTTTGTAAAGTAATCCTTTTTATTAATTCAAAGTGATTACAAAATTTCAAACTCTTTTATTTATTTTTAACATCACAATCTTATAAGACCACAATGGCTGTATAGACGGAATTAAAAAGAAAAAATATTTAAGAATACATTTAAAAATGCACATTTAATATGCAATATTAATCTAAAACAATACGAGATTAGTGAAAAGCTTTTGCGTATGTACTGAGAAACTCCATGTGTAAATCGGCCATAGTTGATGCGCCACACGAGAACGTTAATCTTTCCGCGTTGTAGTTGGAGCGTGCAGCGGCGCGCTAGGATAGAGTTGCAGCCTTGTCGCCGTGACGCAGAGCGGCCACCGGTTGCCAGCGCGCGTAGGAACAGGCCCAGGCCACTCAATCGCAGACGAGCGCGTGAACTATCAAGCATAATCACGCATGCGGGGTATCTTCGACGCGGCACTGCGCTATTACCGTGCAGGTTTAGACCAAACATAATGCCATGCGGTGACCGAAGTTGATTACGTAAGCAGGACGGACACCTTCAGCTCCAACCCCCCCTCCCCCTCGGTGATTACGTAAAATATGTGGAGGGCTCCTAAGATTTGGCTACGCTCAGAGAACTATTTTCATACGTTTTAAACGCTGACTGGTAATGTTAATATTCCGAACGCCGCTCATAAAACAAAAAAATGTTTCAAGCACCCATGCACGACATTATGTTAGAATTAGATCGATACTTAATTAGTTACAGATTGACGACACGTAATTAGAAAAAATGGATATATTATTGAATTATACTCGTGCATATTAATAGGTATTTCCATGTGAAAACCAATTCAATTAGTATAACTTTTATCTCGATTCATGTACCTAAAAATCGACTTTCACGTGCTGTAATAAAACACACCCTGTTAATTATAATGATTCTGTGCATACGCAGAAACTATAGAAGCCAATTAAACATTCCTTTTCTCTGTAGTTTTCTTTAATTGAAATAAAAACCCATCGTCACGTTCATAGCCCTCATCCAAGCATTAAACATTTTCCAAAAAAATCACAATTCTTTCTAAAAGTAATACTTAATTTGGTCGTTTTTATGTATTTGAAAAATAATCAGAAGTTATACAGTTAATATCATAGAGTAAAAAATTGTTAGGTACCATTTGTTTAATTCCCTAAATAATAAATGAGATGCAGATAACTATTTCTAATATAAAATTAATTAGCATTTTAGCTACGAAGAGCCCTAAATACATTTATTGGAATTAGCTTTAAACGTCATTTGCCTTGCAAATTGTATTGAAACAGCCATTCGACTCTTGGTTGTGACATCCGGTATGGGACAAAACTAATGTATTTTGCTTTTTTATAAACCGATTGTCAAAATGTTAATTGCGTTTTATAGACTAATAATATAGCATATATATAAACATACAATATTTTATTGCCAAGTTACTAGTAAAGTTGATAAAGATAAAAAACGGAAGCTTTTTTTGGGAAAACTTAATTAAAACTTAAAATTTCTCGCAAACTATGGTCTTTGCAAGGTGAAAAGTTGTAACAATATTGTAGAGCATTTAATTTTGCTTTTAATGACACCCCACATAATAGTTTCTGTTGTATACGAAAAATTCTGAACGCAGCAGCGGCTATTTTGATGACGGCATAACTGGTGGCTCAGCCACGTTAGAAATTGTCTCCCGATGGTTTCTTAGTCAGAATTAAAATATGCTGCTGGTTTCAATAAAGACATTTTTCCGCTATGGGATACTACTAAAATTAATGATTGCAGTCTGCAATTCAAATATTTATTCTCATGGAATCTTAAATTTTGCATGAGCTTGCAACTCCGTTAACGTGAATCTGCTATCTCCCTCTGTTTTGCAGAAATCATGCAGCCGTTTCACCCCGACTTTCGCATCGTTTCCTTCCATTATTTTCCCGTTTTCTGTTTTCTCTGGGCAGAATTATATTTCATAATCGACAAATTGTGTCAATCATCGTGGTGTTCGTTCATTTCGTTTATTTCTCTTAGCAAAAAAGTAAGAGTATGCTGGCGAGGGGAGGGTTCATTTTGGTACATTTTTTTTCCTACGGTGATCTTTATTACTTCCGAGACTTGACCGTATTTTATGTGAGTTTCCTTTGTGCTGACTTAGATCGGGCTTGCCGATAACGGTGGTCCTTTTCGAGTTTGATGATGTGATATAAATTCACGTGGATTGGTAATAGCGCGTCTAAAAGATTAGGGTTTCGGCCATTTGATTGGCATAGCTAGGCATTCCGTAGTGCATTCTGAATAACAGCTAGCTTCTGTTAGTTAGAATGCACAATCGATTGGCTTACACCTCACGGTGCGCAGACCGTCCAGGAGCGCCAGAAGATTGACTCCATGGGGAAATTAACCCTCAGGCCAGAGTCCTACCCGGGCTTGCGCTTCACGTGTGGAGGCCGCCGGATGGGTGTTGACCCGTGAGTGTGACCGACCCTGAACAAATGGGTCTTCGTGGCCAACTCAGCAAGGGCCCATTAGCTCCCAAAATCTGCAAGCATATCTTCTGCAAGCATATCTTCACGCAAAACCAGCAGATATTTAGGAGGCCAATACAGAAATATACTCGAATCTATACCACATATCCAACCAGGCCATAAGCCAATATAAATCCGACCATTTTTACGACTAATATTTGTAAATCCGACCAAATTAGATATCTCAATCAGAATTACAATTAATTGTGATTGATAGACAACAACTGTTTTCGTGGATTGATCTGTCTTCATTGCCTTCAGCTCGAATCGGTCACAATGTCATCCAATATTTAGGACTTGTAAAAAACGGATTTACTCATCGACCATACTCTTAATTTGCAGGCACAGACCTCTGATAAGGCAGGCACAAAGCACTGGTTGCAAATATTTCTGCAGAATAATGTAAATCAGACTTTTACTGCTTCTCTTCGATTATGCGGGCGTTGCGTTCTTCGATGCAAACGAAGCTACCCTCGACAAGTTAGAGCGTTTACAGAACGTCTGTGTGAAATTTGTATTTTGTATCTACGGAAATGTGATCATATTTCAGCTTCCCGAAATAGCATGCAATGGTGGCATAGAATAGCATGCAATGGATTCAAAATCATAGAGGTATACAAATCCTAGCCTTGTTGCAAAATGTGCTCAACAACCCCACCTCACCGTCTTACCTAAAGGATAAAGTAAGTCTATTAGGGCCACAGGCTCACAGTACGATCAAGTCAATATAACATCATTACCGCCCCAAATCACAAAATTATGTTTTACTTTTACTCTTTTCCTGTAAGCAGCACAATTATAGTACCAGTACCCTTCAAATAATAGAGGCGTGCAATCGCTCTTAATTTTTAAGCTTCTTCTAAAAACGTATTTCTTCCCTCATCAATTGTAAAGCCAACCCCCTCCGAACCGTTTTCCTTTGACTGTGCCAGTGATATTTCAATTCTCTTGTGAATTTTTACTAAGCATCTGAAATTGTACAAGTAATTTTTTTTTTCTTATTTTGGTATTATAAAATATAATAAAGAAGTTCGTTCGGTACTTAAATTTCAAGACCAAAAGTTGCTGCAGTAATACTGATGCGGCGGACCTACTATTTAAAATAAATACTCTATCATATCGGCGCAACGTGAATTATGCTTTATACCTTTCTAAAATAATGAATAGCATATTTGACGGCACTGATCTGATGGGCG
This sequence comes from Micropterix aruncella, assembly GCA_944548615.1. NCBI lineage: Eukaryota > Metazoa > Arthropoda > Insecta > Lepidoptera > Micropterigidae > Micropterix > Micropterix aruncella. The sequence goes on along the minus strand of OX155951.1, from coordinate 23,135,904 downwards.
CGATTGATATTAACGCCCCAATGAGAACCACGCGCAAAATTTCACCCTTTTCGATTTCCACGGTTTAAAACGAATTCATCCAGAAATGGAGCACTCACACGCTGTTGTGAGCTTTACAACACCCTCTTATATAGTACTGATATATTTAATAATTTCATAACCACTTACAAATACTTTGTAAATAAATCTTTAGCCAATACAAAAACTGTCAATTTTTAGCTATTTTATTCATGATTATTACTATTATTATAATTTATATACGCTATTATCACTATTATATGCATTTTTTTCACTCCACACCCGCACACTCAACACACCCACAAACACACATGCACACACACTCACACACACACACACACACAAACACACATCCTAAACGCAAGCCTGTTATGTAGAAATAAAATTGTAGGTATTTTAATTTTAAAGTAGTTAAACGGTAATTTCTGTAATTTCATAGAAATCCGTAATTGGTTTTATTTTTAAGTAATCTATAGTATAATTATGTAATTTTACTCTATAATTAATATGTATAATTGTATAATTTCTAAACAAAGAATAAAAAATAAAGAAATAAAGAATAAAGAATTATCTTTGAATTACCCGGCAACTCTCACAACTGCACTATGTTTTACTTAAAAAGATTGCCGTAGCGTAATAACTCCGCCATTGTGCAAAGTTGTATATTTTGTGGAACAAAGAGTTTATTATTTTTTTTATTAATTCATTCATGAGGAAACCGCAAAACTTTTGCTGTATTACTGAATATGCAATTTTGCTCGATCGGGCGAGTTTCCAGGAAAAACCTCGGAAAGATACGGTCCATGGAAATCGCCTGCGTAATGGCTTGTTATTATCGAACTATCCGGAAGTTGCGTATCATTCGCTTTGTCTTAGACGTAAACACTGCATTAACCATGAATAGCTTATTTGCTAAAGATAATCTATACGGTGAATAATGAGGATAATTTGCCAAATCTATTATGGATTTTATCTTTTAACTGTTCCATTGTAATTGCAATAAATTTCTGATTTAACAACAGATTTATCAGTTTCTGGCGGCTATTTTTATTAAAAATGCTGATATAAATACAAACTGACTGAAGCCACTGAGAAGACTTCTAAATTTGGTCAAATAATTAAAATCAGTGAATATGAAATCCGAGAAAAACGTATATTGATTATTTTGTTTGTAGACAACGAAAGAATGTATAAAACATTAGATCATTAATATTCAATAGTTCAAGACTTTTAATATTGCGTAAAATCAAAGGAAAAAAAACAAGGGTTTTTATCACGGAGTTTATCACGTATCACAGATTTTACATTATTTATTTATTTATTTATTTTATTTCATTTATAACGTACAAGAAAAAAAAATACAAGGACATGCATACTGTTGTACATGAGGAATAATTAAGAACAAACATTTCTATAGCGAAAAACATAGCTCTATGCATATAAATATGCTAGCATATCCGAATGAGGCGAAATCGCACAACCAACTAGACCTAGAAGGTCTGTCTCTGGCTGTGCTGTGTTATACCAACTGTATTTTTGTAACTCGCGAACTGACGAAGGTGATCAATTATCAAATATTTCTAAATCTAACCAATGTGTTGTTTACACGAATTAAAGTAAAATTTGAAGTAGAAAAAAATATGTATGCAATTATGGACTAAAATAAAGTAAACTTTACATTATATTCCATGAATTTAAGTGGAAAATAAGTAATAATATATACAAATATATGAATAAACAATACATTCTAATATATATATATATATATATATATATATATATATATATATATATATATATATATATATATATATGTATAAGAAAATGATATGTAATATTGCACAATTTTACAAATACACATTTTTTTAATATTCACCCTACAGTATTAATAAGATCTTTAGTTTTTGAACGCCCAATATCTAGAAGCCAGTTTTTTACTTTACCTCTAAAAGTTACATCATTTTTCACGTTTTTTGTGGTTTCACATACTGAGTTGTAAACTTTCGGGGCGATAAAAAAACATTGTCTTCGGGAAAATGTGCTTTTTACTTTTGGAATTGTGAAAAATTCCTTTTCAGCATTTCTCGTTAAGTAGATTTGTTGACTTCTTGCTCTGTACTATTTAGTTTTGTGAAAGCTTACAAGGCACTGCTTAATAAATAGCTGGCAGATATCCAAAACCCTAAACTCCGCAAAGAGCTGATTTGAACTGTACCGAGGAGGCTTTTTGTTTATGACTCTTATTAGTAAATTTGTGCTTTTAATAGTCGGTCCATTGTTGTTTTTGTACATGAGCCCCACGCTATAATTCCATGCACCTATATACTTTGACCAAGAGCCATATACACCATTCGCAGTGTTTCTTTACTCAGTACATTCCTAAGTTCTCGGAACACGTACAGTAATTTCCTCGTTCGCGCCGTAAGCGATTTTATTTGGCATTCCCAATTAAGTTTGGAATCGATTTCTATGCCTAAATGTCTATTTTTTTTCAATGTTTATATGCTCACATTTGCAATTATTCTGAGTTGAAGATACATTGCAATTAAATTTGTGAATTTTTAAGGGTAATACGTTGGAGGTTAGGTTAGTTCTGAGTGAAAATGCTAGGTACTTCGTTTTCGAGATATTGAGTGTCAATATATATCGATCAAGCCATGTTTTAATACTGTTCAGGGAGCATTGCGCGCCTGTAAACGCTTCATCCCAAGTATCTGCCTCAATTATGTCAGCGGTGTCATCTGCAAATGAGATTATGTCACATATCACATAAATCATTGACATACATCAGAAAGAGTAAAGGACCCAATACGCTGCCCTGCGGCACCCCATATAAAACATTATGTTTATTACTTTCCTGATCCCCTATCACAGTGATCTGTGACCTGTTTGTAAAAAAACTTTCGAGCCACTCATTAGCTTTACCAGAAATACCAAAAAGGTGAAGCTTTCTTATTAGGATTGTTTGAGAGATAGTATCAAAGGCTTAAGACAGGTCGAGGAAAATACCAAGTACTTTTTTCTTTTCGTCAAGTTTTTTGGCAATAAATTCTGTAACCGAACTTATGGCCTCGTTTGCTCCCCGACCTTGTCTAAAGCCATATTGATTGTTTGATAGTAAGTTCGCAGATTCTAGGTGGTGCATACGCCTAGATTTGGCCACTTTCTCGATCACTTTTGATACTACACTCAACAGGGAGATCGGGCGATAATTACTAATGTCTTCCTCGTCCCCAGATTTAAATATTGGGGTAACTCTGGCATATTTTAAACACTCCGGGAAAATTCCGCTTTCGAAGCTCCTGTTTATGATGTGCGTAAGAGGGACAGAAATAAAGCTAGGCACCGTTTTAAGCATGGCCACTTGAATTCCATCTTGACCCGGAGCCGAATCGTCCTTGAGGTCACTTAATATTTGACAGATTTCTTTGATATCGACTGGAGTGAATTCAAAATTAAATGAAGTTTGGCTATTGGCTCGTACATTAAAGTTATCAGCTAGAGCGGACTCGGTTGTTTTAAGGTTTTACAATATATTTACGGCCAGGTATTGTCCAATGTTACTAAAAAAGTCGTTTGTGTAATTGAGAATTTCTGCAGGATGTTCCTCTATGTATTTTATGTCCCCTTTAATATTGATAGATGTTATTTTATGACGCTGAGTTTTACCATATGCAATTTCTTTTATAATACTCCAAGTTTTTTTTGATCGCCATTTACTTCTTTAATAACTTCTTTACAGTAATTTGTTTTCGTTTTCTCGATTATTTTTTTTGCATATATTACGATAGCTTTTATAATGATTTTGCAACTGAATATCATTTGGACTTTCTCTGGTTTTCCTATGAAGTCTGTCACGTTTCTTAATACATGAAACAAGACCGTCTGTGATCCATGGTTTAATTTTTATTTGGGATCTGCTTATTTTAATGACCTTCTCAGTCGTTGCGCATTTTATTCCTTCAGTAATTAGACCCAAGAAATTGCGAGTTGCCTTATTTGGATCAGATTCATGGATTATTAGTTCCCAATCAATTGATTTTATATTTTCTAGGAACATATTCTTATCTGTAATACGTTTTGTAATATATCTGGGCGGTTTTTTTCTAATTTGTTTTGATATACAGATCCCGGTGGCATAGTGATCTGTAATAGAACACTGAAGTACCAATGGTCTCATCTCATACTTAGATTTAACCATGAAGTGGTCTAAGCAACTTTGACGATCTCCGTCAACTCTCGTGGGCTTGTCAATTGCTATACCTAGGCCATAATGAGCCAATAAATTTAAATAATCGTCTGTTTGTTTGTCGTTTTCACTTAGTATATTAATATTGAGATCCCCGACAATTACAACATTTAAAGCTCTGCTATATTTCTGTAATAATTTATCTAAAGATTACAAAAAAACCGTAATGTTTGGTTTACTAGGGGATCTATATTGGCTAAAATATTAATATCGTTTTCTAACAGAACATGAAGGCAATTTGCGTCATCGATATTATTTTCTGTGACTACTACCCGTAATTCAGTTTTAACATATACGACTCCACCGTCGGTTTGTCGCTGTACTAGGTTCGTGTTGTAACATACAAACCCATCTATAGTCTTTGGCACACGCAAATCGTTGATCCAGCATTCTGTTAGTATTAGGACATCCAACGAATTATCGAACTGGTCTATAACAATTAGGAGATCAGCATAGTTTCTGTTAGGTAATACTACGGATATTCATAGATAAAATATTCAGAGACTTTTGTTAGTTTAAATGTTGTTTACATTGATTTGGGCAATCAAACTCAATGCAATTAAACCGAGAAAAACGATTAATTGAATCGCATATATCAGTCATATTGAAGACAATACCGGGGGAATAGGTTCTCGATGCATTGCAAAAAGTGCAATTTACAGCGTTCATGTGCAATACTCATAAGTGAAAATGCATACCAGATAAACACATTTTCCAAAATAATTGTTAGATATTTTAGTATAAAATAGTGAGAGTTATTTGTTATATAAATAGTTAATAAATTATATATTATTAATAATAATTTCATACATACTGAAGCTACTTCAAGAACGAATTGAAAGATTTTAATGAAAGCCGTTTTTTGTTCAAGGGAATTTATAGCAAAGCGTTCTACCGAAGACTTAAGACATAGTATCCAAGGTCGATTCATTTTTGATTTGAAAAGTTTTAGCGTTTTCTTGTTTTTGAGAAATATTTTTCCGTTTTTAAACCAGCAAAAAGCAAAGTGCTTCTCTTTCGCAAATTTCCTGGCGATCATATATATGTACTTTGCTCGCTGCGTCAGGTGTTCGGAAATAAATATTGGTTGCTTATCGCATAGCAAGTTAATATGGCTAGAGTTAAGTTTTTCGTTATTATTTTTGCTTTTTTTGTCGAAAGCCTTTGTAGAGGTTAAGAAATTATCCCTTTGGCTCTGGGTTGCAAATTTTATAATTATAGATTTCGGATTCCCTCTTGCAGCGGTTGCGTTGTGTTTCCTCTCCATTGATATAATTTGTTTAACGTCCCCATTGAAGTCTATGGTCTTCGCTATGTCCAATATATATTGCGACAGATTTTCCCGAGGATGTTCAGGCACACCACGTATTTCTACATCCGTTGCGATTTTGTGAGCTTCAATAAGATCGATCTTTTCCTCCAGGAAAGACACCCGCTTTGACAGGTTGATGTTAGAGTTCTCCAGCCTTTTCACTACCTTAAACTTATTGTCGATGTCTGCTATCCGTTGGTTTATTTCATCGTATTTATTTGAAATGATGGTAATGGCTTCTAAGATAGCGCAATTTTGAGCGGCAATTTCAGCATGCTTTTCAGCTGCGGTTTCGGCCTGTTTGTTGCTGAAAGTAGTCTCCGACATGAGTGAACTGGTCAGCTAGCGTGTTGATCTCGATATCGTATGCGAGATTAATTAACGGAGAATGGAGAGAGATGTTAGGATTGCTGCTGCAGGCACTCATAGCACTGATAGAAAGAGGGGTATGTGCTGTTTTCGGTGCTTTGTCCTCCAAGTAAACATCACATTTCCAGGTTTTTAAAGTAGTCTTGCCGATCTTTCTGTTTGAAGTGCAAGTCATGTGGAACGTCTTTTTGCACTCCGTACACTTTACACATTTTTTACAAATTACGGAGGCGAATGACGGTGCCATTGCCACTACTGGCGGTTATTTTTTTCGTAATTCAACTAGTCAATCCTAGATGGTGCTGAATTAGTCCTGCGATTGATAGTTTTTGGAATTTCCACGAGATGCCGCAGTAGGCCGATTTTATTAGATTATTATTATTATTATTATTTTTATTTCTTGATATGGCAATTTAATTCTCCTGCCTCATGCGTATAGTTAAACACCGATAGATGGCGCTCGCGTATCTATTTTAATTAAAAATGTTTTAGCCGGACCGAGTATCGATCCCAGGCACTCACGATAGGCAAATTGCAGCTCGGCGACGAAATGACGGGGCTATTGTCCGACTGGTCGCTGCAGTAATAATAATTACATATATACAGTGATGGTATTGTTGTTGTACGATTGTATCTGTTGGTGGTTTTACGCTCGATTGTAGGTGACCACTATTTAATTAAAATGTATTTTTTCTACGTACGGTTTGGTGTTCGAGATTTTCACATTTGCTACTTTACTCACTGAAGAATTTGCTATAGGTAGGTATCAAGTTAAGATAGATTCGCACACTTTATCACTTTTTGAATCTTAAAAAAGATGCAGCTTATAATAATACGTCAGTTCGCTAACACGGTTGGATGATGATCTGCTTATTTTTGACCATTGTCTGACCTATTTATTTTTTTCACCAAAATTTATATAGGTACCTATACTTTTACCAAATTTTGATGTTCTCCTTTTACTCTATATATAATATAATGGTTTCTTCATCACAGAGACTATTATTAATCACCTAACTACTCTTCTATAGCCTACTTTTTTTTTTTTTTTAGAATATATGTTTTCTGTATAAACGACAATTTCATTAAAATTCCGATTGGGAAAATAGTATCTTAACGTTAGAATACTTATTTTATATATAATTACAATTTGGTCATATGATAATAATGCCATGGAGCTATGTGTATAATAAGACATGAAGCTATGTGTATGAATACCTATGTTCACCGAACTTGAAATAAGGCCAGCAGCAATAGGAGAAAAAAGAAAAGTCATAAATAATTATCGTAATTTCAATAGGACAAAATTAAAAATGTACATATTATTTAGTTATATTTTTTTGTTAGTATAGTTGGTATTTTTTTTATGTTATTTTTTTTTCGTGGGTACACTCTCATCTCAGACGATGAATTTGTAGTATACCTACTTAGTGTGCAGTAGCGGACCGTGGTATTTGGGAAGGTGCAAGCGCAATGAACAAGATACACTATGGTCTCTCTCACACACCCTGTAACTTAAAGTTACTTGTACCGTCTGAACAATTACCAAAAAAAGATCGAATAAAGGATAGCACTTTCGTTCTACTATTTTAAATCGGCGTCCATATACCTAATCGAAATTGTTCATCCCTGCTACAGCGAGTGCCACGACTCCTACGCTCGACTCCATACCTTGGCTCAACGAAACGCAACGCAAAACTAAACAGAACCAATGGAAAATAAAAGAGAATTAAATGCGCAAGGCGCTAGGAGTACCTAAGAGAACGATCAATACAAATTTGGGTAATGCTCTGCAATGATATCCTAACATACGGCAGCCTATTTAATATGATCTGCCTATTTAATTAACTGCCCAATTTAATATTCAATGATCAAAGCGCATAAATTAATGACAGATAAATTTGGATTTGCGTTTGCAAGATGGCGGGCTTAGCTTATTTTCGTGTTCACAGTGTTCATAATGCATTTAATAATTCCCATCTGCCGTATAAATAAATTTAGAATTAATCAACATTAGTAACATTTTTCAATACAATACGCCATCAGTTAAATTTATAAATTCATCGTTATCATAGGTTCTCCCTTCACCACCGCCCTTCTGGCATTAATCCCTCTTACTCGCTGATCAGGGTCAAACTTTGGCCGGTTGACCGGAATTTCGCCGCCATCGCAGGATCCCCCCCCCCCCCCCCCTCACCGCTACAATCTACGCGGTAACAGTAGCAATATTAGACAGACAGCGCTTTAATCTACCCTAGACAACGGCGAAACTTCGATTGTTTTAAATTTAACGAAGTAAAATCCTGAAACAGCAGTAAAAAAAAAAAGAATAAAAAAATATATGTATCTTGTTTTTGTTTGTTATATTTTTATTTTTTAAAAAATTGAAAATGCATATTTGCTTGCTTGCATAGATTCATCCACTTCATGTGTCACTTATAAAAAAACACTTATTAAAAAAAATCGATGTCACTTAGGCACTCGATGTCGGCGTACAGCGCCATCTAGCATTAGGTAAAATATCGCGAATAAACAATATTCGCGATATCTTACTTACCGCCAGATGGCGCAACGCGCTCAACTCCTTTTAGACTATTTTTCAAAATATTAAATTAAAAAAATTTTTTTTTTTTTGTTTTTATTTTTTTAATTCAAAATTTGCTTATATTCACCCACTTCAAAGATGTCACGTATTAAAATATCATCCTGTATAAAAGCTGTCATAACTAAACGTATGAGCGGCAGCATCGTTCGTAATGTTTCCACTCGATCATCACGCTTATTCTTGCCTATTTTAGGTTATTATACTTCCACGTAAAATTTCCCACAACAGATATCCTAAAACGTATGATATTTTCCGGCGGAGTTGATACAGCGCTACTAAACGAGGTCGAACCTATCAATATTCGTAACATATTCAGTCGGGTAAAGTAAACAGAAAGGCGACGATCCTATAAATTTGAATACAAAATTATTTCATCTCTGCTTTTCGCGGGTCGTCTAAGTCGCAATCAGAAGGAGGGGAGGGCATGAGCGAAGTGGCAAGGGGTTGAGATTGCACCATTCGTCGCGCTGTTTGTTTTACAGCCTTGGAATCTAATCTGCGCTGATCTAGGGTTTGATACGCCGTGTTATTAACCCCGGGGTCTGTTTAATTTATGATCCGCTTCTGGGATGTCGCCGAATTAGTGGTGTTTATTTGGAGGTGAAATTAAGCAGTGTTGTTTTACGCTGTTATGGCGCTTGTTTCACAATTTCGTGTCGGTTACCTAAGATGTCGTATATATTTCACTATAAATAAGAATCACCGTCATAATCATCATTAATCCAGATGCACTTATATCGTTTTAGGCGGTAGCCGGACTTTAAAGTCCTTAAGTATGAACTTGATTAGAATTTATCGAAAGACTGATTCGATGAAAAATGGAAAGCATATATAAACTAGTAGTACGATGAAACGTACAATTACTTTTCGAAACGCGCTAAGTTGGGATCGGTTTGAATATGGCAGCTTTAATCAGCTCACCCAAACGATGGAAAACATTAATTGGCAAAATAAAATTCCAAATCGGACCATTCATTTAAAAGTTAAGGCCACTTGAGTCAACCGGGCCTTAGTTATGTAACTCAAGAACGCGTAGTATTATTTCAAAAATTCTTTGGGTAATTTGCCTGTCGTATTGATTGGGATAGCTAATATAAATTTGGCGAACTTACAGATAAAAATGCGATTTCTCAATCATCCGTTTGTATAGCAGCTCCCCGTTCCATTTCGGGTATGGAGCTATACAAACGGCTCTTCCCATCGATGAATAAAACAGATTAACGTTCTTTTCGTTATCGAACAATGCATTCTATATTTACAGCCTCTTAAGCCTATCATGGGATATGATTGGTTTCATACGTTGGTTTTTTTTTAACATCGTTTTTTTTCGTTGGTTTCTGTGCAGAAGGCAATGGAAAACCACTGCATAATTTTCCCTTGTACTCAGCTTCATATGGATAAAGAAGTATGGAGAGCTGACTGCCAACCTTCACTAGTTGGAGAGGCACCCAAAGAAGAACAAGAAGCCTAATGTAGCCGCGCCAAAAATCTACGAAAATAACATGCTTCTAGTCTTATATATCATTATGTGAAGCTACATAGCTTAGCGAATAATCTAAAGCAGTTTTGGTCCTATAAAAAGGCCTTAATGACGACTTTTCGGTGCCCACTCGCATGATAAAAGACGGCGCGGCTCGTCATTATTATTAATGGACACGGTGGAAACTTCGTAAATTACTTTAAATCAACATACGACACCGGACAAAAAATTCTTTATATAACGATGGACCAGACAGAAATACAGACATACAGGCGGAAAGACGGACATAGCGATTTTTTTCGTTTTCTGCTTCTAAATTTTGTAAAACGTGGAGAAATTAAATTATTAGCAAATCAGTTTTTTAGGTAAATTTAATGAACCAGACGATTCTCGCGAGCCGTCGGGTCGGGCTGGCGCTAGTATATTTTTTGCAAAATATTGTTGTGGGTTCCCAATTATAAAATAAGGTACAGGTAAACTAAACTTCAAATCGAATCAAAATTAATTTATCTCGTAAATAAACGCTGATGCTAATGATGATGTCATATTTCTTACGTGGGACTGTAGTATATTCAATATATTTAATAATTACTTGAGCACTTATGTAGGCTTTGCTAAGGTTGCTAAGAGAGGACGCCCACGCAACTTTAAGCGCTCAGAAAATATGGAAAAAAAGGGACGATTCCGCACCATTTATTATTTATGTGCCGCGCCGCAAGGCATTATCGACAGTTTCACGAAAAAAACCGCCACAGATTTTTAAAATTATCTTTCTAAAAGTCAACTAGGATCAATGGTTAGGAGTGAAAAAATGATATTTAGAGTTACACCACGATAAACGATGTCAGATGCTGTGACATTTTGAATAAAAAATGACGAGTAATTATTCTAAGATTACACTATTCTCTTACTGACATAGATGAGTACAATTTACATATTTAGAAATGGGACAACAACATATTCTGTGATTCTAAGTTACATCTAAATGTATGAGATAATAATAAAATAATAGGTTGGTTGCATTCCTGGAGTTATCTAGCAAATTTGTAATCACGCTGATCGTATTGGTTTGATAGCCAAATATGTCAGCTCTCTGCTATTATTGCGTTTTGTTAATATTTCAACTTTTTATAGTATCAGTTTATCAATGTGTATCCTCAGTCAATGAAAAAAATATTATATACTTTCTTTGCTAGCCAGCTAGCATAGCCATACTATATGTTTAATTTATAGCAAACGAGATCCTGTTGGCATGATAGCTTGGGGGGGAAGCAGGCATTGCTTTCACGCGCCAGCCGCACAAAAGTTTTAGGAAATCCGCCTAGCCTGCAGTAATGTTTATATTGCAGTAAAATAATATGGTTTCAGGGGCTATGTTATAGCCGATAGTTTCAGCCAAACTCCGGGTTTCTCGCGAGTCTAAGGGCGGGTTAAAAACGGCGTAACCGCAAACTCAGCTGTATTTTAGGACTAACCTTCAACAATATTTTTTTATATACCTAATTGCGGATTTTCGAGACGCAGTTTTTCGTATGTCCTTCTTGCTCTTGGATTGACGAGGAGGATAGCATGGCAAATTACAAGGATTAACTCTACTATTTTTGTGTTTTATTTATGGAAACCTACCGCCTGGCAAATCGGGTAGTAATTAGTTTTGGTAACCTACTCTTAATATTTCATTATTTGTAGTATAGTTTTTCTTCCTAAATTTAGTATCCACTTTTCGTCTCCAAAACGCAGTGGCGCTCATTTTAGATCCTTTATTGGCAGTTTTTATCCCAGTTTTTAAAAAATCTTGTTTCACTTTTCTATATGAGAACAAAAATACATTTTATGTTTAGCTTGTAAAACGGCCACGTCGAATTCTATTTTAATTATATAGTCTAATTCCTATATGTACAGTATTTTTTTTTCTCATAATTATTAGAGGAGTGAATGTAAATGTTGACAAAACATGTTATTTCACAAATCTAAGCGTGTTTACTCTAAAAATGACTTTGTAGCTTAAGGAAATAAAATATTATGAGAAAGTGTTTTGGTTTAATATCTGGTCAGACGTCTAAGGCGCCAATTAAAAAAAAATGAGTATTTAATAAGCTTTTTCAAATTGTTATCAAATATATTAATTATTTAATTGCCATTTACAATGAAAAAGGGTGAAATTGACATCTTATCCATCGCCATAATTCCAAGATACACAGGCATGCCAGCCCATGTCCACTTTTAATCCGATATAATAATGCGGTAAGGGCGCTCTGATGGGCAATATCCGAAAAGGCTTAATCGGTCTGGAGCTTTAAGAAGATTGGTAATTGCTTCACGTCATATGCCTCCTTTTTGCTTACTCCGTCCACTAGCATCAGTGTTAAGCCCCGTCATCAATCTTTATACCGCAAACTGTCCGACTCTTGCCTTCGCCGCGTTGCTTGCACCGCGTGGCTCATCAATCCCTTATACGAAAGCACGTAGCACTGTTGAAAATCACTCTTAATTCACCTAGGTCTTGTTTGTATACTGCAGTTATTAGCTTTTTGTCAAAATAGATCTGAAAATATATTTCTATTTAATTTATTGATCCAAAATTACCATTTAGAAAGTACAAAAATTCCTTATCCTACTTATCATAATATATTTTTGTATGCCTAGCTCGTAAAGCAGATTCAGGTATTTGACATAATAATTATTTACCACCTCACCAGATATCAACTTGCGCTAAGGTGGATCCTAGCGGTAGGGAAAACCTCTTTATTTCCTGGCCTAAGAGCAAACATCATCAATTAATTTTAACACTTAACACAATTAATTTTAACACTTACGCAGTATTCACTGCGGCGCTAGGTCTATCAGACCCCGCGCACAACTTTTTTCTGGTACGGGGCCGAAAATACGCTGTCTTCCTCAGGTGCGGCAGTCGGTTTATATGATTAGGAGCTACGTATAAAAGAGATAAATATATATTTAGGAATGTCTCGTCATATGTAAACATTTAAACTTTAAAAAGTACACGAGGTTCTAAAGATCTCGCCCGCACTTCAGTGCGGTTTTCAGTGCGCCCGCATCTCCAGTGTTGCTCTTCAGAGCAACACCATTACTTGCAGTGCGGCACGGGACCAAACTCACCACTGCGAGCGGCCCTCTCACGTCCCACGCCGCACCAGCCAAACGCAGTTGATGTGCCAGCAAGCGTAGGGTTGCACACAGGCAAGCACGTCTGTCGATACATTTTCGCGCATAAAATTCACGATGTTTCGCGTGTATCAGTGTACGTAGCCTGTGTGTGTTGCGTCAATCTGAGTACAGAAGCAAGCACTATGAAGCGATCAAGCACTCGGTCGAAAGTATGACTCAATTTGGTGATGGCCAAGGACTTGGAAGAAGAGCCTTCTGGACCTTCTTGAAGTTTACCTCAACCAGATAGTGACCAACGAAATTACAAGATTGGACCAAAAACAGTCCTACGTCTTGAATATGAAAATAGTGTTTACCTCAGCCCTAGTACAGGAACAAAGATTCAAGTTTTTCAAAATGTGTCATTGACAAATAACAAGTTTATTTACATTGCAGCCGCGAATTAACTTTAAAGTCGTGTGAAATAGATCTGCTAATCAATACTCCAAATTGTACACCGACTTCCTCTCTAGGTGCCATCTCCTATCGGAGGTCGGCGGCCATTATGGCCACTTGGGCCCGTGATGTTGCGGCGCGGAACAACTCGGTGGGGCTTGAGTTGAACCATTTAATCAGGTTTTGCAGCCAGTGGGTTCTTCTTCGGCCAGGTCTTCGGCGGCCTTTTATCTTGCCTTGCAGGATTAATTGGAGAAGGTGGTATTTGTTACACCGACATTAACCGAACCCAAAGAGAGGTAAACTTTACTGTTTTAAATGATTGCGACAACGATCAAGTCAATACGTTTGCTCCATCGTCCAAATGTCACCTGAATTTTGAACCAGCATTACAAACGCCTATGATCTTGGACCTCAACTTGGACTTAATACCAACAGTTGCCAACCGTTCAATAGACGCACTTGATTCAGAAGTTAGAAGCATAAATGAATCTTTTATGGTGAGAGAACTCCCCTTGTCACAGTATTGTGGAGAAACTGAAATGGGTTCAAGTCTAATCAAGAGTCGGCATCGCAAAATAGTAACGGCAACATCAGTAAAAGGGCCTTCTACTTTTTTAAACCCTGCGTTCACCTATATAGATCAACAAGAGAGGCAGTCTTTTTCATGTATGCCTGTGGATTTAAGTATCACCTGATAACCGAGTCTTCACAACTGGGCGATAACAAAACTTATCTCCGCATGATCCTTTTGTCTCGAATATCAATCCTATGATTTCAAATACTTTTCAAACACCACTACTACAAACGAACATTGAAAATTTAACAGAGAGTGACACAGCAGTCTGCTAAGCTGAATGAGGTAAATGAATCCATCAGTAAGAGTGACATAACTTATAAGCCTTCGGACTACCCTTCAACTACAGATGATGATTTGTCATTATTTACCGACTCTGAAAAGTAAACCAAGTACCTGTCCAGTTCCCTTCCCAGGCTAATGCAGAGTGGGGTGATATTTTTAAGAAAAGGTAACAATTTCATGAATATGCAGATACCAGTAAACATCATGCTCCAGCTACAGCAAAGGATCCCATTGAAGTTATTTGTAACCAACGAAATTATAAACAGAATGATTGAAGAAACTATCATATTCGCAGAAAAAACTATTCCAGATAAAACTGTTTTGAATAAATCGAGAGAGAGAACGGAAATAAATGTTTCTTAAAAGGGCGATCTAAATATTTCGATAATTTACTTTATTTTTTTAAATCCTTATGTTTTACAATGTAATTTGATTGTAATGTCACTATTTTAATAAAACTTAATTAACATTCACTAGGTGTTTTCGTTCTGCGCCTATTTTCCATCCTTAGTTTTTATCGATGTTATTATCATTGTATGAGGGACGGGACATTTAATCCTTGTCTACTGAAAACCCTCTGTAATTTCTAAATTGGGTCTTCCGACGAAAATCGGCTTTAATCCTATTAAACCTGATTATATGTTTTAATGTTTTAACAAAAAAAACTCATAATATATGAAGTTGATTGAGTATCAGCATCTTAAAAATACCTCCTACCAGCAAGGTCTAATAGACCTCGCCTGCACGTTGAATTAGTTCTGCTCGAGGTTGACGAATCTCGAGCGAGATTCAAATTTTACCTAACTGCCGCAGGGAATGTCTTAATTAAATTTTATATAATATTGTTCTAGTTCATACAGAAATTCAAATTAAAATTGCTAACTGATAGGACTTATAACTTATATAATACTTTTACGTAGATATTTTTGGAAATATGAATGATACATAAATATATAATATATATCATATAAAACGTATAATGATATAAGTATCATACTCATTCGCCAGACGAATTGTAATTCTGTTATTAAAAAAACCAGCACTTTTCAGATGACAAAAGCATGACTATTCAATGAGCTAATATTGAATATCATATAAATAGAACAACTAATAATATAGTAGTTAAATACACCGTGCTTCTGCAAATATAGTCTCAAAGGGAAATGATCCAGGTCAAATAAAGACAGACATGTACAATGTTTTTTTTCACTACCTTTTCGAGTTAGGGGATTTTTGAGGACGGAAAGTTATCCAAAATTAAAATACATACTAAGTTAAACAGGAACTAAAACTTTTTTTGAGACTTTGTTACTGAGGAAAAGCATTGTTACTGTTCTATATTCCGATTTTCAGTGTTTTTTCTTTGGTAGGTACCTAAAGTCTAAACAAAAAAATTCCCGTTGAAATTCGACACAGTTTTTCGTTTAGAATATTAAATCTCTCCTAATATCAAAAACCATATTTTCGGAAAAAATTTCAAAATTAAAACTTTTTTTTCGACTTTTCTTGATTAATTAATTTTACGATTTTTTTCCTAAATCTTATATTTCCAGAAGCACTGTAATATTTTAATAAGCCCTGTGTATAATATACATAATTGAGGGATATAACTATGCAAGTGTGACCTTTCGCTTCGTTTATTTCTTTGCTACTTCCTGTCAGTCTCGTTCCCCTGGCTTTGTATTATATGAGCCCCTAGTTTCATGCTGTAAACAACGGGAATCATAAATTTTCAATAAGGAATGAATTGCAAACAAATATAGTAATTTCGCCTACCCGATTGCTGCACATACAGAGGACTATTTACGCGAAGCAACGTTTGCAGTCAATTAGATGCTCTGATTCAATTTGCTAGCTTTGAGTTATTGCGTATTTGTCCATATTTGTGTTCCGATTCAGGGCGTTTGATTGTATTTAATATTACCTTCTATGAATCGTAGCTTGAAATAGAGGAGAAGCGAGTTCTCTATAATGTAATCTACACATACTTTATATAATAACACAATTCATCTGATAAATTGGACCAAATGTCTTATTTTTTTGTTATCACATAATATAATGATGCTCATAAACAGCCATATATTCATTTAATAAACCGCAAAAGATATTTGGTTTATAATAAAAAGAGAAATCTTCATCGGAGCTGCTCCAGGGAATAAAGGAAATTGTTAAGTCTGATTTGAAAATCATCTTGGATCCAAACGATGTATCAAAAATTCACCGTATCAGCCTCAACAAAAAACATAAATAAGACCGGTTCTTATCGCTTTTGCAAACAGCTGGAAAAGAGACGAAATACTAAAAGAGATGAAGAGCCTTAAAGACGCATACGTTATCAAAGATTTTTCTAAGGAAATATTTGGAAAACAAAGACAATTGAAACCGAAACTAATAGAAGAACGCGCGAAAGGAAATATTGCTTACATAAAATACGATCAATTTGCAGTGAAAGAAGGATACCAAAACAAAATAAAAGAAAAAAAATCAATCAACTTCGTCGGAAAATCAGAAGCAGACCAAGAAATCAACGAGCTCTAACGATACTTCAGCAATAAAAGAAAACAGGAAAAATGCACTCGATTTTATGAGACCTAAAGGAAACTCTTTTTCGAATATTCCAAACAAATCTTAGTAGCAACTAAGGCAGGATTTTTTCCCGTGGGGTTGCTAGACCCCCCCCCCCTAGAAATACACCTGTACGCCAAAAAAAAAAGTACCTTGTAACGTTAAACGTCAGAACACTAATGACAGATACCAGATTAGAATAATTTAAAGAAGCCATAATATTCTATACTTATAAAATGGGATGTCATCGGTCCTTGCGAAATAAAAAAAACTGGAGAAGAGATATAATTATATAACATCTAAATTTTTTTAATTTTATGGTGAAAAACAATGTATTATGGAATGAGAATCTTAATAAAAAAGTATCTGAATGATAAAAAAAAAAGTTTCCAAGGAATATCAGACAGGATTGCAGTGGTTGATATATAGCTACAGAATTTAAACAATCATCGTCGATTATCCAAGTGCATGCACCCATAGAGCAGGGTACAAAAGTAGCTAAAGATACATTCTACAAAGATGTGACAGATTTGATGCAAATGAAAAAAAAATGGGCGAGGCCTTTGTCGAAGGACAACCCGATCAACAAACTGGCGGCTGAAGAAGATGATATCTTATTTCAAAATTAGATTAAAAATATTATTGTTTTATAAGCATCACATAGGGCAAAACTGTACAATACGGTCAGTGAATAAAGGCTTTTTTTATTATTATTAGTATTAAGAGATATTTAGTTTCGATCATGTTTCGTTTTTTCTTGCAATAATTTAAACATACCTATTGTAGATTTACTATTATATCTCAAAAACGCTCCATAATGTACATCACATTGTGTCCGACACTCCATTTACCATGCATATAGAATAACATTATATTAACGATTCAAAACCTATTATATTTAGTGGCTCCCAAAATGGAAACACGAATCCAGAGCGAAACCGAATTAGACTGAACAAATGTGGGAATGATATGTAAATTGCCCTATTTAAATTTGCTTTGTATCTTCAGAGCATTTATGCAGCTTTCATTGGAGAGTAATGTGACCTGTTTAGTTAAATCGGATACGGAACATTTAAAATATTCATTTACTAATGGATAAATAATGATTAAACGAACTTACCTGTGTACTTAATTGAGTTCTATCATAATTATACGAAGGGCTTCGTCCGAACAGATAGCGTAATATTATTGTACTTGTAGTAACTGTTAGTTACTTGAGATTAAAAAATATTAGTAACCTTTCAGCTTATATCTATTATATTAGTAACATTTAATCAGCTTTCACGCTTATGCTCTTTATTAAGTTTAAATTTAGCTACGTTTTTTCATGTGCTTGAATATTTTGCAATAATAGGTAAACTAAAAAGGTGGGAGTGATGCTGATGTCTTCGGACGAAGAATTTCGTACCTACAGGTCAGTTCGTTCATAAAATATACTTGTAGATATTTAGAGCCTACTGTGAAATATTCGATATATATAATAAAATAATTAAGAATGCTGTCATCTGTTATTTAGGACAAAGTATTATTACTTTAAGACCTTTAATAATTGTTAACATTTTAATTTGTACAAAGCATGATTTTCTATGTGTAATCAGTGGAGTATCTGCCTGAAATACCTAAGTTACTAATCAAATGTAATTAAATAAAATGTCGCTCTCGAGTAATTTTTACACGACTGCCCAGCAAAAAAGGAGTGTATGTACTGTGTTCAGGGTTCATCTATGTTTTCCGTTTCTGTATTCCACCATAACTTCTAAACGCTTGAACCGAGTTAGAAATGTGTGGAATTGTTAGAATCGTTATGTCATCCCGAGTGTCATAGGGTTCACGCTAACTCTTTAAATATCAAATAAGTAGTGGTTTAAAGGTCCAAATGTCAATGAATGAATATAAATACACCTTGTTAAGTGTCAAATGAAAGTTCTGATTAAAACATTTCGGAAATTTAGATATATCTTTATGTATATAAACCATAAATGTTTCGTAAAAAAAACACAATAAAAATAATTATAAATATAATAGTTTATTTTTTGTAAAGGCAGTCGTGTTTTTTATTCTCTTTATTATATTATTTACTTTCTAAGCATTATTTTATATTTTTCTATTATATTTTTCCGTTTATATATTGTTCTAGGTTTATATATCTGGTTTATATATTGAACTAAAGAGTAGTTTTCTTAATTTTATCGAGATTTATTTTTAATGAAAATTCTCACATCCTCGTACTATGTGGACTAAATTTTGATATCAAAGTACATTTAATTAATTGATAGACTTTCTTGAAAAAATTTCTCAAACTAATCCATATAAAATCTACACTGGTCACAAGGAGAAAGGATAATAATCTCGGAAATACGGTATATCGGAAACCCACATTATAATGATAGATATTTGCATGCCAGCTTACGCTATCTGGGCAAATATACTATAGTGACACATGATGATGAACAATGCATCAAAAATCGTTCAACGTTATTCACTCAATTCAGTAGTCATTTTTAATTCCAAGATTCAATTGACGTCATGCCATCAGCAAAATTATCTATAGGCCTGAAAAACTTAAAGCCTTTAAAGAATTGATAAATTCGTCTTTCAAATGTTGCAAATAATGCTTACGATGCAAATAATTAATGTATGAAAATAACGTTTTTCAACGTTGTCTTTCACAGTTGCAAAAAATAATTCACACGAACAATCCCCCTCCTAGGCAACAAGCATCAAGACTTGCGGATATAAAAGCGCATACATTTAGCATAATAATTACTCTCGTCGATCGTATTAACGGTGAGCCATCTCTCTTCTATTATCTTATTTTAATAATTAAATAGTCTAACTGTTAACACTGTGTTTATTCTACCATATGTACGCCGAGGTAACAAGACTTCTACAACCGTTGGGTATATTCTGGTAATATCGACAACGCACGACAGCCAGATATCCGACAATACCATTGCCCGAAACATGAAGAGACATTAAGCAGAATTATTATTAATAAATACACAGGACACATATAAATATCTACTCAAATATATGTTAAAGTAACTTGATTGAATCATTTAGTTATATTACGATTTCGGAATAAAATCTTTTTTCCTAGAAACTCCAGCGAGACAAAGAATACGACGAGAACGAGACAATAATGCCTAGGTAGATAAGGTATTTTCCCTGAATAATCAATTAATCTGTAATCAAATTTGAGCCCACCAACCAGCGCTGCCATTCGGCCATCCTCATTCGGGCGGAAAAAATCGAAGAAGCAGTGACCTAATTTCCAGGCATACATTTTGCGAACAAATATTAGCATCATTACTCACAGTAGCGAGCCTATGTCAAGTTCGTACGTGAATTTTTCAATTAACTTCCTAGTTGTGATAAATTTGAGTTATTAATAAGCCTATGTTTTTGCTTGTATATTGTTGGCTATTACTCTAATAAAAGAATGTACAATTTTTAACTAAAATAGAGTGTTCGTCTCATAACGCTTTTTATTTTTTTAATAAGAAGATCAGCTGTGTACATTTTGAGAATTCCCCTTTCCTAGCGGTAAAGTTGTGTGTGGGTTCAATGTTAAATATTTATGGCATCAGAGCTTTCCGGCTCTTGGTATTCTGAAAGTTTCAGGTGCTTTAGTTATGTATACTCGTAAATACCAAGCTTCTCGATCAAAGAGTTTCATTTTCCGGATGCTGAGCGGATATTGAACATCTCTCTCTCTCTCTCTCTCTCTCTCTCTCTCTCTCTCTCTCTCTCTCTCTCTCTCTCTCTCTCTCTCTCTCTCTCTCTCTCTTTCTCGCTCTCTATCTTTGCTCTTATGTCGTGTAGAATTGAAAATTGTATATTCTCTCTTTCAGTTTGCCGATGCAATATTCTACTTCCGATTATAGGGAATATTCTGTGAATAATATTACAAATAGTTATAAATACTGAATAATAAGTCAAGAATATTTTTTATCTGAAAAGATCAAATACCTAGGTCAGGATTTTTTTCGACTGTATATGATACAATGGTGAACACGAAAAAAAAGTCCTCAGACTGAAATACGAGACATGTTAAAAAAACATTTTATATGAAATAAATAAATGATCAATTTATAACGTATAGAGTTATTCAAATATATCGATTTTTTCGTATTTATATCTATAGTTTATGTATGTGTATTTTCGTTATTTGGTATAGTACATATTATAATCATTTTAGTATCAGAACATAAAATAATACAACCTGTAATATTCAAAGGGGCTCTCTAGACGATCAAGCATGCTTGTCAAGCATCGCGTCGCGGACTGGGAGGAGATCGTAAACCCCAGGAAATATGCAAATATTTAAAAAAAATATTGACCAAGAATGCCTAATTTTGTAGTTTATACAAGGGAGTCACGTTAATTAGACGTAATTGATTGATGAATGACGTGACTCCCTGGTATAAAACTACAAAATTAGGTATTTTTCGTAAATATAAAAAAAAAGCATATTTCCTGGGCTTTACGATCTCCACCCAGCCCCCGACGCGATGCTTGACAAGCATGCTTGATCATCTAGAGATCCTTTTAAAATATATATTTTTATTTTTATTTATTTATTTATTGGTCCACAAAAAAATTACACCGTTAGCACTTAACATAGCTTGTGTTGCTCCTAACTAGGCAGAGCTGTTCTAAGGAGAACACCAATACAAATGGTTATAAACTACATAACTTCCAAAATAAAAATAAAAAATTTGAATCAAATCAAGTTAAAATGAAATTCTCACTAAACCAAAATAATATTAGAACTATAAACAAGTAATACTAAATAATAATGTATAATAATAATAATAGTATATAATAGCAATAATAAATAATCATTTATAATATTAACTAATAATATATACCAATTAGTAAAAATACGTATATAAAATATATAGAAAATAAATATATTTATTTATTTTATAATTGTAATGAATGTTTTCTCCGTCTCTCTCCTACCAAAGTTTATTAACCATAATGTAAGGTTATATTTTTGTTGGTTTCTGTTAATTTCCAATATGTTCTATTTACTCATGATATTAACCATTTTTGGAGCAAGAAAGCTGTAATGACGTTGTCTAAAAGACGTTAGACGTTTCGGCACTTTAAAGTTTCCCTTATAACGACTTGATCTCTCCCTGTTTTCCGGAGAAACACAATATTCGTCTTCATTGTTGTTTTTAAGATTAAGTATTGATTTCAGGCAATACAACTGCCTAAAATCAAGCAATTGTGCCTCAACATACAGGTCGTCAGAAGGGTAACGCATAGGCTTCCTTAACATGATTCTAATTATTGCCTTTTGGACAACGTTAACTTTCTGGAGGAGGGTTTTTCCGCAAGCTCCCCATCTAAGTATACCGTATGTCATTACGGATTGGCATATAGCGAAATATATTGTTCATAGGGCAGGCCCAGAATATCTCGCAATTGAATAAATATATAAATCAATTTCCTTAGTCAATACTTAATCAATTTCCTTTTTTTTATTTTTATTTGTTGAGTGGGGCTTTTCTAAGGTCTTTATGAGCCTTGTAACACTGCGACCATTGCTGATCTATTGTGCTCGCCACCTACTATAGTTCTGCGCTAAGCCTCGTGTCATTTAAGAACCGCAGTAGGCTTTTGGCGCCAGATTGTTTTACCTCCTCAGGTTGGAGGTAGTGACCACCCAGGTGGTTGTATCTTTTACGCATCAGCGGGCCACACTCGCACATGAGGTGCTGGGGAGTTTCCTCTGCCCCTTGGCAGAACCTGCACATTTGTGTGTCTTTGAGCTTGAGGTTGAACATGTGTTTGTTCAGGCCACAATGTCCCGTGAGCGCCCTTACCAGTATGCGTAGATTGTTCCTATTTAGCGATAGGGCCTCACGGGCCGTCTTACGGTCGTAAGGCTTAATAAGCGCTTTGGAATGATTCAACCCAGGCGTGTTGTTCCAGTGGTTGACGGATTGTTCTAAACACATTTGTTTGAGCATTAGGTTTGCAAGGCTTTTTGGTACGCCACAGCAAGGTTCAGGGCCGTATAACGTTCCCTTTGCTCCCGTCCTAGCAAGTTCGTCGGCTTTTTCATTTCCCAATACTTATCAAATATCAATTTCCTTAGTCAATACTTAGTCAAATATATAAATCAATTTCCTTAGTCAATACTTAAAAATTCAATACTTAATCACATTTAATATTAAACTTAATCGTTTTTCTCGAACTGAAATATGAAATATTCTATAGAGTTAGTTTTATTAATGAGCACTATTGCAAAGAGTGAATTAAAAAAAATATAATAAAATTATTGTTTTTTTTTTTAAATTTTAATAATATTTAATACAAAAAATAGATTTTGGCAAAAACAAAAGTATAAATAATAGTATCTTTAACAACATTTTTGTGAAGACACAGTGACTTCACTTTTATTTTATTTTTCTTTCATTCATTTCGATCGCTTAATCGATCGCAATAGATCGATAGACTTGAAATTATGTTTTTTCTAACCAAGATCTGATACAAAAAAGTGAGTAAAAATGTTTTTTTTTTTAATTTAGGGTTTTATTACCGAGAAAAAGCATATTATGTAGCTATGGGAATGATCCATATATACATAGTGTTATTATTGTATGGGCCTCCTTTTAAGGGCGGTAATTCTGTACATTACACTGAATATGAACAAATGTATTTTTTGGTTTTTTTTTTCAAAATAAGTTGTATATCTAGGAGATTTTTGTTCAGAGAAAATTATAGTAAACGAATAATTGAGTTGCAAGTTGAGAGTTGCAAACTGCGACGAAAAACTGAGACGAAATCATTTTTTTTTATTTAGTGGGGTTGTTACCATGAAAAAAGCATGTTTAGTCTAACTTAAGGATATCCAACCTTTTTTCTCAGTAACGACGGCCCAATTTAAATAAAGGTGTAGGTGATTTTTAAACTGAGTTTTTAGTGTAAAAAAATAATCGTAACAAACATTTTCCGATATAAAAAAATATATAAAAAAATATTTTTTCGGTTTTATTTTAGTAAATAACCTTTAATAACGATACCCGCACGCATTTCAAATCCTGTATAATAAATTAAAAAAAAAGTTTAGGTACTTTTTAAACGAAATTTCACTTTTTTATATTTATGCGATGAGTGAAATTTCTAATAAAAATTAAAATAAATCAATAATATTCGTTAATAATATTTTAAGGCGCCGCCCGAGGCGTTAATATATTTTGATAAACATGTATGTCGGAATTTAGATATTATTAGTGAAACTTGTATACGAAATATTTAAACAAAAAATTCACAATGTGATTTCGGCACAATAACGCACTGTATACCAAATTTTAATCCAATATTACGAGATTGAAATATGACAGTACCTCGGGTACCTGCTCACTACGCCCACCATAAGAACCGTAAGTGCATGAGAGCGCGCAATATGCGCTACTCCGTTCTTACGTTTTATAAATCCGCGTGCCAGGAGCGTTCGGGCAGACATTAGTGCGCCCCGTGGTGGACCAATTTCAACCTCAACCTTTTCACCTCTTTTTATGACCAAATGATGGCTGCAAGCCAAATTTCAGTTCCATCGGATTAAGCGTTTAGGCGCTATCGTGGGTGACTACACAGTATTCACACACACAGACACACCGAAGCGAGTTAACAATACTTTCCCTTTTCGTCGGTTGGTCGACCGGGAAAAAAATGGTAACCTAAATACCTAAAAAATGGGGAACATCTTGGATTGATGAATAAATTAGAAAAAATATCTTGAATGTATATAGTAGTTAGTTGTTCTATGCATTTAGATTACAATTCTATTTTGTAAACGTGTACCAGTGCGCAAATAAAAAACACGCTTTGTTTGCAGAAGTTATCCATTAAAAGTTTAAAATACTCTTACGTCGAATAAATTATATGACGCTACATGCAAATAATTAATTAAATTGATATTACAAAGGCGATTGTTTTCAAAGCAGGCCAGCGTAGTCAAAGTTACACCATAATATCCTACTCTTCCTTAGGAATAAAGCGACAAGGGCGGGTATTTGTTTAGCAAACAAAGTACCGGAATGCAAACGAAACAGACCGCCGCATAAACCAAATTAAAAGGACTCTACGAGTGGTGCTCTAGCCGTGACTCGACGCTTTTGATGTCGGCCTCACAACGTATAAAGGTGCGCAAATAAAACTAGGTGCAAAATTACTTGATTACGTTTGCAGTTATATTTGCAATTTTAAAGAGAGTTTAAGGAATGAGATTTTATATTCCTCAATAGAAAAACATGTTCATTTACCTGGCCGCCTTAAATTTGAATTTTAAGAAGCTTTGTAATTTTACCGAGCTTCTCGGGAGTCCTTTTCAGACATCCGATGCAAACACCTTGAGATCATATATCACCTTCTGAGCACAGCAGTAGGACTAAGTATGACAAGGTCATCAAATATACGTGGTACACCAAGCCAAAACAACAATCCGTTATGCTGTTTTGTTTTACAGATATTACAATACAGTACCGACAAAATACATGTCCTAATTTGATTTGACACTTTCGTAGAACAGTAGGGTAAATCCTACTATTACAACACTACAATTACAGTATATGGCTGTCAGTTACTTGCCTTATAGCTTTGTATACATACTATATTTTTGGGTGATTTATTTGAAAAATAAAATTCGAAGTAGTTATACTACATAATTCATGTGTTTGAAAATGTGCTATAACAACTATTTTGACGAAAACTTCATAATCTGTGATTATAATTAAAGAGAGAAGAGGTAAACACGGAAAGCCACCGTTTGTTGTTACACAAGGCTTTGTAAATTAATATAAAAAATCGAATCACGCATCATTTATTTATTTACTAGCTTCGCTTCGCGTTAAGTTTCGAATCGATTTGTTAATTTAGGTACGGTAGGGTATTTTTGCCTTTTTAGTCGCTACATTTAGATATGTATAAAGTGCAAGACGCTCCCCCTCAGATGCACGCTAC
This sequence comes from Micropterix aruncella, assembly GCA_944548615.1. Taxonomy (NCBI): domain Eukaryota; kingdom Metazoa; phylum Arthropoda; class Insecta; order Lepidoptera; family Micropterigidae; genus Micropterix; species Micropterix aruncella. Next base: position 23,109,898 of record OX155951.1, on the reverse strand, counting down.
ATATATCGTAGACGTAAGCGTCTTGTTCCTTGCCACCCGCGCCGCCTTTCGCGTAATGCTGACATTGCTGGGCCGGCAGCCGCCGCCGCCGCCTGCTAGGTATTTCGGGGGCTTGCAAGCGTTACTAATTTCATTATATCTCTATAACCATACCACCTAAAAACTTACAGTACAGCTAAGTTTATGTATATTAACCACCCGTGATTATGGATGAATTTATTTTGATAAGGGTTCCTATTCTATTGCTAGTGTCTTCAACAAACATTGCCTACTTATTTTTCTTTTTTTGAGATATAAAGGCAGTTATTATAGCTTAAATATAAAAGTTAGATATATGCTGTCGCTGACCTTTTTATAGATCTCCCTGAGGACGATATTTTTGTCAATTATATTGTTGTCACATAATATATCAGACCGTTTCGTCACCGCGCGTCGATAAAAAAACTCACCAGGTCATTTTTCTCAGGCTTGATTTATAAATATCATGATTCAGTATCAAAAACCAATATTTATCACAATAAAATATAGCTTACACATATTACTTTTTAAAAATATTATTATAGATTGTTGTGATACAAATATATTATGATAGTCTCAGAACTTAGGTACTATGCACAAAATATTTTTATCATCGAGTAAATACAAGAATAATGATTACATCACATAGGTCGATAGCAATGTCATCTAACTAGGGACCTGTTCTAAGGTAAATAATTAATTTTGTATGTGCTTCCTCGATACTCTAGTTATAAAAAATACCTATATCTTTGGTCAATGAATTTATTATTATTCACTCTCAGTTTTTAGATGTAAAATTTTTGATGTAAAACTTTGCTGTTATTGTAAAAATTAACATAAAAAACCAAAAACTGACCAGACAAACTTTACGTTCAACCTCCCGTAGTACCAGCAAATACATACATAAGTAGAGTAACCTTATTCGTCAAAATATAAAAAATGTTTATATTTGCAACAGTATGACATATGACTATGTGTAATCATAATATATGTGTCGATTATACCACTAATACAGGGTGAGTTTTTAATTAGTGACATCCTTGTAGTGGGTGAATCAGTACGACCAACTATATAACTCTAGATAGGAAATTTTAGAAAAACAAAATTTAATTTAATTGTTTTTTTTTGTGTTTTGTTTTTGTTTAAAAAAAGAAAAAAAGCGAAACGGTGCGCTACCTAATGGTGGGTAAAATGTCGCTGATATTGTTTATTAGCGATATTTTACCTATTGCTAGATGACACAGCGCGCTCAATGCTTCTCATTCTTTTCTTCAATAGATAATATATACAAATTTGACAAAAAAAAATGTTTTAGTTTTTTGTAAGAAACATTATTAGAATTTGCTTATTTCGTCGTACTGATTTACCCACTACAAGGATGTCAATAATTAAAAAGTCATCTTCTATATGCCATATCCAATATACTCTTACCAATAAATATAACAAAGTGAACTATTCACCTTTTTGAGTTTCGCATATTTTGTCATTTCATTTTATACACGAACCCAAGACTTTAAGAGCCCTATCACATATTCTTTCCAGAAAGGCAAGAAAAGTGGATTTTTGGCGTTCTAATTCCAAGAAATGAAGAGATTTCTACAAACTTTAATTACTGAATTACCTGGACCATTTCTTGATGTTGACCATAGCGGCCTTTAATTTTAGATATAACGAATATTATTTACTTATTCAGCCCATTTTCCGAAAGTCGTTATTCGTAAAACGCTCGGAAGGCAAACTTTGAGCTCCTTAATACAGTAATATCACTACAACGAAAACCGTATACTATTTTTTTTTATGTCCGTCATGTATTCTTGATGTACACTACGGCTTTATTTTTTCGTTTTTTGACCACATATCTAAGGTATACATTACTTACAATTACACAAAATTAAAAAAAAATCTTCCTGTATCATTCTAATTTTCTCCGAAATAAAATAAGATTCTTATATAATACTTATACTATATTAAAGTTCACTCTTTTAGCAATACGACCTAATATAAATTATTGTCATTAGAAAGGAGAAAACACTGCAAAAAACAATTAGAAATTGTGTATATATTTGCTTGCGCAAGAGAAGAGCGCTCAGTGCCGCGGTTTTCTCCCAGGGTTGAATAGTTATTTATTTATTTATTTATTTATTTATCCTATCTTTTATAGTTACATCCAAAAAAAAATGCGTTCATTTTTTCAACTCATTTTAAAAGAATACCTACGCTATTTTGTAATAAGGCTCTTAAATGCGTTCTTTTGCGCTCAGCAGTATTTAAGGCGACTAAAGGTCCTCTGGTTTACAATAAATTTCAAGGACCGAAAATATCTAGATGATATGGAAATTTTAATTTAATTTTAGGATTCAAATATTTTTAAGTGATTTGAAAAAGAAATGTTTTATTTTAATTTCTTTTGCGTGTCTTGATTTTCTAACTAATTAATTATTTAACCGGCGAGTACCTACTCTACTGGTGCGGTGCGATTATAATTGAGAGGAAAAGCTCATAAAATCGAGTTAACAATATTCGTGTGGTGTTTCGGCTCGCTTTCCGGCTTAAGAGCTTTTCCAGTGGGCTCGTCAACTTGTGCTGACATTTCTCTTATGTGCTGCGATAACAGAAAAGACTTTCTGAGAAATACGGCTGCGAGCGAAAATCGTCGAGTCGGTTATTATGAAATGTCAAAGCAGACGGAGCGAAAGTTTCGAGGAACATTTATTATTACGTATCTGGTTCGTAAATTGCACAAAGCTTAATTGTAAATATAGCAAATTTGTATCAGTTGATTGCTGGGGAATCTGCTTCTTAACAGTCTACCGTGCCTGTTTTTACTCGAGGATGAGTTAGGAAAAAAATATATGGCAAAATGCGTCAGGCAAACGAGGAAAATGTATACTGCAGAAGCAGGCAGTACGCAACGTTGTAGGTGTGCCTAGAGACAACCACTTTGGACCCCTGTTTAAGCTATTTAAAATAAGAATACATATGCTTACTTATGCAAAGCAGTACCAAAAGTTGTACTAAAATGCCACCAAATCTCAAGGGTCTACATGAGCTTCAAGCTTTGTAAAATGCATCATTCATTCTGGGTGAGTCAGAGAGAAAAATTCGCCCAGAATTTATTGGTTATTACATGTGCGACATTTACATGTATTTATTAACATTACTGATAAGCAAAAATACTTTTAACATTATTTAATATACTCTTGCTTATATAGTTTAAACATTAGATTCAGTAACAATTTTATATCATTTTGAGTATACAAATCTAAAATCATGCACAATCGCTACTCTATATATTATTATATATTTTAATTTCCTGGCAAGGAAAGTATTGTAAACGCACTTCTTTGTATCTCTCTCTCTGTGTGTGTGTCTGTGTATTTCTCCACGATAGCACCCAAAAACTTCATCCGATCGAGCTAAAATTTGGCATGCATGTATCCTTTGGTCATGGTAAGAGTTGTTGAAGATATGGTTGAAATCAGTCCACCAGGGGGCGCGCTAGTCATACTTCAATCTCAAAATATTGGACTTAGAGATTTAAAATTCGGTACACAGAGGCGTCGTAAGGTCGAAACCACATTCGAGCTGTTGCTGCAATATATTTAAGTATATATGACAATTGCTCACTCGGACATTTGTTTGGGACCCAAGAGGGGTCCAATTGGGGACCCTAAGATATAGCTTGTGTAGCTTATACGTAAATCTTGCACTGCCTTGAAGTGAATACGTTTTAAGCATTGTTATCTTTCTGCAGCAGGGCGTGGCATGAGCAGTCCCAGCAGGCGCTGGTGTTGCGTGGCAGCCTTGGTGCTTGTGGCAGGAACTGCGTGCGTGGCAGGTCCTCTGGCACTTCGAGCACCTGCCGGAGCGCCACTCTCCGAGCGCGTACAGCTAGCCAGACAACTTCTACATGACACGCCTCTCGTCGATGGCCACAACGACCTACCTTGGAACGTTCGGAAATTTCTACATAATAGGATAGCTGATTTCAAGTAAGTAGATTTTCTTTATTCTTTATTTTTTTATTCTTTATTGAGAAATCACACAGTATTACAGTAATAATATATATTATTTAAAAAATGTATGCAGATTTGCAACAAATAAAACCGGTTACGGATTTCAATAAAATTACATTATATACGTTTTTTTTAAAAAAAAACTACCTAATAAAACTAATGTACCTGCAATTTTAGAACTACATAAGAGTCTAGTATTCAGGGTGTGTGTTTGTATTTGTGGGAGTGTGTTGAGCGTGTAAGTGTGGAGTGTGAGAGTGTATGATATTAGTAATGGCGTATATAAAATATAATAATAATAATAATTATCAATAAAAATAGGTAAAAACGAATAGTCAGCTTATTGTATTGGTAAGGGTTTGATTTACGGAGTATTTGTAAGTGATTATGGAATTATTAAATATATCAATACCATTTAAATGGGTATTATAAAGCTCACAGCAGCGTGTGAGTATTGCATTCCTTGATGCGTTAGTTTTAAAACGCGGCAATTAAAACAAATCAAATTGGCGTGTGGTCCGCATTGGGGCATTAATATTTTTCTAGCCCACTAGGTGAGAAAAATCGAATATACCATTCATTATTGTATAGAGGCACAGAACATCATTCAAGTTGCGCCGATAAGATAGCGAATTTATTTTAAACTAGATGACCCGGTGAACTTCGTACCACCTAAAATTGATTCGTTTGTAACTCTTCATAAGCGTTTATTGATTATATCAACCTTCCAAATCCAATTCATTGAAATCTATAATATGGCCGAATCGTGTACGGTTTGAGTTTCGTTCGGTGAATAAATGAAAATCGTTTTATAATAAAATAAATTCAATGTATTTAATTTACATGATAAAATAATAATGCTTCTTCGACTTTTCCGACTTTTTTGCATTTTTCGACTTTCTTGTCTTTTTCGACTTTTTTGACTTTTTTGACTTTTTGGACTTTTCCGACTTTTCGACTTTTCCGATTTTTTCGACTTTTTCTACGTTTTCGACTTTTTCAACTTTTTTGACTTTTTTGACTTTTTTGACTCTTGACTTTTTCGACTTTTTCGACTTTTCGACTTTTTGAAATTTTACACAATCGCACGCAATGAATAACAGTTATGGATGGCGCAGCTGTCAAACAATAGGATAGCCGCGAACGCCATCTATATAAGGGGCTTATTTCCCAAAAAGACCAATTTCGATATTTTCGATTTTCAGTTGTTTCTCTTAATTTTTCCTAAATATTTTTTTTGTAAACCACCCCTGAATCAAGGCAAACAAAACAAAAGAATAATCATTCAAATCGGTCGAGTCATTTTCGAGATCTTGCGAGACTAACGCACGGCGATTCATTTTTATATATAAGATATAAGAAGATAGATAGAATAAAACATTATGGAAAAAAGACCGTAGGTGATATACATGAAACTGCTGAAAGGACACGCGAAAAAAAGTGTAAAGGACAGTAAGCGAAAAAATCAGGTCATGGAAGAAATTAAAAGTAGGTACCACTTGTATAACATGCCTTGAACACAAGCGGTATGACGACGACGTTTAGCCCCTCATATTTGTTCTTCGGAGGAGAAGTCTTAATCGATGGACGATTCCATGTTTACGGTGAAAACAGATTAAGTATAGCGTGGGTGGTACGGTATAGCTACGACCATATTTCATATCAAAGAAAGCGTATTTTTTCTCAAGAAAATTAGCCCCTAGATCTTTGTAATGCAAAGTTGCAGGTAATAAACAAAATGTTAACAAAAATAACCGAGGTTTTTTTTTTATTAAGTGCAGCAGCTATGTCATGGTGAAACGTAGAACAGGCTATCATAATTTAATGCGTATACAAAATTTCGTGTCTGTGCTGTTGACCGTTGAGGAGTTCCCTCGTTGGAAGCCATCCCTGGGCGCCGCAGTCCTGTCTTGATGAAACTTAGATCGGGCTGTCATAATTGAATGCATATACACAATTTCGTGACTGTGCTGTTGACCGCTGAGGAGTTCCCTCGTCGGGAGCTAATCCTGGGTATAGAATCAGGGCATGCTTCCTATATAAAATGCATTGTCATCGGAGCTGAACCAACATGTAAATTTTCAACTTCATATGTTAATATTTGAGGAGTTCCTTCAATTCCTCATGGATCACATCATCAGAACAAAATTTTGATAAAGATGTGACGAATCTGGAAGTACATCCTTTCAAATAAAAATAATTTTCCAAAGCAATTCATAAATGACGGATTTCTGAGGTAACAAACATTTAAAGAAAAATACGATCGAATTTATAACCTCCCCCTATTTTTTAAGTCGGTTAAAAATAAATCGGCTGTTGTCTACGATCTATAGGACCTGACAGGAAAACGAAAAGAGCTTTATCATTTGAAGGGCATGTTCACAGCAGACTAAGATGTTAAAATTTCAAATCCACACGTAAGTAATCCACTCAAGTAAGTCTGTCGGAGAAGGGAAGGTGAAAGTCTTGCTACTGATCTCTCCGCACCGTTTTCGATTTCCGGATCGTAATGGAATGCCGCTTGTTCCAGGTTGACAGGAACACTGCGACGGCGCAATCGGTCATGTTGATTTTGTCGTGATTGCTGGCGTTGTGTATGTTGTGCACGAAATTGTTGCATTCTCAATGTATTCGCTTGTCGTTCATTTTCAGTGGCTCTCAAACATAATTCCGACAATGCCAATACGACTATTTTCATTATCCGTCGCTCGCTGGTCATCAGTGCGGCTTGCACGTGAAGTAGATCGCCGCGCATTTGACTGACTTCGACGACCTATGTTACCTATTCTCCTCGGCATTATAATGAACACTGTAAAAAGACACGGAATTGTTTTCAGTCACTCAAATCTGTCGAACATTCCTTGAGAACTTAACAATATTGAAATCCTCAGACTAAGGCCAAATTTGTAGTTATGTATAAGCCTGCAAAGTCTATTTACCTTGATATAATGGCTGATCAAAGTGAACAAATCTATTCTCCAATCCCACTACCTTTTTTTAAAAGAAAAAACGACGTTAAATGTAATAACAATTTCACACAGTCGCGCGGAATGAATTATGAATGGCGTAGCTGTCAAACAATAGAATCTATTGTTAGAAAATATAGAGAGCACCATCTATTGACAGAAATACGAAGTGGCCATCCCTAGAAGTACTAATTTAGATTTTTTCGATTTTTTAGCTGTTTCGATTTTTTAGCCTTTGGTTTTTTTCTTAATATTTTTTTTTGAAAACCACCCCTGAATCAAGCCAAACAAAATAAAAGAAAAATAATTCAAATCGGTCCAGTCGTTTCCGAGATCCTGCGAGACTAACGCACGGCGATTCATTTTTATATATAAGAAGATAGTAAGACCGCCTCATTATTAGTATTACAATAATTTTCTTCTTGAAATTTAAAAATCGAACGAACTTCTGGATTTTGAACTACATTCTAATTTTGGATACTTTGTAGTCTGTTAATATGGACCTGATAGATAAATGGGAGACCATATGGAGAAGCAAACTCAAGGTGAGATAGAACAAACGCATTGTATAATAGCTTCAATATTAATGGATCGGTGAATGGTTTCGATGCGCGAATTATGAAGCCAAGACATTTTATAAATAGATAAGCATGAATTTACGTAAATTTAAAGTTGTAAGAAAGTTAGTATTTTGAAATGGATCAGAATGACAAGATCAAGCGTAGTGATTAATGCAATCAAATCAAATCAAAAATCTGGTATTCAACATTGCACACATGAGGAACAATAATAGTGCATTATATTACAATACATTATATATATATAATATACATTATATATAATATACATTATATAAATATTACAATACATTATATACAATACCTACATTATATACATTATATTACAATACATTATATACAACATCAAGAAACAATAATAGTACCAAACTTTTTTTTATTTGCCTTGTTTAATAGGCTCCACTGAAAATAACCGTCGAAGTAAACTAGATGGCAACTTCCATCGTAATATCATTGATTATACAGTACTATTGTCGAGGTTCAAGTTCGTTAACCCTTTGAGGGCCATAAGCTTTGTGGTAGAGTATGGATTTTTTTGATACTTCAAACTGTTAAAGGGCGATGTAAATAACATATATATCAAGTTTTGTAAAAATCGGTTCAATAGATTTTATATAAATTGATAAGACATAAGTGTCCCTGTGGCCCATAAAGATGCAAAGTTACAACATTTTCCTAAATTTGACTATTTTATTATTTAAGCCAAAAATCAGTACTAAAATAACGTATCACAAGAAAAAAATCAATATAAAAAAGCTGCCATATTTTTTTTATTCAGAATCACCAGAATTCGTTGGTTAATTGCGATAATATAACAAAAATATACGGTTTTTATAAAACAATATTTTTTTCCTAATATTCGGATTTTGATGTCTGAATAACATGGAAAAATATAATTTATGTATTATTCGTATTCGATAATTTATAAAAGTTATATAAAATTCGATATTTTAGAAGTTATGGCATACATTTGTCCCATGGTCCTTAAAGAGCAATAATAACACATTACACGGCAATAATAGTTTTTTTTCACATATACACTCCGTCCGTATAATGGGATCGATTGCGTTTCTTCGTAAACTAATATCGGAAAATAATTCATGCGAACGCATCGATATATGTATGAATCCCTAGATGGGACTTTAACGCTCGAAAATGACCCCTTCAAAACCTCTACTGAAAGCCAGCCAGTAGTAGTTTGGTCGCAGTCCGCTGGCAGACAGCCGACCGTTTCCGGTGTGAGAGCTGACGCGAAGAATATTGGCGGGATATTCTCTCGCATACTGTTTAATTTATTGATGTCACATTGATGTCTACTTAGGTACGTGCAAAAGGTATGTGGACCCAATTTATTTGTATGTGAGGGCATATCTAGCTAATATATCGATGTGCGAACGAGACGAAGCAGTGCGTTAGAGGGAAGGGTTGTAAAATGAACAATCAGTTCCTTTTTGTACAAAAACTACCTGCTGCACATGAAATAATCTGTATTAGTTTGAAAACATTTTGTTAGGTTTTACATTATGCCGCTTTATGTTCGATTGGTAGTTTTATGCTGGAAAAGTGACAATCATTCTTTTAATATTCCACTGTAACATAATGTCCTGTTTCGTTAATCGGGTTTAATGTCTTCCGACCGGTGACTTATTAATGTCAATATCCGTGACAATCTGGTCATTGAACATATGGAATCGAAAGGCAGATAAACAAGTAGGTTGACAATATTTTTTTATTAAAGTGAGCTCTAAAAAATATACCATATATTTTGATGTAGGATAGCCTCTCAATTTTTAAATTTTTGACAAACAAAAAAAATATATAATTGCATATGTACCTGTACATATAAAACTTTCGAAATAATATTGGTAAATAGTATTCGTATATAAAGATAATCATAAAATAAAAAATAAAAAAACCGACTCCCTTTTTAAAAATAAGTGCAGCAGTCCTGTCTTGGTGAAACTTAAAAGGGACTGTCGTAATTGAATGCATATACAAAATTTCGTGTCTCTGCTGTTGACCGTTGAGGATCCCCCTCGTCGGGAGCCAACCCTGGGTGCAACAGCCATTTAATGTTGAAACTCCGAAGACGGGATATCATAACTGAATGCGTATACAAAATTTCGTGTATGTGCTGTCGACCGCTGAGAAGTTCCGCCTTCAGGAGCCAGCCCTGGATGTAGAATTAGGTCATGCTTACCATAAAAAATGCATTTTCATCGGAACTGAACCAACATTTAAATTTTCAACTTCATATAATAATATTTGAAGAGTTACCTCATTTCGCCATGGATCCCATTATCAGAAGATGATTTTGATAAAAATGGGTCAAATCTGGAAGTACATCATTTAAAAAAAAAATAATTTTCGAAATCGGTCCATAAATGACGGAGTTCTGAGGTAACAAACATTTAAAAAAAATTAAACCGAATTGATAACCTCCTTTTTTTGAAGTCGGTTAAGAATAAGCTGTGATAGAGTTACTTCACAATGATTATCTTAAATATAACAGTAATATATAGTGATATAAAGAGTAAAAGGCATATTACGTATAGCATTAAAGACACATTGAACAAAAATGTGTACATTGATTTAAAATATTTTTATATATCATTTCTATGAGATTCAACGCGAAATAAAGAAGGTAGATAATTTCTGGATAGATTTTAAGTTTTCTGTTAATGGCGATTTACCACTTTCATCAAAACCAAGACAATTGTCTGGAGACTGATATTTTTCTGTAGGAAAGCGTAGTCACACCCATACTCAAGCTCGGGATTTATGTTTATAGCATTATCCTAGCTCCAAAAATACATATAAAATATCCCGTAAACTTTCACTTTACTCCATTTTAGGCCCTCTAGAGAAAGAAAATGACGAGCGAGGAAAACGGCAGAGTACTTTCTGAAAAATTCATCCACGGGCTTATATTCCTTTTACCTTTTCCCCCTGGTTAATGTGTGAAATGGGGTGTCAGATAATGCCTTCGCAGGTTCGCGCGCGTGACGTAACTTATGAATTATTTCACGGGGATGAGATTGAGATCAAAAACGTAATTTTATTTAGGTAGCTGTGAAATATTGATTCGTCAACAACTTATTGCAAGAGCCACACTTACACAACCACAAGAAGATCTCTTGATAAAGTAGGTCATTTAATTTGCTATGTAGCTCGGACAAACCTGCATACAATCTGACAAGTAATTACATATATTAAACAAAATATTAAAAATAATGAAAACACGACTGCCATTACATAAAGTGAACTATTTATAATATATTTTTTTTACTGTTTTTTAATGAAATATTTGTGGTTTATATATTTATCCACATGGATATATTATGTATATCTACGGAATGTATTCGATCAGACCTTTCATTTGATACTATACAGTACACGATATATTTATGGTAATTTATTGACATTTGTACATTAGGACATTTAGACAACTACTTACTTGATATCTGGACAGTTAAGTTGCCCTATGGGTGCCTTATATGTCTTTGGGATGACATTAATATTCTAACAATACCAAACAATTCTAAATCAGTTTAAGTCTGAACACATCACACTACTTTTTTGTTGGGTAGTCGTGTAAAAATAAGCCATAACCCTAATACACTTTATGCAATGTGACTAAGTGTCTTTCAAACCACTTTCTTCCAGTTCATAACACTCTGTGGTTTTCTTGCAAATTTTCTTCTCTTACTTAATTTTCAATTACTCCATTTATTAGGTTTCTTTCTCATTGTGAGATATAATCTGCTCTATTGGTGCATTTAAATCAGCTATTGTTGAAATACTAAAAACTTCTGATTAATTTTGAGTTAAATCTATTATATTTTTATAAATATAACTTTCATCTCCGGTAAACCATGCATTTAATTTATATATGTATATATGTATGTGTGTGTGTGTGTATATATGTATGTGTGTATATATATATATATATATTTATATATATATATATATATATATATATATATATATATATATATATATATATATATATATATATATATATATATATATATATATATATATATATATATATATATATATATATATATATATATATATATATATATATATATATATATATATATATATATATATATATATATATATATATATATATATATATATATATATATATATATATATATATATATATATATATATTATATATATATATATATATATATATATATATATATATATATATATATATATATATATATATATATATATATATATATATATATATATATATATATAATATATATATATATATATATATATATATATATATATATATATATATATATATATATATATATATATATATATATATATATATATATATATATATATATATATATATATATATATATATATATATATATTATATATATATATATATATATATATATATATATATATATATATATATATATATATATAATATATATATATATATATATATATATATATATATATATATATATATATATATATATATATATATATATATATATATATATATATATATATATATATATATATATATATATATATATATATATATATATATATATATATATATATATATATATATATATATATATATATATATATATATATATATATATATATATATATATATATATATATATATATATATATATATATATATATATATATATATATATATATATATATATATATATATATATATATATATATATATATATATATATATATATATATATATATATATATATATATATATATATATATATATATATATATATATATATATATATATATATATATATATATATATATATATATATATATATATATATATATATATATATATATATATATATATATATATATATATATATATATATAGGTATATATATATATTATTTTTTTACGCCCACATCTCCCTTCACTCCCACATCTCCGTTCACTCCCACATCTCCCTTCCTTCCCCCGCCTGGTAGATTAACATAGTTAAATATATATATATATATATATATATATATATATATATATATATATATATATATATATTTATTATTAATTATATTGAATTATATTGAAAATTAATTATTTATAAAATTTATAAATTTACATATAAAACTTTTGTTGACTTGTTTAACTTTCGGAAACATGATTTTGGTTATTGTCACATGCTTTATAAGAAATTTAGTATAAGTACCTATTGTAACTGTTTGTTTCCTAAATAAAATAAAATAAAATAAAATAAAAATAATATATTGTAAGATTTTTAGGTATGGTAAAAAATCAGTCGCCAATAAATGACGCACTTCAACTGACAAGAATGTGTGTAATAGGGCAATTCAATCCTAAAGAAATATCCGAAGCAAACAATACACATCACATTACACCAAACATATGGGATCGCTCAAAAAAAATTATTTAGTAGGGAAAAATAAAGGAATACCCGAGCGTCAGCCACATATAAAACGCGAACACTTTCCGATCCCCGCCAGGTTATAATCCTAAACCTTACAATTACAATTTTACAATAAGCGTCTATAATTTTAGCTTACAGTTAATTAAAAAAAACGAACACGTAAAACCCAATATTAAATTACTAATGCTTATATTTTTATTTTTGTAGATTTGACGAAGACTTACGCTCAATACCACCTTGGGCCAATAGTGCATGGAGCCATACAGACCTTCCTAGGTTGAAAAAGGGTAGAGTCACAGCGCAGGTAAGCAATAATATTATTAATAAATTAAAAAAAGGGAAATCAGGAAATTAAAATCAGGAAAAGAGATATGATTAAACACCAATACCAACTCTTTAATATTGACATCCATTCTAAATCCGTAACCAAAGACCTAGGTATTCTATTGGACGACAAACTGCAGTTTATTGATCATATCGACACAATAACGAATAAAGCATTTGGAATGTTGGGTTTCATTCTAAGGACTTCTAAATCACTCTTTAATATACACACTATTAAAACGCTTTACTATGCCTACGTCCGCCCGCATCTTGAATACTGCTCGCAAGTGTGGAACCCCTCATATGCCATCCATAATAACAGAATCGAGCGCATCCAGACTAAATTCTTGAAATACTTAAACTATAGATTTTACTTGACACTTGACAATTCTTACGGCATCAACGTTCACCACTCGTACAACTTTACTTCTTTGGCTAATCGAAGGATGTACCATGATCTAGTCTTCCTACATAAAATCTTGAACAACAAATTAAACTGCATGGACTTGGTCCAACTAATACATTTCCGGACCCCATCAAGAACGACAAGACAGTCCTCATTGTTTCACATTAGCCGTTGCAATAACAACTACCGTAAGAACTCTTTCTTAAACCGTGTGTGTAGGGTTTACGATGATCGATACGCATCAATAGATATCTTCGCTGAATCGAACATTGGATTCAGAAATTTGTTAAAGAGGGCGATATTTAACACTTAATATTTAAAATTTAATAATTATTATTATTTAAAATTTATTACTTATTATCTACTTTTTGCACTTGTACTTATTCATACCAACTTAACTGTCTCAACTTCAAATATCGTACGAGTAAATTTGTTAAATACGTGGACACCCATCAACATAATGTATTTTTTTTTCCTATGTTCCTCCTTCCCTTCCTGGTCCCTCCCTTCCTATCCTCTTTCTTTTCTCGTTTTTTTCTGTCTCTTATCATTTAGATAATCTTGATGTTAACATTTAGTGGAAAATTGTCTCTGGTGTAATTTTTATATCTATCTTGTTTGGCTACTTACTTTTATACACTGTTATTTTCCTGAATAAAAGAAAATAAAAATAAATAAAATAAATGTAACCAAAGCGATAAGATACATTTTCCAGTGACCTTATGGTTATTTTAAAGTGACTGTATATGTCATGCGGCAAGAATTAAAATAGATACAGGTCACCGTGTTATAATTTATGGATTGCTGCTAATCTAAAAATATTCTGACATTTATAAAATGTCTCTCTATAAATTGTGTGATTGCTTACTCTAATATTATTAACAATTACTAATAGTCTAAGATGAGAGGCAACAAGTGTCGTAATGTTATGAAAAAATTAACCACCATATTTGTATTCCTGGGTATTTTTGAACTTAGAAATACCAGTTGCGGAAATTAGAAATACTAATACTAACGAAGCGGTTACATTTGCCGAAAATCTGAAATCAAATATTATAAAAATCTTCGAAGAATTAATTTTTAACAATTTTAGTTTGTTTAGAAATTTAATTCAAAAGTAAAAAAGTAATTTTGAAAGAATTATATCAATATCTTGAGATGATTTTGTTTTTAAATTATTAAATTGTGCCTTGTATGCTTGTCCACGGGAAATAGTTGTGCAGAAATTCGTATTGGATTTTTACAAACAAATCCAAAACAAAGGCAATTTTTTCCATTACGTAGTTTACTATATGTAATTTTCGTAAATCACAAATATGATCGTCCATAAAAGCATTATTTTCATATTTGTCATAAAATAATGGACATTTTTGACGCTAGCTCTTTGGTTCATAATCATTCATTGCATTGATCAAAACATAATCATTGTATTTCGAACTTTGGAGTATTATTTTTTAATATTTTTTACCATATTTTTTCCGATGAAAGAATAACAATTATCCTTTTTCTCCATTACAATTTTCTTTGTGAAAACTTCTGAAGCATACTGTCTCTAAATATAATAGTAATGGCTATCATATCTGGCTGCCCATTCTCACCACCACTCAATGCTTTATTTACATTCTGGATTTCGTTCATTCCTTTATTCGTTTGACTTTCAGCTTGAAGAAAACGATTTTTAGCGTTTTATTAAAACGTTATTGCTATCGAACAGTTCTTTATCACTGACGTTTCAGAAGTGTAATATCTGAATCTAAATGCTTCTATTGAGCTCTAAAATGCATTGTAGGAATTGCAATAATTATAGTAGACGAAGTAAAATATGCTCGAGTGTCAATATCTATACCAATAGTAAATATATGATAAAGTCAAACAATAAATCCTAATAATGCAATAGTTATTATTGTATAAATTATTCTTCCACACGTTCGTTGCCAATCTGAAAATTCGAATTTCAAGTTATTTATCCCGTATAGACTAGTAAGGATCGACCACGTGATATCGCGCGAACGGCCGTTTGGTAAAGGGGCGCAACACGCGATATCGCGTGAACGCCGATGAATGTGTTAATATTCCAAAAAACATTTTTTTTTTGGAAAGTAATATAAGAAATTAAACCAAATCTTGGTTACATTAAAATAAATACTTCAGTATATTCAAAACATCAAAATAAATGTTGGAATATAATTGGATCTCCTGCTTCTACGAATTTGAAAAATATAACAAAGCCAGCAACCTAATTTGATAAGATACGTAAATTAAGTAAATTTTTTTATCTCCCTACGTTTCATCACGTTCTATAACATGTATAGTGCTAAAAAGTACGCCAAGTACAAATCTCCATATAATGCTAAAATAAGAAAAAGTGACGTCAATATTGCCAGCTTTGTCGCACCGCCCTTGTACCATTTTTAGACAGCACAAAGCCGCACCCGAAGGGTTTTCCCCGCATTCCTTAAATACCTTTTATAAGGGTTTTTCATATTGGAACTAGCCACGCGTAAGTGGCGTTAGTAACAACCGACCCAAATTTCATAAGCCACATTTTCTCGTTTTTTTTTCGGCGCGACTATAATTAAGAAGGTGTAAAACTTATTTATTTTACCGTAAATGTGTGTATAATATTCGCAAACTCATGCATCCATTTAAGCTTCTACGAAACGTAATGTCGAAACCGTTACTAAAAGTTGTTTATTACGCGCTTGCACATAGTTTTATATCATATGGGATTCTACGTTGGGGCGGCGCAGCACTATCGCACCTCGATCCACTTATTAAAGCTCAGAATTCGAAATTTAAATTCTAAGTGTCAACATATTTTAAAATTTTCTCACCTCTAAATAATAATTCAATAATAAATTTATAAGAATATAGTGCAATTCTACAGTCTGGATTCACTCGCGGTTAACACGGGACGCGTCCCGAAGGATCTTATCGGTCTGAGCTGTTCACTTTAAATATTCGACCAGCGTGTCTATGGACAAAGTCGACCATCGAAAACAAGCGAGCTGTCGTTACTGGCTGGGGGCAGATCGACTTTGCTGAAGATACATCGGACGACTTACTGAAGATGGTGGTGGATTTGATTGACCAGCCGACCTGCCGAAGACTATATGCAAAGACTCTCAGAATGAGGTTACCGCAAGGTATAACGGACGATCAATTGTGCGCTGGAAGCTTAGAAGGAGGACGATACTCTTGTGGAGGCGATAGTGGTGGACCACTGCAAGTGACGATAGCTGACAACCAATGCCTCTTCAACATAATCGCCGTTACCAGTATTGGAAAGAGCCCTTGCGGAAGTGCCAAGGGACTTGGCATATACACTGCCGTGAAGAGTCATGTGAAATAAATGGCGTTTTAGGAGTACGTCTACTGCCGGAAAATTGTCCAAAAACTGACGGGGATTTGCCAAAAAGGAAACTATCACAATTTTGTATAATGTCGGAACAAGAGACTGTATGCTGTATTCAACACAGCCCCATGAGCAACAACACGAGATCATCAGAAAACCAGGATAAATCCAATAATGCATCTTCTATATCACCGCCTACTACAACAACTACCAATAAGTCACCGGTCATCTCTACAATAGCTCCAGAAAAACCTTAAACATCGCCACAAGCCATAACTACCAATTTCATAAATGACAGTGTGAAAAAACGAACTAAATCCGAAAAAAATAGCTCTGCAATATTGAGTACAAATTTAATAATGACAGCCATTGCTGTGTTGGCGATTAATTAATTAATTTTATTTTATCTGCATCCAAACTTTTCTCTGGTCGTAACGGTCTCCGTTCCATCGGGTTCAGAAGAGGGAGGAAGAGAGAGTGCACCGGTGGTCGCGCGCCCACCTGTGCACTATAATATAGCCTGCGCACTTGACTGCTTCCGAACAGTGGACTCTGAGAAGATTAAAGAATTCACTAGAATCTACAATGCAGTCGCTATGGCCGAACACGGCTAGAAGGATATATATATATAAAGCTCAGAAGGCGCTGTTAAGAGTTATCAACAAAAACCGTTGAAATACCCGTCCGAGCAACTGTTTCGTGAGTTCTCTGTTCTTGGCGTACGGCAAAAATTTGCGAAAACGATATTACTCTATTATCACAAACATAAAGAATTTCATCAGGAAACAACTCATCAAATTATAACACGATCGATAACTAATAGTAATCACAAAGTTCCCAAACTAAATAGCACCTATGCACAGAGAAATTTGCTATACTTGGCACCGTTATTGTTTAATAAAATTAAGGATATAAGTATAATATTATAAAGTATAATATAGCTCAAGTATCAAGCTTAAAGTATAATATTAACAAAAAAATACTAACCCACTGATTGGTCACCCAGGGAAGAAAAGAGACTGAAAGACTTATTTGTTTTATTCCTAGCTAACATACCATTCCTAATATTGTAAGTAGTATTATTATTATTATTATTATTATTTACCTACCATATATTGATTATTGAAATGCTTTTTGATTGCCATATTATTATTATTGTTATCACATCCTTTTAGGATAATTTGAAATTTTATTTATTATTGAATTTTTCTTCTTTACTGTTATTTGTTACTGTTAAACTGTTATTTTGTTTCTTTATTACTGTTAAACTGTTATTTTGTTTGATTCTTTTTTATTTGATATCTTAAAATTTTAGTATTAGTTTACCTATGTGTATGATTCTACATTTTTGCGAATATTTTAAATTAATTTCACGACATTCTTCAAAGTATTACTTAATGATCATTACGCAGTATTTAATTCTACTTATCTGAGCCTCCCTTAGTGCAGACGTCTCGTGCGATCCAGTTAGGTTAGGTTTAATTAATATGTATCTGCAACTATGATTTTTGAAAAATAAAGCATTTGAATTTGAATACGCGCGAAACCGAATATATAAGATGGTGCTATTTCATAGTTTACTTTTAAATTGTAAGATGACACTCTCACTGTTTGCATTGGATTATTGCAGTTTCGTAGTGATTTTCAATAGTTGTATCCTTTAAATTTGGAGATGGTGCTCTTTCGTCGTTTTCTTTCAAATTGTGAGATTACGATCGCGCTGGTTTCGTTTTAGTTTATGCTTGTGCAGTTTCGTAGTTATTTTCAATGGTTCTTTAGCTTTAAATTAAATTCTGAACACCGTATTTGTTTGGTTTATAAATGAACACATTATGCGGAAATTGTGCCGTTTTGTCATTGCTCGTATCCTTTCAAACATCCTTTTTACTCGACGGCAATTTTGCGTTATAACGTCGTTATAATGCCGTTATACCTACCTACCCGGGAGCAGGCATAACGCAGTTATATTGGCGGTGGAGCGCAGGTAGTGAGAAACGTATATTAGTCCTATTTATTACAAATTATGTCCTTTAAATTTGGAGATATCGCTCTTTCATCGTTTTCTTTCAAATTGTGAGACGATGATGAGATGAAGTTTTCGTTGGATTATTGCAGTTTCGTAGTGATTTTCAATGGCTGTTTAGCTTTATTAAAATATAATTAGGTAAAATCTGAACCCCGTGATTGTTTGGTTTATAAATGACCACATTATGCGGAAATTCCGTTTCGTTATTGGTCGTATCCTTTGAATCGTCCTTTAACTCGAAGGCCATTTTGCGTTATAACGTCGTTATAATGCCGCTATACCTACCTACCCGGGAGCGGATATAACGCATTTATATTAGAGGTGTAGCGCAGGTAGTAATAAACGTATATTGGTCCTATTTATTACATATAATTGGTAGGTATAATGTTTACACCTCTCTTGTTAAAGGTGAAAGTACAGTAATATTGTAATAATAATATTATTAAAACTCTAGATAAATTTTCCTAAAACTAGGAGAGTTTATTTTCTATCTTTTCTCCCTGGTCGTAAGTATTGTTATTTACTTTGGAACTCCGGGATATGTTCATATTTTCTGATGCCATTAATGAAACGAATACAGACGATCTGTAACCTAATCTTGGTGGTCAGCTCTTCTCTTCGGTCCAGGAAAGCGGCATCGCCATAGTGGAGGAACGGGAGCAGTAGATATTGGACGGTTGCTTCTTTACTCTTGTTCTCCAGGAAATTTTTTAAAGACTTTTCAGCGAATAAAACTTGGAAAATCTTTGTTCTCTTTTATTTGAGGCTACCAGAATCAGAGTGGCCAAATGACATTTTGGTGATTTTAGTTTAATTCAAAAATAAATATAAAAAATCATTATTTACAATTCCAGATTCACCCAAAATTGATATCTTCAAGAAATTATCAAAATGAATACTATGTGGCATACTACTTTTTTTGCTATGTTCACTTAAGAATTTATTTAACTATTTGGCCCATATCCAAAAAAATGAATTTTGCATTTGGGCCACTCTGGTTCTGGTGGCCTTATTTTAATATGGCGCTACCAGGACAGAGTCTGATCGAAATGGATACAAGGTTCTTCACCTTCATGCTATGCGGAATCTCTTCAATCGTAGAGCGTCTTTTTGGCGTTTATAGCTTTCATTTCGATCCTCGAGATATAGAAGTTGCTACCGATGTTGATCGCTTGTGCTTTAGAGGGCGTTAGGAGAAAGGCGCATCATTTAGAACACCCAGATTTAATATACAGGTTAGTGTTAATTGTAGCAATGTCTGTTTTAATACCATTTGGCTGATAATCAGAATCTGACGTCGCCGGCATTCGTCGAAAAGATCAGCTATTGAATTATTGAAAACTCGCATCATTTCGTCCATATTTCTCATCTATTCTATACTTAGTTTGTGTATGCTATATTCTAATTTCTATATAGTAATATTTCAGTATATCCGAAATTTATAGTGTCTAAGTCGGTATATGTTATGTTGGAAAAACTATTACATTCGCTTTTATAAAACGACAAATTTATTAATTCAATAAATTGAATGAAAGGAGAATAATAATTCATAAATCAGCTGAATTTATAAATATAATATATACCCTAATAATATTTGGAGTATCCGTTACCTATTGAAATTTATTCGAAAGAAGCTTCTTGCCTATGCAAACACCGAAGCCACTTTTCCTTTCACTCTTAATTGTGTACTTAAGGTAAGTCACGCCCATCATTCCTTATTATATCAACGAAAATTAAAAGGACAAACGAATATTGCCTGTAAATTTGAAACAATATTTTACTCGCAGGGAAAAAGAAATTTTACCCCTCGAGAAACTGGTAAACTTATTTATATATATATATATATATATATATATATATATATTTACCGTTAGAGGACGGCAAAGAGAGACTTGAGGTGAGGCAGTAGGAGGAAACCGCTACTCCAAAGGAAGGAGCGGTCTCGAGGGCTCGAGTGAGTTTTTGGCAACAAAGTTGCCTCGAAGTATGCCGTTTTGCCAACTCATCGTTAGCGATACAATTTATTAGCCCTTTATTATATAAAGGATATATTTTGGTGAAAGTGACGTCTGCTTTGGAGTTATATTCGTCGGGATATTGTTTTGAGTATCTACTTTATAGTTTTTTTAGAAATGTGCATTGCTTGGTTTATATAAATATAGACAATTATATGTCATTGGTGATATAAAACTGATTGTGATAAATTTCCCAATATTAATACAATTCAATACAATACAATTTAGTTCTGCTCCAGTAGGTAGGCTTTCCTACACTTGGATGTGTCACTGCATCTAACATACTAAATAATTTAATTAATTAGGGAATAATAACTATCGTGATAGTTGTGACTATATAAATTAATTTTAGTAATTTATAATCGGTTTGAAAATCATTGGTAATTAAAGCAATCTAATAGTTAAACTTGCTGATCGAATAAAGAGCAAAATATCTGTAGCTATAATTATCAAGGTAGTAACGCAATATCATGAAAATAGATAATCGTATTCTAAAAATATCAACATTTAAATTAATGTTCAAATCAGCAATATAGCCGTCGTCGATAAAAATAAAAATCACCCTCTTTGACAAAAGTTAATAATCAGGAATTTTCCTTTATTTTATATTGTGATACTCTAGGAATATACTCTTGGAAACTCTTGGAATCCAGCATTGTTCAAATCAAAAGGTGGGAGCCTGGTTTAGAAGGCAAAAAAACATGTTTTCCATGATTTTTTAAAACTCAAAGTTGAAATCTGATCATGAATCTTTTATATCAGTTTGATTGATATTTGTTTAAAAAATAGAAATATTTTTTGCAATAGTAAAAAAAACTATTTTTGACGTATTGAATTGCAAATTTTTCTACCGCTGCAAATATGACGTTATCCGTTTGCACTGGTAATAGCGAGCGTAATTTTGCCTGAAACAAAAAAGTAAACTGAGATATTAATTTTTACTTGTCCATTTTCTAGATGAACTAAAAAAAATAACAAAAACCTACTATTGTCGTAATTTTTCAAGGTTTAAAAATAATAAAACCGATTTTCGCCTCAAAAATTTTTTGATTAACTAGTAAAAAAAATATAATAAAATGTAATTTTCGGATTTCTTTTATTTCGTATAGAAGGGAATTTGAAAAAAAATCTTTTTTTTTGGAACAATTCGAATGGTAAGTAGTTTTTTTTTATCACCAACGCAGTACAGAAAAATATGGTTTTCAGAAAAATGCGTTTAAGGTTTATTTTAAAGAACATTATTAGGTCTTTTACACTTACAGCAATCTGCAACTATCAGCGATACCAGAGGTAAAAGATTTATGAATAGATTTCAACTTAAAGGTAAAAAAAATAGATGAAAACTTTTTTTTTGGTCGTCTAAACGAGACTCCCTTAACTCATATACTGGATTTTTGACCAATACTATTATATCGAGATTTATTTATTCATTTATTTATTTATTTTATTGGAATTATCAAATTAACCATTTACAATAAGTATAATAATAAAACAAATGGCAAAAACTTTCCTCTTTCATTCACTGGCTAGTACTGCCAGTGACTGGGATAAAGCCGTTCCAGGGCAGGCAATTTATAATTTTACATTTAAAACGAGGGTCGATGAACCAAAAAAACACAATAATAATAATAATAATTAAAAAAATATATAATAATAATAAATATATATAATAATAATAATTTCATAAAAATTACAATTATATAGGAAATAGAAATACCAAATATATTAGAATACTAATATACACAGATACATACATATAAACACAATATATGTTAAGTCAACTTCAACTTATTCTACTACATCGATCATGGCATGGATAGATAAACGCTCTTCTTGCAACATCCATTTATTTATTTTGCTTTTAAACAAATGACAATTGGGGCTGGTTTTTATGTCACTGCCTAATTTATTAAAAAATAAAAAATAAAATTTCCAAATTGAGTTCAATTGATTAAATTTGGTTGGAGCTTGGCCAATTATTTCCGTTGGAAATGCCTTCTTTATTTATTTATTTATTTATTTAGTATAATAGGTACGCAGACAATACTCTAATATTACATGGTTATCGCTAATATTTTTACTAATTAGAGTATAATATTACTAATTAGAGTATAATATTTTATGCGTACTCCGCATGCTTAATTAATAATTAAGTATGCGCCGTTTGATTTACAAAAGTATCAGTACAAAAATTAATATACTTAGAAGTTATCAAAACAAAAATTTAAAATTTTAGAAATAGGTTTACAGTAAAATCTGAAAAACAATTAAATGGAAAAAAATGATATCAATGATTGTCTTTGATCGAAGCACGGCGCCACAAATCGTGTTTTTATCATTGTGCTTTTTCGCATCGTACAAAAGGGTCATTATTGTGATTTGTCGCGGAGACCAACGGCTGAAATGTCCCTGAAAAGTTTCCATGTAAAAATGAAAGAGCCGCCATTCACCTGTACCCCGGTAAGTGTTTCCCCATTACTTCCCCATCGTGAAATATTACGCAATTCCGTCTTCGTCCGAAACCGGAAGCAAGAGATGAAAGTTTGCCGAAATTCACTCCCATTATTTATGGGCGAAAGTTTACGAAGATATCATCTTTAACGGTGCGCGCGCTCACCGTAAACGTTGCAAGAAATTGGGTTGAACGAGGGCTAAGCGATCATTGTAGCAAGACACTGGGCACAGTAAATATATAAAACAGTACGAAAGCTACGTGTAGTAGGGCGGTGTCGACTACAGCGAGCGAGTCCGTCACCCCAGGCTGGTATACCGATATGTGATCGTTCTTTCAGCCGTGGGATGAACGTAGAAGACGTAGAGACACGACAATCCACTGTCTACCTCCGCCAATAACGCCTTACGGCGAGGCGCCGAGATAGGTAAACAGCGGGCAGCCTCGCCCCCTGATTACCAGTTTGGAAGGATATCTCCGTCTGAAATCAACATTCAGGATACCAAATTGAAAACAAAAAAAACCAAAAAGATATTTTTTTTGCTTTTGCATTTTTTTTCTTCAAAAGTTGCTCACCTGCTCGTACTTATTCACCCTCTTGAAAGATGCTGGTTATTTAAAACTCATCCTGTATAATAATGCACTATTATTTTCTTTTAGCAATTATTATATTTATATATGCAAGGCATTAATATTGAATTTGATACATGAATAATGAATTAGGAGAAACAGAGGAGATAATGTTAAGATATTGTGCCAAATTTTCTTATATTTCTAATATTATTAATTATTTTTATTCTTGAATGGCATTGGGCTTACATCATTGGTTTAATATGCATACCTACCATGTTTTATGGAAAATTTCTTGCTATTTCTGACGTGGTGGTATAATTAATTTTGAAATCCGATAATCGATTTTGCTCCTATATAAAAGTTAAAACAACTTTAAATTCGATCCTATTTTTAATTAATTAAATAGCAGATAAACACGTTTGTATACACAGATTTCCTATACCAAATCCAATTTGCTCGTTATTCTTGTTCATTAAACTGATTTCGCCATTCAACTGCAGGCGTTCGTGTCTGATGATGCAAATTAATAACCACAATGACGTTATTATTAGGTTGATTCCTTCTAAACTAAATCTAAAACAGAAAAAAATACTTAATTAATCTTTAATAAAATTATAAAAAAACATACTTTTTTTTTATATATAGTCTTTGGTCTAATTATCTATCTGCACTCGGGAGCAATGAACCCGGATCACTAATGAACCTGACATGAGCTTTAATATCTCGGAAATTAAGAATTCTAGCTTATTCAAATAAAAAGTATGTTATAGACTATTTAATGACACTCAAATAAAATTAATAAAACTTCTTGGTCACTGTAAATTAATGCCATCAAAAAGGCTTAGACTAGAACCACAAATTTTCTGCATTTGTTTTGGCATTTGTCTCTGTTCTGCCACCAAAATAGTAGATTGAATCACAAGGGAGCAAGATAATATTTTTACGACGAGGGCGCTTTTTTGAATCCAGAGCTAAGTGAGGGATTCTAGACCGGATTCTAGAGGGATTCTACATTTGAATAATTTTGTAAACATAACCTAAAAAGTGTGGGCTGTAAAAAGTAAAAAGAGTTGGCTGACATCATTAAAAAAACCACCCTCCAGAGCTAATGAAACGAGGACACTGCAATGTTTGTGAGATGGCTGATTATGAGTTAAAATAAAAAGTTTAGCATTAAAAAGTCATAAGAATAAAAATATACTTTTTCTCGTTTTTTTCACATATAAAAATTTGGTATATAAAAATTATGTTTAAATATGTAAATTAAAGTGTTTTTTGCTAATTTGCAATGTAATTTAATTACCAGATTGGTACAGGGGTTACAATAACCATACATATGAAATGTATTCAATTTCCATTAAAATAAGTGAGTGGTCCAAAGAAAGCAGGGGTTACTTTGTTCCAAAATTTAAAAACAGAAGAAAGGGGAAATTTGTTTAAAAACAACTGCGTTCTACTTCTTTATAGTTTTGTTAATTGTAAAAACTCTATTTGAAAGTTGAAGTCCATTTATTACATTTTTTATTAACGAATATGTAAGTGAAAACATGAAAAAGTGGCTAAAAGTAGTGGGTTGACGGTACGTAGATAAAATCGATAATAACACATAATATTAAATAGATTATTGATTTATATACGATATATGTCAAATCAAATTTAAATCTTTTGAAACATTTCCCCGTATAATATAAACTATCCTAGTTTTATTCCATTTTTTAGAGCTACTCCGCTGTCAAGCCGCTGCTGCAGCATTACACAGACTATTACTGCAGCTATAACACTTAAATGAAAGCTCAAATAAAAGCCAAAACTTTTACAATGAAGTCAATAAACCGGAATCAGTTCTGTTCTTCATGTTTTTATATTTACCTATAAACCACCCTGATACAGCGCTCCTCCGGAACGGAATGTCGAATAACGAAAGCCAAACTCATGTTTGCGACGGTTATGGGGTCGAATCAAACGAGCGTATAAAAAAGCAAAGATAATACACGGTTTTATGCAAAAACAGACACGGTTTTATTGCAAAAAACGTAATTTTATTTTGTATTATCGGTGGAGGGAGCAATATTAAGACAACTATCAGCAATTCAGCAAGGTGCTATTTTATACTTGGTGATTTTTAAGAAAATGTTTGTTGCTATGTAACCTTTGCTATTTCTTTAATATACCGACGAATATGACATTTGCTATTTTTTTAATATGCCGAGTAAATATGCGCAGAACATTTTTCCTGAAGGTAACATGATACATGGGAACGACCATACCTGAAGAATTTTAGTTCTGTGAATTTTTTGAAAAACATATGCATTAATTAAAAGTTTCTAAGCGAATCCCTTGCTAAGGAACCAATTTACAATTTTGACTCAAAAAAGTTGCTCATTGCTTTGGACATTAAGGCTTTAAAATGATTTCGAAAACTTTCAAGCGCGATTACTCCTACAATGAAGGCGGTGAGTTTATTTTATTTTAATTTCATTAAATTGGGTGGTTAATTCTCTAGCGTCGCTCTTGGCCACATTTTTTATTTAGGCCCTATATTAATTACAAATAATTAAAACATGAGAGCGCCCTGATAGTTATGCTAAATATGTTTGCCATTAACCACCACTGCACAAATATAGTTATTCTGTGCTAGCGCTGCGATAGAAAGTTTAGTATGCCCCCCGGTCGCCGGCGCGAGCGGACGTGGAATCTGCCTGACGCTTCGTCAATGCTGGATTTTTATTGGTCGATCACTACAAAATTGACCCCGACTATTTCTTCGCGTGTCCGCCCATTTCGGATATTTTTCTGACCGGATATCGCCTTAAATTGTCATCAAATAAAGAAACTGATTATCCACATAGGTCAGCATGCATGCGCCTTATAAGAAAATGAAACAACATTATATAATTGCAAAAGTAATGCCAATCGTATTTGTAATCTATGCGCACCCTATTATAGGGTATAGACAACTATAATAGTCGTCATATTTGTCATATAAAAGACACGACTAAGAGAGAATGAGAAAAGAAAGAGAAAGATACAGATAAATAAAGGGATAGAGAGGAAAAGAAAACGTTTTTATATTTGTAACCTTATTGCTTTACAATGGTCAATCTTTGCCTTGCGGCGTCGCACACGATGCGGTGCGGCGCCGCAAAGCAAAGATTTGCTAAGTAGTATTGTAAAAACTGCTATTAACAAATCCTATTATTATTATAATTATCTAAAATCCTTTACTTCATGAGAAATACTATGTATACAACTAAATACAAATTTAAAATATACCATTTTTTATGTTTTTGGATGCTGTTTGTCATGTTTTTGGCACCACTTCGTGTGGCCTGGCCGTAAGGGTTAGCATTTCCTCCAAATAAATATACAACTTCTTCCCAACATCTCTTTTTCAAATCTCAATTAGAATAATCCGGAGATAAACCTTGCCAAGTGTGTGTCCTGCTTTGAATTTTGATAATAAAATTTTCTGTATCAAAATTATCCATCGTAGCGTACCCTACAACCAAACAAACGTCTTAACGACAACAGTGTACGCGTGCGAAATAGGAGAGTGCGGGGAAAAGGTTGGTCACTCGCAGCGCGTTTGGTGGTTGTGTGAGTAATACGTAATACAGCGCTATTTATTTTATTTATTTATTCGTTACATAAACATTCAAACGCAATAGCACAAAAGAAATGTAATGTATAATTCAGAAAATACCGCTATATGCTTCTAAATTTAGGCATACATCTGTCTGTGCCCAGGCCAAATTGTGCATAAATTATAGGTTAAAGTGCATAAAATTATTCCTAATGTACTATACTAATTAATGGTGGCGCGACCAGCTGGTGGCGCTGCCAGTAAAAATCTGTTCACGCGTCCGTGCTTGTCGCGCCGCCAAAATGGTCGCGCAACCAAGCGGCCACCAAGTGAAATACTCTCCATAGAGCTGTATACATGTTGTTGGTGGCGGCCACTGGTTGCACCACCATGGTGTCCCGGTGGAATAGGCCTCTAACTGGTGTGAACGAAACACCGTGCTGCGGCGTCGCGCGTCATCTCAACGCCGCATTTTGGAGGAGAGGAGCAAGAAAGCGCTGATATATGTTATTCCTCCCGGTTTATGGCGGGGCAAAGCGGCCGACAAAAATATAGTCATGTTGATCTAGTTTATGCAAGGCTGTCATACGCCACTCTCCGTGCCAGCACGTGAATGCGGCGCCCATTTGTAATTCAAATTGTGTTTGCTGTCTGCGGCGCAACGCGGGATGCGCGCCCCGTCTCGCTCGCTCCGGGAGGCTTCCAAATCGCGGCGTCCCTTTCTCGATGAGCTTTTCTTATTGAAACCAGCCGCTGCCATTCCATCAGCGATTATACGATGCGATGCGAGACGGAAAACCTATGCGTTTTCCGCAGTCGCCCGCGGCGTCCTTTCAATGAGTAATTACTTATCTGCACCAACCTAGTTATATTTATACCTATATAATATACAAGATGATAACGAGGGATGGCGAATATTTCAACCAACAAATCACAAGTGCGGGAAAAGCTTAGACAAGATATTCAACTGTCTTGATGACAACATATAAAAAATTAAAAGTACTATTTTATTCAACGAAAAAATAAAAAACTGGCTTCTTGACGACATATTATGTCGTTCAATGACAGAGAACGAACTTCTGAAAATCATCTCTTAAAAAATATTATGCCTGCATAAGTTTACTATTATACTACATAATATTATATAAGTATAAAAAATGTATATAAATTTATATAAATGTAAATATAAATGTAAATGTGCGCCGCTGTATAGTAATCCGCTCTATAGTAATGATATAGCTCTATAGTAAACCCCGCTCTATGTAAATGTAAATGTAAATGTAAATATAAATTTATATACATTTTGCCGTAGGCAAACCCGAGCTAATCGCCATTCATTTGAGGGGATAAGATAATAAACACATTGTAATTTAAACTAATATATAATACAAAGGAATAATAATAAAATATATTTAAATCGTTATATGTGTGTGTATATATGTATATGTATATGTGTATGTGCATATGTATATGTATGTGTGTATGTGTTATTATCTACGTCAGTTACGCTTCTTCACCCAAATCAAACAACAAGTCGTATGCCTAGATACAGGCTATATTCGGCTTAATTGGGTGTGGGCTGAGCATGGCCATATGAATGTTGGCCGTTGTTTACTTCGCACCATTACTTGGTATGACCATTTTATGTTTTTCCACATTATATTTTTAATAACTAATTAGGGGAAGAGGGCCTTAAGCGGGCATAGGTCGTGTAAACACCCTCGTGTATACAGTCATTAAAAAAATGGCGTGTTCTCGTATCGCGTGGGTAAACCCTGCCCCCTTGTCACCCTGCTGAAATCATCCTGTTGGCTTGCGAGCAGCGTTTAGAATCTGTGCAAAAAAAATATTTTAATCAGATTTTTCAACTAAATTACTTGTGTATATTATATTTCTGTGTAATTCATTGTATTATTACAACCCATTCGTTATTAGGGGTTTATCTGGTCGAGATTTGGCTGTATTTACTTTTACTTGTATCAAATTTTGAGGTTAGTTCTTTATGGCAACTACTTAGTGTCGAAAAAAACACGTGTCCGCTTTAGGCTCCCTCCTCGGGCAAAGCAGGCATTCGCGGAACATTGATAATTTGCCTTGTATTTTTTTGTTTTTAGTGTTTTGGCATATTTTACCAAACATTATTCGAAGGCCTCAAATCAATTTTCTCAAGACAAGAAATAAGTTGCTGTATGTCATTCCTAAAAAAAATTATATTACCTTTCTCTTAAGGTGCCTGCTTTGGGCCCCCTTCCCATAAATGAAATTATTATATGGTATGAAATAATATATGAAATTTTACTAAATATAAATATATTTTTTCCGGAAAAACCGATTACATTTTATTTTAAATTGAAATATTACAGTATCGTTTCAAATTTAAGATTGATTACCATTAATTTGCAGTAATTTATGATCGGACAAAAAAAAGCTTGTATTTCTTGTATCATGATGAAGATACACTAACATTTTATCCAAAGACGTAAAATTGATATTTTGATGTCGCTGTATTTAATAGTCGTTTGGTGTGCGTGAGCTTGTTAGTTTTGCGTGGGGGAATTTCGGCGTGTTCTAAGTCTACTTAGTTGCGTTGGTGAATTTAAGCCGGAGTCATGTATTTTCCGCTTTGGTTTTGTTGTGCTGCTGCGCGCTCCTGAAGGGTGGGTGAGCACACCCCCGCCCCGAGGGCCATTAATCCTGTAACCTTAATGTTTTGCATATGGCTCTTACTTTCCGCATTAGTTCTGACCAAATTACAACCCATAGTGGCATATCACGACCGCATATCAACAATGTTATATATAATATCAAGTAAAACATTTAACTTTAGGTTGAGGTTAATCCGGCTAAGGTAAAAGTATATATGCGTTTAAAACTAAATTTAGACTGTTAAGACACAAATATTACTAAAACAAATATACATTTCTTAAAATTTGGTTGATACACGGTATCACATTCTATCCCAAGTTTTGTCTTTACGAAGCGATATACAATGCGTCAGTACTAAAGATATTGGATATATAATGTGCGATAATTTATTTGTATTCGATTTTCAAATTCTTTTGTTTTATTCTCTAAGATTTAAATTATTTGTTATCGTGACGTGCACAGTATACAAAGCAGTAACTTTACTCTCGAGCTACATGGCATTGCGGCTTCCCGCAGAGTGCGAGAAATGTAGACAGCGGGGCACGTCCCGACGAAAGCCCTTAGTTAGCATTAAGCGCAGATAAAGGCTGGCGCCATTAAGAACGTCTGGGTATCTGCGTGAGCCCAGTAGCGGGACATCTGGCGGCGATATCCGAGCTCTTAAGACTCGTGACGTATTCGCTTCGATTTCAATTTTGTTCTAAGAGGAGCTTTTGTCTGGTATACTGTCTATTAAAATACTGTCTGGTATACTGGATTTTAAAATTTTTCATTTTATCTCCATCATGTTAACATTTACACTAAAAATATTATAAAATCTTTTAAAAAAAGTTTAGAGTCATTATTCTCGTTACTGCCAAAACATTTATTTTCCATTTTAACAGTAATAATAAAGGAAAATATAAAGTTATACAATTTACAGATTGTAACATTTTTAATTTTATCCCTGCTGAAGATGGCGAAAATTGACTTAAGCAAGAGTTGTAGAAAACATCCCTAGAATTATAACTGATATTTTCAAAATTTTCTATGACCATTATTATCACTATTGATAAACAAAATATTGTGCTAATTATACAGCAGCTCAGACAGTAACTTCATTGAAATTATGTAGCAATCCGAAAAGGGGTTAGATGTACTTACTATAAGTAACAACACAATAATCATAACTAGAGACTTGAAATTCGAGTTCATAAAGCCATTACTAACCACAAATAAACTTAAACCTATTATAAACTTAAATCCTTAAAAGGATTATAAATTTCCAACCAGGATTCAAGAAGCAATCGCAACCTGTATAAATAATATTTTTTGTAACTTAGCAGCACTTCTGTGAAACCTTAACGATTTTCATAAACACAATGCATAATAGTTAGATATTGGTATAAATACAAGATAACACTGGAAACGAGTTTTGTATGTAAACGAGACCAGTAAAATTCTGCCCTGAAATTGCTCGAGCAGGAATTGATACTGGCACTGATTTACTGACTTCTGACTTAGCCTTCTCAAATTTTATTAATACTTTTAATCTTTCTTTAGAGTCATGATTTCCCATAATGTTAACCAGAAGATATCAAATAAAGGGATCGTGGATAAACTAAAGGCTGAAAATATTACAGGCAAGCTTCAGTGTTCAATGACTTGTTGCAAATATTTATAAATAACTCTCTGCAACACGCGGTATCACAAAGTTTATGTCAAAGCTGTAGCAGCAACGACGCGAAGAGTTACTAAATTCAAAAAAGCAAAATGAAGCTACATGGGAAATAGTAAATAAATATTAAAAAACGAATCTAACGAAGATTTTAAAACAATAAAAACCATCACACGACTGCCTAACAAAAGAGAAGTGTAATGTGTTAAGGGTTCTTCTATGTATGTTTTTCGTTCCTTTATTCTATAACTCCGATACACCATAAAACGATTGAAACGATTTAGGAGTGAGGGTATTGTTCGAGTCGTTATGTCATGCCAAGTGTCCAAATATTTCTTTAACTGTCTAAATATCAAGTAAGTAGTTGTCTAAATGTCCATGCCAATAAATTAACATAAATGTGTCGTGTTTAGTGTGAAATGAAAAGTCTGATTGAGTACTTTTGGCATATCATTAAAAAACCATAATAACAGAAATTAATAACCATAATACCATAAATTTGTATACAGAAAGTGAACTATTATTAGTCTCACTTCTGTATACTTCTGAATCACTTTCTGTAATGGCAGCCGCGTTTTTACTCCTTTTAATATATTTACTTGTTTTATTAACGATATTCACATTCTGTAACGGCAGCCGCGTTTTTACATTTTCTAATATATTTACTTGTTTTTTTAACGAAAATTATACTAACCCGGAAGAAGTTACAATTATATTTAATCCAGCGTAGACAGTCTACCCTGGACAACTGCGATTGCAACATCTCCGAAACGTCGGGTGCCACAAAATTCAAGTGGTAAATTTGTCTTTAAGCTTTATATAATGTAAAACAACCACGATAGTCTTCGATTTTACAGCAATATATGCTTATTCTAAACACTACACATTCACAATCATTCACATAACCTTTCATTGTATTAAATCTACATCCTCAAATATTCCTTTCTTCACCAAATCGATTGGTACGGTACATAAAAGACATATTTACACTTTATTAGCTTTATCTTAAAAACGAAAACGGCACTTAACTCTTGGTCCATCGCGAAATTGCTACATTAAACTGCGCGTAAAACGATTTGAAATGAAAAGACGCAATAAAGGGTGCCAGATATTTCATCTTTGCCAGTTTATTTCAGCGCTGATATCGAAATACCCATGAAAAGTAACATTTTAACTGAATGGGCTCTGCGGTTCTTATCGGTTCGTTTTAAGAACGATTGGGAAATAATAATGAAATTAAATAAATTATTGGCAGGCCAATAATTTTTCAAATAATTTCTAATTATCGCCAAAGAACTAATATTTGATTGTAATATATATGATTTAAATAAATAAAGTGATAAATTTGATATTTTTTCAGTCGCAATAGGGTGAAAATTAGTTAAACATGTTAATCATAAAGTATCGCCGCAATCCTCTAATCTTTATGTTAAATAGATCTTTGTATGGTTTTCTATACATCTTTGTATGGTTTTATATATAACATGTTTTAAAATATTAATCGTGTATAGATTATTATTTATTCACACATTTTGTTCTTGTTAAAGCGATATATCGCCATCACTCGCATACACATTTTGTTGAAAAAACGTCGATTTAAAAATTACCTTCGCCTTATCTATGCTGCGCATGCCATTTTCAGACCTCGATTAATTATTGATCACATCGCTTAAACATGCGGAAAATCGCTTTGGCCTATACAAACTACCCATGCGGAAAAATGCCAATGAAGCTTTTATTCGTAAAAGAACATGAGCAATTTTATATACAAAATACCTAAAGTGCACACAGATTTCAGATTTTTAATTCACAAAAGTTATCGCCCACAATTTGTACATTATTTTTTGTAGTCTCAAGTAGGCAACGCCTCTGCTAAGGACAGCTTATAATTTTTAAAACGTTGTCCATCGGCCTTGTAATGAATTTATTTCTTTTTAAATATATTTTTAATCAGTTGCTCATTATGTTGTACACGTACATACATAAAAAAATTAAATACTATGATTTATATACATGAAAAATGAATTTAATTTGAATAATGAATATGTGTATATGAATAGGAACACATGAATTCATATTTATAAATTATATATATATATATATATATATATATATATATATATATATATATATATATATATATATATATATATATATATATATATATATATATATATATATATATATATATATATATATATATATATATATATATATATATATATATATATATATATATATATATATATATATATATATATATATATATATATATATATATATATATATATATATATATATATATATATATATATATATATATATATATATATATATATATATATATATATATATATATATATATATTTGATAGTATAAGTGTAAATTATTATTTTTTCAAATTGAAATTATGTTTATTACTAAATTAATGAAATTATAAAATAAATAAAAGGGCACTTATCTGGTCTGTGGCGACCAGGAGCGACTCCACGCCGTTTTTCTACTCTTCTTTCGGTGTTTGCTGTTTCCTGCTGTGGTATTGGAAAATTACCAAACCGGCTTCCAATTATTGATTAAATATAAGTAAAACAACCGGTATTTCCTGCACTTTAAATGGTGTATTGTTGCTGCATTATGGTGTTACAGTGCGAGAACAGTACAGACAAAGTAACAAGACGGTCCCTCCCAATAGAGTGTGTGGTCTCCCAGACCTTCGTTTTAGCCGTGGTTTATAATTGTATTTTTATTTTTATTGCAGTTTGACTCACTTGATTTGTGTTATTGTATCTTACTACGTTGTGTTTATCGGTTGAAAGTTCATTCAATTTCATTCTATATGTTATTAATTGCAATTTTACAATTTTCTGTTATTTAATGATCATTGTAATTGTTATCATGTAAAGTCAATAATATATATTAGACTTTTAAAAAGTTTGAGTTTTAAATATTTAAATGACTTTTGGACGCATTTTCTACTTAAATCGGAAAAAAACCAAACTTATAGAATGAAACAAAATCACGAAAATGTTAGGACTTTGTATATAAGTGAATATGTTTTAATCGATTTATAATTGACCACCCCACTAGCCCACCAGACTTTCTATCGACCTCCAATAAACTAGTATTATTTAGGCACAGTATTATTTTAATTTGATATATAGGGTAATCAGTAGGAATTCTGGAGGGGTAATATGGTGTTCAATTATGAACCAATTAATACATATAGTATTTACCTATATACAAACTTCTACTTTTTTGGAGAAACAATTTTTTTTATAAGTTTGTTTTTTCACCCGATTTATATAGAAATTAGTGAGCAATTTTCAAAGCGAGCTGGATGTGAGTTTGGAATTATGATTTTCTGCGTCGTGGCGTCGAGCCGTTATTTCAATTTAATAATATAGGAATGATGCCCATTTAAATGGACTGAAAGTTTTTTTACGATATCTGTCCGCCTGCATTTTACAAAACAAATTTCGACGCAACGTATTTTTTCTAATAAAGAACCATCCAGCCAATTCGCCATTCAATCGACACTTGTGTGCAGTCCTCTCGTGTTACGTTGATTTCGCTGACACTCCACGTCAATGCTCACGTTTAGCACACAGCACGTTTTGTAAATAGACCGACACACTGGGACAATATTCGTGACGTACATGCATTTAACATATGTATATTGCGAGCACATAATTGCACATGGAGTCGCGGCTAGCGTAGCAGCGTAGCAGTCGTAGCAGTCGTAGCGGAATTAGCAGCTGATTATTTACAATAAGAAAAGTATTAAAATATCTTAGACCCTTATTTATAAAATTGATTAAACCGGTGTGCTTTTTAAATACCTTATCCATTTTTCAGTTGTAAAATATAATATATTATAGACCTCTGTTTTCACAACTTTTAATATCATCAAAAATCTTTAAATTCTATGAGATCGATACTTTTATTCTCGTTAGATATATGTAATATTTCTCGTATCGAGAAGAACAAAATTTCAATTTTAAACTAGATTAACCAGTCTATATTGTACTTATGGACATGTTAATGTGATTTAAATTATTAAGGGATAATCTAGTATAAATGGAAATTATTTGCTATTACCTATTTTTAAAAGCTTCCATAATAAATTTAAATTTATTTATTAATATCGCAAAAATTTTGGCAAAAACTAACATTAATTATATTTTATTTGTCGATAAAGACATGCAATAGTAAGTAGAAGTTGGATTTCAGATGGGGAATAAACCATCGCCTTAATCTTTAGTCATTTTATTCTTATTTGCTATCAAAATATTTAATTTATAAATCTGATCGGGCAAAATAGATTACAAAAATATATTTTTCAAGAAGACTATTTTGAGGTCTTTATTTATAAAAGCTATTGCAAGGTTCTTAAGACAAAATCCTTTGGCGAACGAGATTATTAGGAGAAAGTTGAAAATTTGAGACGACTTTCTAAGTACATAAATTATAATTCCGTTTGTGGAAACTCTAAGGCGACCGCAAAATAAAGAGAATATCAAATTACCGATATTTAATTAGAGTCTTACACGTAATTATAACAAGCAGTAATTATAGCTTCCTAAAATAAAACGAAAACTTCCACCATTCCTTTTAATCTGTCAATAATAAAGTTTTCATGATAAGAAAATCTATGAAGTTTCTAGGCATCATGCTCGAATATCTGATCACTCTTCGATCGATCACTCTTCGGCAATATATGCGATAAAAAGGTTAAATTCTTTGCTGGCTTATTCCTTGCAATAGCTGGGTATCTTTATTTTTTATTTTATTCTATTTTATTCTGGAACCAAACAGAACTACATACAATGCAATAAAAACCTATTTAAAAGTGACAAAAGTAAAAATCCATTTATGTGATTCCGAATATAAAGTATACTAAATTAACGCGATATAATTATATATATTGTTTCCGCTTGAGAAAATCAGGATGGGAAGTGAGGTGAAAGGAAGAGACAAAATAGATAAAAAATATTATGTATGTATATAAATATATTTATATTTAATTTATGATATATAGGTATTATAATAAATATACTTGAGATAAAATATGTCCATGAATTAATGTATCATGCATGTTTTCATTCCAAAATGACGTGGGAAGGAGAGATACTAAATAATATTTAGGAGTATTTATTCTGCAAAACCAATTGCACCAAGAGCAATCGCGGAAGTATTCCATGATGCGCACTGCGAACCGATTATTGATAACGATTACTCACTGCGAACCGATACTTTATCGATTACAAAATACTAACCTATACTGCCGAATAAATTTTTAAATGTCTATTATATGCTAATTTTGATATTGACAACCAAAAGCGAAGAGGAAATTGGCTCTCTCACCGAAACATGCTAAAGTGCGTTTCCCACAGACTTAAAGTCCTTTTTTTACTAAATCATATTATTTTCTATAGGGGATATTCATATTATAAATATTAAATATTTCATTTAATTAAATTTATATTAAATTTTTTATATGCTGTTTTTACTTTTATGTGATTTCTAATAACAGGTTTTTGCACTATATTCTTAATAAATACATTGATGCTTATACTGTTACTAATACACTTTTATGAATTCGCCAGTATCATCCACATAATAATCTCATTGTGAAGCCTCACTAGCGAAATCGATAATCCTCGCTGAATATATATATATATATATATATATATATATATATATATATATATATATATATATATATATATATATATATATATATATATATATTCATTCGCTTCAACGATATTAGTAGGAACTATATTAATTAAAGCACTAATATCCATTTAAGTTTTACGACTTCATAAGCAAGTTCTTCATATTTACCTCACATGTTCGGATGTCTAAAGAGCCAAAGAAATTGTTTTATAGTAATAAAATGTTAAGTGTATAGTAATATTAATGTTAGGAAAATCGTAGAATGTCTGTATGTCTGCATAAAATCTAAATTACTAGGCGCTATTTTTAGAAATAATAAATATTTAGGGTGTGACGGATGGTATTTTTTTATTCTGAAATTCAGTTGGACGATTGTCGTATTGCTTTTTATTCATTTGTTTATTTATTTATTTATATATTCAACAAAATATATAACAGTTATTTCAACAAAATGATTTTGTATCGTTCCTAAATAGGCAGCACCTGTTTCAATGCAGACACTAATTTTATAGCAAATTAAAAAATAATTTCATAAAAAAGATGTTTTCTATTGTATTGATTTCAAACAAAATAATAATAAAAAATAGAAATAGTTAAATAATAAAAAAGAGAATAGAAATAATCATTACAAAATAAAAAAGAAATAATAGTCATTACATCAGAAAATTAATCGGAAATAATATAAAATAAAGCCAAAAACAAAATATTACGCATTAAAAATAAAAATCTGATTTCACTCGTGTATATAGATACCCGTATACTTAAAATTATATAGGTAATTTATATTTTCGGAGATGTATAGGGGTTTGTAAATTTTGAACCTGTATATTATGTAAATATATTGTTATTTTTGAAATGTCATGAGGATAAGTTTAGTTTCCGTTCTTCCTTAGCTAATTTACTACAGATTGAGGCATTTTTAAAGAACCACCTGTATGTGTACTGAAATATTAATGTGTTTTCCTAAAATATTAATAAATGACAAAGGTGTCGTCCAAACCTGCGCCGATCTCATACTCTTATCAAGGAATAATGTATCTGATTGTGATTGAAATATAAAGCAGCTTTTAAAAGTAGAGCTGCCTAATATCTAGTATTTTACATTCGATAAATAAGAACATTAGAAAAATACATTTTTGGCTTTTTGAATATAATATGAATTATAGTATTTTGAACGATATTAAATTTTTCAACCGTAGTCTTAGAGCATACTACCCACCCCAGAATAGTGTATGCCATTATAGATTGACATATAGCGTAATATAACATTCTTAAATGACCCAGTTGAAGAATATGTTTCCTTACTTTTATGACCAAGAGATGAGATTCCCGTCGTAGATGGTTATCTGTTATTACTTCTAGGTGTTTTATTTCCTACACTGATTCTTTTGGTTCACAAATACAGTTTAAACCCTTATTGTCACTGTCGTGTATATATGTACATATTTGGCATTTCACACGGTTGGCTTCTTTTGTCACTGCTGAAGGGGATATATTATGATTGTATTATGTGTAATGCAAGTAAATTTGAGTCTTCACTGACAGTCCGGTATTTATTCGACTATAAATGATTTTCTATGTGTAATCAGAAATTATAAATACTGTATCATCAGTATAGGATGTTATCCTCCCAAGATTAATTTCATAAAGCGAATTAATATATAATGTGAATAATATTGTGGCGAGTACGCAGCCTTGAGGAATACCGAAAGTCAGTGCTTTCGGGTCACTTTCCACTTCACCATGTTTAGGAGTGTGGATCCTACTTTTGCGATAGTCTCGGTACCATCTCCATGCGACTTCACTTATACCATATCATTAACTCTTTAAAGAGGATTTTACGAGATATGGTAGCAAAGACGTTTGCCGAGTCTGGAATACGGCCATATATTTTTTCCTGAGTCTAGTGATTCTGTTAAAAAAAAATCTACTTCCCATATGGCATCGCTAGTTCCCTATACCGTTTCGAAAACAAAAATGTTTTTTTAATACAATCCTCACACTGTCCAAATGTTTTGATAGTCTTGCTTTTGCTAATTTTTCGATAACTTTCTCACGTTGTTAAGAAGTGATATCGGTCTGTTGTTAGAAATTTTAGATGTAACCCGAATATTAAAATTATAGAGGCTCTTTAGAAAATGATTCGGAAAGATTCCGGTAACAAAACTTCTATTGATTTTATGTTCTAGTGGAATTGCTATGTAGTTTTGAAGTAATTTTATAATGTCCCTTTTAATACAACCAGTTCCACATTAATTATTATTATTAAAATTTTTAATTACGTTCACTATATCAGACTAAGTTGTTGATATTAAATAGAAAGACTAATTTATATTGTTCTCGCCATTTGTTTTGGATGCCAGTTTATCTTCATATATATTATGTTTTCCTAATTTATATTCTGCTAATACTTTCTCTACGTTGTGGATAAAATCTTTTGTATAGCCTTGTGTGTTTCCTAATCTATTTTTACTATTTTTCCATTACGAATAATGTTTAATATTGGTTTAGTTTTTTTACAGAATTATATGCTACATTTTTTACAGTAGTCCAAAGTTGTTTTGTATTGCCGTTCGAAGGGGTCTTGACGAATCTTGAAGTCCTATTTCTTTGATTTTGTGCGATTATCCTAAGTGGACATATATTACGACTCAATCGTTTTGTCTTTTATTGAGCCTAGTATAATACGCGTTGAAGTTATCCACATTCCTGTCAAACGTATTATATTGAAGTATTTAAGTCTTCGATTAACAGTAGTAACAAACCGAAATTTTCTCGTACAATTCTAATATTCAAACACAATAACTTAATATCCATATTACCGAAATTTGATGTGCAAGTTGCTGCATCGTCAAAATAATCAGACAGGGAAGTGAAGCTAATGCCAATTTCATTGAAGACTTCCATATTCATTACAGTTCCGTAAAATCGGTTTTATATGTGATATTTGTCGTGTTGGGAATAAGGTTAATGCAATTTCAAAATTTAGCATATGATCTTTCTTGATACAGATATACTCAGGGCGATAGTTATGATACACATTTCGATTACAAATACATCTAATGGTAGGTGTGATGATAGTGGTGTATATTATGAAATAGAAACTGATTATTGATGGGATATTACGTAGAGTAATAATAAAAATGATATTGGTTTTTTTTTTTGGATAGTGTAAATATATTATATATTTTGAAGAGTGTAAATCAATACCTATATCAAGGACGGTGGCCTTAGATCAAGAACAGTACACTTACCGTCACGAAAAAATCATAACTGTTATTCGCGAACTAATTAGCCTCTCAGTGGCTTGTGCCAACCAGGGTCTGACAGTACCCTCCAAATCCCAATACAGTTTATGCGGAACGGATCTAAAGGCAAAAAACCACTAAAAAACATTCCTTAATAATCGAGAAAGCTTCAGATTGGATTCTGGAGGTCGATTCGGTCTCTTAGCAGTATAAATTCCCTGAAAGTCTCGGATGCACAGCCCTCCGTTCAGTTATAACTCTTTAATCTCTATCTCGGAAGATAACCATTACTTAAGAATTACCTGTTCCATGGGAATCAAATATCCCAAAAGACCACGAGTACAAACTAAATAAATACCACGATCTCGCAAATATTGTCACCTGGAACAGCTTCACTGTTTACTTTCACGCGGTGGAAGTTGGCTCTCGTGATCTGCGAGCCAAATCTCTGTTTCACCTCTTTAAAGGTCTTGGTCTTTCCAGGAAAATAATCAACATCTTCGTGAAAAAAATATCCAAAACCGCGATTTCCGCATCCCAAATTCTATGGCCTCGAAGTGGGTGGTAAGGCCTGTGAATGGGTGGTAAGGTGTACGCTCACATGCGTCAAGACAGCTGTCCTAAACCTACCACGGCCAGTCGTTAATCCGGAATCCACCGCTCATCACCCAGAAGTGTATAACAGCATTGTGATAAGTCCGACTCCGGTCGGTGAATGTCTTGGCAGCTCCGTTTGTATTTTATTAATTGCGATTTTAATACAATATATGATTAATGATTGTCGATTTACTTAATTTCGTATTAGATACCATAGTCTTACGTAAGAGTACAAACAAAATTAAGTGAAATTAGACCTCATCTCATCGACAGAAAACAGTCTGCCGTGAAACACCTGTTAACAAAGATTATGCGAAATGTTATTAGAAGGAAATACATGTCGTAATTCAAAAGGGATCTCAGGGTCTCATCGGATAGATGATGAGAGCGCCGCGTAAGTATTGCTTCTTTAACCATTCATAGTTAAAGTTGTGTGTGATATGTATGGAATGCTGTTCTTTTTGCCAGATAGCGAATAAAGTGAGAAAATATAAATAGGACTGAAAAGAGAAGGTAAAAAAATATAATTTTATGTGAATCGAACTTTAAAAAAAAAAATAAAAAAATAGCGGAGTTTTTTTTTTTAAAAGATGGTAGCATTTTTTTATTGTTTTTGTCTACTGTGCAACTCTTACTACTATAGATTATATAAAATTTTGTTCAATAATATACAGCCAATAATTCAAAACTAATATTTTATTTTACACATACATTCCTTAGTTAAAAATATTTAAAAAAAAACCAATACAATTTAAAGTTTTTAAAAATAATATGTCTTTTTGTAGATGAGATGAGGTCTAGTCTTACCTATTTTTTTGTGCATTTTATCGAAGGACACACTGTATATCTTTGTATGTCTTTCAGCTTTATTAAATATTTAAAAAAGTAGATTAAGGAAAATGTCGCGGTGAATTCACTCACTTTTTCGAACTCGCAAAGGCGAAGACGTGTCACATCCAAAATGACATTAAAAGTGTGATATAATTCCGTTGATATCAAATCGTTCCCTTTTCGTCCCCTTGAGGCGAAACTTCTGGGCACGGTTTAAACTCACCTCAAAGTATGCCATTTTAAGTTTGTTTTCGCAAGCTTCTCGAGGTTGTGCGAGGCGAATTAGGCGGACTTTTAGATCGTACAAGTTTTTGGTCTATCAACTTCTGTTACGTATTGATCCGTCGGAATTATACTGTCAATAGAATTATTACACCTCTCGGGAGTGTCACTTCTGCTAGAAAATCCCTAAACATAACCTTTCTACACGAATGACCAACAAAAAAGGAGTGTAATGTGTGCAGGGTTCATATATTATGTATGTTTTCCATTTCTTTATTCCACCATAACTTCTAAATCGATTAGATGTATGTAGTATTGTTAGAATCGTTATGTTATCCCGAGTGACATAGGGTACCATAACTGTCCAAATATCAAGTAAGTAGTTGTCTAAATGTCAATAAATTAACATAAATATATCGTATGAAATCAGAGACTATCGCCGTTTGTTGACATTATAAAAAAAAATAAAAAACGATTTCACCGAGTAAATTTTGTTACACCCGACGGGTCGGCGACATTGTAGCCGCCTTTGTCTACCCTAGACAAAGGCGGCTGCAAAGTCACCGAAACGTCGGGTGTTACACACTTCACGCGCTGAATTCGTTTTTTATCCTATTTATCATATAAAGATATCGTGTTTGATGTCAAATGGAAAGTCTGATTGAGTAAATATGTATACATTCAGAAAATATGTATAAATATGAATAAATACATAAACCACAAATATTTCATAAGAAACCGTAATAAAAATAGTTATAAATACATTAATTCACGTTTTGTAATGGCATTCGTATTTTTTATTCCTTTTCATATATTTTCTTTTTTACA
Organism: Micropterix aruncella; assembly: GCA_944548615.1. Taxonomy (NCBI): domain Eukaryota; kingdom Metazoa; phylum Arthropoda; class Insecta; order Lepidoptera; family Micropterigidae; genus Micropterix; species Micropterix aruncella. The sequence goes on along the minus strand of OX155951.1, from coordinate 23,066,429 downwards.
CTTTTTGACTACCTTTCGGGTAACAAAGATAAACTGGTGGTTTATTTTGCTGATATGAGGCAGCCGCAAATAATAAATAAATCAAGACAAGAGCGACTTCATCGTAATGCAATAAAAGGTCTGATTGAGTACATTATACATAAACCATATATCATAAAAAACCTAATAAAAATAGGTTTAACGTCGGTCATGTTTTTTATTCTTTTTAATATATTTACTTGTTAACACTCTATGAATCGCTGTCGGGTAACCAATATCCGGTGTCGGTTGATTTTGATGACATGGGGGCAGTCTCTAACCAACCAAATAATAAATAAAATAAGACAATAGCGGTTTCATTGTAATACAAAATCGTATACAAGCAGCTCAGCAAATAGAAACCATTCAAACACACACGAAATCATCACCAAGGCTGATGAGCACCAAGGTGATGAGCACCGCCAGAGGCATAGCCAGAGCGCTCTACGAAAGAGCGAGACAGCGCTACACGGCAGGTACATAAAAGCGTAGTCCATCGGTGACAGCGACATCCTTAGACTCCTCACCCATCGCCCTTCGATTGGAGCTGGTGTACTTGATATTGAAGAAAGAAGGAAAAAGGGGAAAAAATGGAAGAAATAAAAAATTTAAAAAAAGAACAGAGAGATGCCCACTACACCAGTAGTAAGCAATAAAGCATGATCGGTCTGTGGGCCGGTCACATCTGAAGCCCCAAATAAGCGCAGGAAGCGTGTTGGGAAATGCCACTGGGTCCGCAAAGACAGTGCGCACCACAGGAGGTAGATATTTACGATGGTTGGCAGCGACAAGTTTGGCATCGGTGCACGTCCTGGCGGCCAGGCTTAGGGCCTTAACTGTCATAATTTCCAGGACTCCACGATGCACAGCAAATGAGATGAAAATAGACAAATCTGCGATGGCGTTAGGCGTGGGCTTCTCGTTGCGCTTAACCCCAACGAGAAGCCCACGCCTACTGGTAAAGACCACGCACACTGGTGAGCACGTATTTATATCGTGGCGATGCGTGAAGGAGAGAAAAGAGGGAGGTAAAAAGAGATGCACATAACGACGATTTCAGCGGTGTATTCAGTGATGTGAAAAACACGGAAACGCTGAAAAAGTAAATATTGTGAGCAAAAAAGAGATTTTAGATATAAGCCGTAGAAATCAGCATATGGCATCGCACTTCAACACGCTTATTTACGATAAATACGATTTACTTGATTTTCTGTACCTACTAAAGAACAAGTTCAATCGTTTTCTTTATCTTGAATTTCATTTCGAACCACCAAAAAAAAAAAACCGCAAAAATATCTTCTTTTAATTTTATAGTCTGCTATCCTGCTATAGTCTGCTACTTACAGTACCTACAAATGACTATAAAGAAAACGTAGTAACCTTCCCATTCAATTGGCATCAGTAATCGATAGAACTGGACTTGTAAAGTTATAAGTATTTTTTACCCAATAGTGAGTATCTATATAATATATTTTTCCCAACCATTAATGTATACCATTTTTCCCAACCACAATGATATTTTAAATAAATTTTAAATATAACAGTTTTTTTACTATTTAATATTTTTCAATATAGAAACATATTGAATCATGAGTCTTTTTACCCGAATGCGAATAACTTACATTCGAAATAAGGCTGCGAGTCTTGGAAAGTATAATAAGTTGGGTGTGAAAGGCCCAACAGACGGACATATGGATAAATTACATTGAAAATATGGTATCCAGAATATGTGGTGGGGATATAATAATCACGCAGAGCATTTAAATGATATTTAACTTTTCTGAAATTAAACAATATTTCCCTATGATAAATTACTGATACTGAAACTCAACAAAGAGAAATGGGGTTTCTAGGAAATATGTACTTTGTTTTATGTATGTCTGTACGGCTATTCAAGAATACAACTTTAAATACCTAATGGAATGTTTTTTACTAGATACAATGACAAACTACAATATTTTCTATTGCCCAAATATATATTTATGTCATTACCTCTAAAATTCGCATTGTCTCCTTTGTGAGCTTCACATAAATAAATATTAATAATGGGAAATAATATATTGCTCTTATTTATTCTACCTCCTTACCTATTCAAACGGCAAGGTTATTCTAATAGGTATTGTGGCACTAGTAATTTATTTAGAAATATTATCAACGTCTTTTCATGTGAAATTATATTAGTTACGGATGAATGAAGCGAATTTTACATCAGCGAGAGGGCTTTATTCTACGCTTTAAACGAAAATTATCCATGAATATGATATTGCCTGAGTAGCACAATATCACATGAGGTTCTTTGATAGAATATTTTTGCTTGGAATATGGCAAATAAACTGTTTGATACATCACTGAGCAAGACTTATACCTATTTCTATGAACTTAGACAATACCACGTCGATTATTGGAATTGTAGCGATAATAATTACATTTTCTCGCCATAGCAATCAAGCTAAGGGGGCCTGCTTTAGACGGCCAAAAAGAACATGATTTTCCATTTTTTCTTTTACCCAAAGTTGAAACCTATTCATGAATCTTTTACCTCTGGAATCGTTGATACTTGCAGATTGCTGTAAGTATAAAAAAACTTACTACTGTTCTTTAAAGAAAACTTTAAATGCATTTTTCTCAAAACTATGTTCTACACCGGTGATAAAAAACTACTTGACCAAAAATATTGATAAATTTTCTTCTCTATGAATAAAAAAAACAGAAAAAGATGTTTATATATTATTATATATTTTTTTACTAGTTAAACACAAAATATTGGGGAGGTTATTGTTATTAGTTTTAGTTCATCTAGAAAATACAAATGTAAAAATTAATGTCCTAGGTATTTTTGTAGACAAAATTACGCTCGCCATTACCGGCGCAAACAGATATCGCAATTTCTGTAACGGTAAAAACATTTGCAATTCAATACCTTAAAAATAATCTCGAGCATTTTTTTAAATTTTAATCAAACGGATCAACTTTGAGTTTATTTAACACATTGAGATCACATTTCAACTTTAAGTTTGAAGAAAAACGAAAAACATGTTTTTTATTTGACCTTCTAAATTAGGCTCCCCCCCCTAATCGACGGAGTACAACATCCTGGTGATACTACGCGACTTAAATCTGCCGCAAATGTCACATTCCGGTAATTTACATTGAGTGAGTACTCTTGTACACGCACCCTCTTGACCCGCTTGTAAAAGGTCGTTATTTTTACAACTGGGGATTTATGTCAGCGACTTCTGACTGGAAAAATCAGTTATAGAACGATGCGATAAAATTAAAGTGTGATTGTTATTATCTTACAAATTCTATGGAGAATATCAAGAAACATCCATGTATCTTCGTGGTTGGGCCATATTTTTTACTTACCTGTAAATTATTATTAAAAAGATTTTTAATATTTTGTTTTACTTAATTTTTGTGTGTTTTTCCAAGCGTTTGGAAGGTATTCCTAAAACATATTATAGAATCAGAATCAAATATAGCAATTCTATAACCTATTTGTTAAAATTTCAATTAGGTTATATCATTTATATACTCAGCATAAATTCATTCGTGATAATCATTGTTGCGACTGAATTAATCTCACGAGAATAATAATGAAAATTAAATGTAAAATTATATACCTACACCAAAGTAAAAATATTACATCAATTCACAATCTAACATGTCGTAATAATCAAAAATAAACAAAAGGTGAGATGGAGTTTTTAATAGTAATCAAGATTTTATAGTCAAATAATTAAAGTTGTCACAATAATATAATTTATAATATAGTTAAAATAAACGTGCACCCATTTAGAAATAGTCATAACGATGTTATTTAAAATTAAAATTATAAATATTCAGAGATCTATGCCGTTAAAAAAGTAAATGCTGTCAAAATCCTTAATGTTTTTGTTCTCAATATTTTCTTTAAACATATCTTTTCCAAGGTCCACGACGTGCAATATAATCTGTTTGTAGAACAAGTTTCTCTGACACAGTTAACTATTTCGTATTCTTCTAAGCCGCACTTTGAAAGACGCAGGTCTGCGAGTGGATATCCGAATTTTTAGGAATAGCGGGGGCGAAAAAAACGCATACATAACGTTCTGGTATATAGAGTATATCGTCATAATGCCATGATGGCAAGGAATATTTTTCGAATAAATTCCAGACAGGTCTTTTTTAGACGACCTTAGAGAAGCAGTACTCCAGATGGTTTTTATCAATATAACACAATTTGTATCGACCTCATAAAAACTCAATTCGTATATTTAATGGTTTAAAACCTCTGAATATAATAATAATTTTCATTCATTCAAAAATATAAATTTACAATTGTATTTGTTTCAGAATCTGCCTATCTAAGGAAGACTCTATGTATCGCAAAGATTTATTCATATGCACATAGTATTAAAATGAAACATATAAAATATGATAACAGATATAGGGTGTAAATATGATATAAGGTGTAGCAAAATATTGATTGATAACATTTTGCTACATCCTATATCATAAACCGGCTAGTCTGAGAAATGAACCGCGTTAAAGAAAAAAGAAATCTGCCTGAGACAGGGTGGTGAGTCAGGTAGATTAGGGATTGAAGATGAAATCCTGAGCTGGTTCAATTTACGTACCGACATTGCTACTATACGCCTACTCAGGCAAAGAAAATAGTTCTGTGCGGCTAATTGGTAGGTGGGACGTTCTTCTTTTTCATCGACAATGACATGTCTCCTCCACAAAAAAAAAGAAATATTCCTCCAAAATATCCAGTTTCACCTTTTTTTTCCATAAAAACATTTTTGAGAATGCAGCAATTATAATACCATTAAAATTGGATTTTTTAATATTATAACTTTTTACAAAATGATTGTGACATAATAGACAAAAATCGTGACGGAGGTGTTTTTCATACAGCTAAAGTGTGTGACGAAACAAAATGCTCTGGCAAAAAAAAAACATATGAAATCTTTCAATACAAAAACATTTATTGAACTACTAAAATGTTATTATTAAATGAATAAAAAAAAATAAGTATTTATATTATTAAATAAAAAATATTTTATTAACTGTCTCTCGATGTATATTATTTTTGTTGCTCCCCTCTGTCACTCCTTTTATGAAACATATAATCGCCATTTCAGCCTTGGTCGATAGGCAACAGCAAGGTTCCCTCTTCCCTTTGGACCCACGCCTTGCGTCTTCATACTCTGGCGAGTCAAGTCAGTCGCCCGAGATTTGCATAATATTCCAATCCAAACATATTTCTTAACAAGCAAAAATGTGCCAGAGTGGTATTGAATATATATTTTTTTAAATATTTATAATAAGAATTCCATCATAGCCAGATAGATAAATGCTATTATTCTAGTTAATAAAAGTAATAAAAAACTGAAGATCTGATTTCGCATGATAAATAATCAATTAAAATATTTTTGTGGCGAAGGTGTTTATTTTTTGTTACCGCTCCGACAAAATTAGAATTTTAAAAAATGACAAGTAATACTTCCTTGCAATATATGTTTTTCAAAATCTACGATAACATGTCAATATTTTAACATAACTTTTATTAAAGAAAAAACAATTTTACTTAAAATACTTTTTCAACAAATCTAAAAATTATTCAATCAAATTGTCGATAGAAAGAAGAACGTCCAGGTACGTTTGCTTGTAGCTATTCTTGCTGATAGAAGTTTTGAATAGTAGTAGGTTTTCGTTGAAATCATATTATGATAATAAAAGAGATAAAATGAAATTTATCGCTTGAAGTTTGTAGAATCCAACGTTTCGGCGATGTTGCAACCGTCGTTGTCCAGGGTACACTAAAGTGTTGTCAATAGTCATCTGTTGTTATGCTGGTATGTGGCAAACTTGACTGGTGGAACACATCAAATCTGCTAAAAACGTTCAGCGAAAAAAACAGCGATATATGAACTCGTATTACATGTATAGCGGAACGAGCTACTTGATGCAGTTGCAAAATCGCATTGTGCTATCAGAAGAACAAATTTGCTTCCCGCGTGATCCGGGGCACCATTGAAATAAAAAGAACCACGAACTTTAACAGAGAAGACAGTTTCAAATTATCCGCTACGTGAAACCCTCTTCGTAAAAAGTTCTCGATGCCTATCAGCGAGCGCAAGGACGTAACATAAGATACAGTGTGTTGTGTGCACTGTGGATTTTCAAAGTTCACGCGCGTCGAATATACAGCCCCACCACCGTTTTATATATTATATCCTTGTCCACCTATGTATATATTCTGATTATACTAACTTCTGAATCCTAATATTGGGCCCAAATGTGTTTCTTCATAAACTATAGTATAATCAAAATTTTAACAAAAAAAAAACAGATTCCATTTTATAAGTGCAGCAGCCATGTCATGGTGAAACATAGAACCGGCTATCATAATTAAATGCGTATATACACTTTCGTGTTTGTGCTGTTGCCCGTTGAGGAGTTCCTTCGTTGGAAGCCAACCGTGGGTGCCGCAGTCCTGTTATGGTGAAACTTAGAACGGGCTGTCGTAATTAAGAACATATGCAAAATTTCGTGTCTGTGCTGCCGACCGTTTAGGAGTGAGTCCTTTCGTTTGGATGCAGCAGCCATGTCATGGTTAAACTTAGAACGGGCTATCATAACTGAATGCATATACACAATTTCGTGTATGTGCTGTTGACCGTTGAGAAGTACTCTCGTCGGGAGCCAACCCTGTGTGTAGAATCAGGTCATGCTTACCATGAAAAATACATTGCAATCGGAACTGAACCAACATGTGAATTTTCAACTTCATATGATAATATTTGAGGAGTTTCTCAATATCTCATGGATCCCATCATCGGAACAGGATTTTGATAAAAATGGGACCAATCTGAAAGTATATTCTTTCAAATAAAAAAATATTTGTCCAATTCGGTTCATAAATGATGAAGTTCTGAGGTAACAAACATTAAACAAACACAACCTAATTGATAACCTCCTCCTTTTTTTGAAGCTGTTTAAAAATTGGAACATAATATTTAGTTCAACCGAACCAGACAGAGAAATACGTTAGAGCGGAATATAAAATGAACGATCGTCGATTTTCCCGCGCCAAAACTACTTGTCGAATTTATAGCCATCCGACTAAGTTTGAACACATTTCGTGCCGCCTTAGATTCAGCTGCTTTATTTTCGGTAGGTAGCTTTAATGCGGACAAGTCACAACCGTTCATTTCACATTCCGCTCTAACGTATTGCCCTGTCTCGTTCACATGAACTAATTTCCGATGTCAGTTCACAAAGAAACGCAATCGAGCCCATTGTTTCTCTGACAAACTATTGTCTTGTAACATGAGCAGATTGAGTTTTGAATTATGTATATAACAGCATTACCTTACACAAAATTCAGTTATTTGCGTTTTAGCCAGACATAAGAAATTATTTTGATAGTTTTAATAATCGCACATATGCAAAATTTAAAAAGGATTGCATTCAAAAACAATTCCCAGAATTATTAATGCAAGTATGTATATGCAATTTGATTTATTTTATAAATTTGGCCGATAATCATTTCCTGCGATAATTTTAGTTTAAAGAATAATTATCATATTAAAGTTTTAAATATAAATAAATTATACGAATTGCTTTTAAAATCATTTAAAATGGCACCGGGTTTATTATTGACTCAAATTACAATTAAATTTTTAAATTTAATGCTAATTTAAGTCAGTATAAACCGTAAGAATGAAGTATAAAACCAGTCCGCCTGGGATAATCGATACGAAACTGTATATTTAATGTATTTTATAATGTATTTTAAACGCCACTTCAAAATTGGCTTTATCAGAGTCTTGTCGAGAGCAAAGCACGCGCGCGCATTATCGTTGTAATGACAACCTCAAAAAATTGCTACAAGACTTGTCCATAAAAATACGGAGCTACACAACCCAGCAAACTCACTTGCTGTTTCGGTGATAACAATTGCAATGATATCAGTTTGAATGTATAAGTTAGTTATTTTTTTATATATTTTATATGCTTTATAAGATTATTAAACATGCATTCAAACGTGTGACTTTGGTGGCACCCGACGTTGCAGAATTGTTACAAACACTGTTATCCAGGGCGGGCTGATGTTTGTCAGTCGTCGTCAGCTGTCGTTTTGCGCATAGTTGCTACGCCGATTGTGCGGGCGCGTGCGAATTTTGAAACTTTTACACTCTCGCCTCGAGCCCCGTCCCGTGTCCCGCCTCGCGCCTAGCATGATCGAAGGAAAATGAGTTTCTGTTTACACTCTTGTGGTGCATGAGAGCTAGCAACTATAGTGCAAGAGCCAGCGACAAAAAAAGTGAAAGAGATTTGGAAAAGCTGATACTTCAGATCAGACAATATTTTGGCCATAGAATCCGGGGTACAGTCAGCAGGCTAGGTTTCGGGACACTTAGCGCTGGCGTACTAGGAAAGGTGATTTATGACCATGAATTACATGACCAATGAATGAACTGTATACCTAATCCTATGTACCTAAATAAATAAATAAATAAATAAATAAAATAAATTTTAATTAGTATCTCAAAGTGTTTTGGAAAAGCTGATATTTAATTAGTAGACAGTGGATGTAATAAATGACTCGAAACATATAGTCAGACCGCATTATAATCAAACGCGTGGCATCAGCATCTCCATACATATGACGCATTGATCTGAAAATATCACTTTTTCCAAAACTATTGCCCTTTTTTGTCGCTTTCTCCCCACTATTCGTCACGAGGTCCTTTGACTCGTGCCCAAAAAAACCGCTCCCGACGCGAGCGCCCCGAGTGGCGAGGCGAGGCGCGAGGCGAGACGCGAGTGCCCGTTCACACTTTCGTCTCGCGCCTCGTCTCGCGTCTCGTCTTGCGCCTCGCGCGAGAAAGTAAATGAGCTATCACTGTATCCTCGCTTCGCTTGTTTTCTTCCGGCGATTGGCGTTATATTTTAAAATGGCGAAAATATTTTATATTCAAAGGAGGCTTCCACTCAATAGAGAGTTTCTATTGAAGTTGCGGTTTCTTATTAGATACATATGTATATGGCTTCCTGGATCATGTGGTGAAATATAATTATTATATGAAATTGAGGACTGTCGCGGTTGTTTGACATGATAAATAAGATAAGAAATATAACTTTTCGTTAAAAAAAAATATAATTATAAAGAAGATAAAACGAAATTTACCGCGTGAAGTTTGTAGCACCCGACGTTTCGGCGATGTTGCAACTACCGTTGTCCATTATAGAATGACATGGTAGTCAACCAAAGACCACGGTGGTTGCAACATCGCTGAAACGTCGGGTGCTACAAATTTCACGCTGTAAATTTATTTAATCTTATTTAAAATATAATTATTCTTTGGATAGCACAATGGGATTTTGAAATTGTATCCATTAATTAGTTCTGCTATCCAGGATGTATTCGCAGATCACCGATGTTCCGCTGAAAGTTTTTCACCGCAAAGAATTTGTTTGTTTCTACTCTTTATTGTGAAATTTCACAATGGATGGGTTTATTGTCATATGACAATTTCTTACAACCAACTCTACTGTGACGTGTTAATATGTATGTGTAACATGTGTGTAAGTGTGTGTGTCTTGTTATTGCATTCGTTCGACAGAATTGAAAATGCGATTCCGGTAATTTGATCCTAACGAAAAATGGTGACCCAGCCGGGAATCGAACCCGGGACCTTACAATGTACTCGTAAGATCAGGCGACCTAACCACCATGCCACCGAGCCACCAAGTGTTCCATGAACACACTGTAAATCAAAGTCGATTGACCATGAGCCGCTGCATTCATATTCCGAAAAAAGAGTGTCAATTTTTTTTTTTTAAATTATTGCAGAAATTACTTTGGATCAGATTTTTGTGCATTAACTTACAATAATGCAACAATTTGCTTACAATAACATGCAATAATTGACCAATAATAGTAATAGATAATAGATAGAGGCAACGTGACGACGAAACTATTGACTGGTGATTTATTGAATCGGCTCTTGCTTTTCACTAAAAAAAGATGCCATATATATTTCGTAACGTATTATCTCTATCGAGTAAAATGACGATAAATGTCATTTATAATTGAATATCATGGTTTCTACTAATTAATAAGAAACACAATGGGTCCGAGATTAGGGTCCAATGTTACCCGGTAAGCCGGTACTGACAAGGGCCCGGTCAAACTCCTTGCTCTTTCGCCGTGGATGAATCGGCAAAAGAGCTAAGCGGCCTTTTCGGGTCAAGCCTACAAAGCTCGATCGCAACCTAGGTAGTGCTGCTGCCCTTGCCTTTTGGGGTGTCAGGTGCAATCAATCTGGCTACCATCTATCAGTCTACCATCTATCATCTATAGCTACCAATCTAGTCAATCAGGCCATCACATTCTTTTGGGATTGTGGACCTGGGTTCGGATGACGCCCGGAGACGCCATCCTCGCCACCTGTGGACGGCCAGGCCTCGGTCAGCATCATTGTTCGGTTACACGGTTAGAGGTCGAGATTTAACGAAATTGCGATATCAAATTAACGAAATTGCATTTCAATTACGTCAATCGAACGCCATAACAAGACACACACTTACACACATGTTACACGCACACAACATATACACATGTCATAGTAGGGTTATTTGTAAAAGATTGGCATATGACAATATACCCGCCCATTGTGAAATTTCATAATAAAGAGTAGAAACAAACAAACAAACATTGTTTTTATCATTGATTAACCGCCCTACCTATACGAACGTAAGTAATACGTCCGTTATATTTTCGCCAGAACGCAACAAGACGTATCACGTACGTTCGAGCGCAAAAACAAGAAAAAATAAATTAAAAAAAGCAAACCCGCAACCCACAAAGCCTACGTGATACGTAAAATTGTTAATGCATGGGTCAATAAAAAAGTCATGGGTCTATTGTGTCAAAAAATTGTCTGGTATATTGTAAGACTTATAATATAACAAATATTTCTATTAGGAAATCTAATTTTAAAAAAAAGAAGGATGTTTTACCTATTTTTTATAATAACAGAAGGTAGGGCACTTAAATATTTTTTGTATAATCAATCAGCGCTATAAAAAAAAACGTTCATTTTTAATGTTAGAACCGCTGAAATAAATTCCTATTAGTTTCGTTTCCTATTAGTTTCGTTTCAATGCTATTATCGCCCCATTTACGTCGCAGATGCAGAAGGGTTGCCAAATTTAATTTAATGTATTTATTTGTATTACTAGTCAACATTGCAGTAAAATCAAGGCATTCAAAATTAAAATGTATAAAGATATCACCGTAATTATATAAATAGAATGACACTTGTAATACTATGATATAATACTATGATAATACTATGATATAAGAATAAATAATTAATAGCCTGCAATTTAAACGAGTGAGGGTTGATAATATCAAAATCTGGTGCCATCGACTTAATTTCATTTAGGCGCCGCAAAGCACGCGCCAATAAGTTCCACTTTGTCAGGTTAGTGCGCGAGAACGGCTCCGCGAAAAGATGCTGCGATTGAGCTCGAAATTAATTATTTGGTACGAAAAGAAAGTATTGGCTAGTAAGCTAGGGTTATCAGTTTTACCACGAATTAGATTCAAAACATAGGATATGGTCAACATTTCTCTTCTGAGACAGAGAGAATTATAGCCAACCATGCCTGTGATAAATGCAGGTGGATAACACAAATGGATAATATCCGTACTGCTTGAAGTACAAAAATTTCAAAAAACACTTGTGTACCTTTTCCAGCATGAGGGTATAGGTGTCTTTATGCGGATTCCAAATAGCTGCATTCCTTTCCATGCGACTTCTAACAATCGAGTTGTACAACGTGAGCAAAACCCGAATATTATTGAAGTGTTTGGATTGCCGTATCACAAAACCTAGAAGCTTGAAAGAAGTTGTAGATAGTTGCCTAATGTGTTCCTTAAAGTTTAACTGGGGGTCGAAAAAAACTTCAAAGTCCTTGACTTCAGTCACCCTGGAAAGTACACATCCAGCGATGGAGTAATCATACATCAGATGAGCAGGCGATCTTGTGTATGTTATCACTGAACACTTGTTAATATTGAAGTGAAGGTTACGAGCTTGGCTCCATGCATAAACTGCATCAATATCACGTTGGAAGAGCACGCAGGCTTCAGCACTTTCAGTAGATTTGACGTCATCAGCAAACATTAGACAACGTGCTGATGTGACAACTTTACTCAGATTATTAACAAATAAGTTGAATAACAAAGGCCCGCAAGTTTAATCCTTGGCTAACCCCCGATTGAGTGTTGTATAGTTTGGAATCAAAATTGCCAAATTTAACAATTAAAATTAATTGCTGACGGCCAAGCAAGTAATCTGCGAAAAATTTCAACAGTTTTCCTTGAGACTCCGGCAGCAGCCAGTTCTCTGAGTAACGCATCGTTATCAACTCTGTCAAAGGCCTTCTTGAAATCCAAATACACAACATCCAACTCACCTGTAGCATAATCCGTAAAAACGGATAGGTTGGTAGTTATGGAACGATTAGGACGGAATTCGTGTTGGGCATCGGATAATGTACCGCATAGTTGGGTATAAATTTCTCGGTGGAGAATAGTCCCAAAATGCTTAGAAAAGGCTGATAACACTGCAATAGGCCTGTATTATCAACCTGCACCTCAAAGCCTTGGTACTGGAGTTACTCTAGATATCTTGGGATCTTCCACTTATATTGCAGATTAGAATAGAATAGGGGTATATTGCAGATTCCAACGATCTGTTAAATAGGTATATGCATTAGGGGTTGTATAAAAGACTCACAACATGATTTGATAACATAAGGGGGAACTCCATCGGGTCGCGTGAGGACTGATTTCAGTTTGCGTATTGCAAACCGAATATCCTCTTCAGTGACACTGCGAACGTTAAGCATGAAGAATTTACGTCACCTGACATAATAGTCGCTTCACCGACGACCGTGTCTTTGGCCGGTACATTCGGTAGAAACACTGATGAGAAGTAATTCGCAAATACATCAGCGGCTGCAGCACCCGAATATGATTTATATTCCTAATTGTGAAAATTTACAATGGACGGGTTTATTGTCATGCGAAAATCTTTTCCAACCAACCCCACTATGAAGTGTTTATTTGTATGTGTGCGTGTAACATGTGTTTAACCCTAGAATATTAATCATCCTCTGAGGTGCGGCCGGCCACAGTCCGTTTTTTCCGGTTATTTTTGGAATTACCGGTACGTATCGAGTCGTGCTTTCGCACCAACTTAGTGCAGTCGGCGATGCAACGGGGAGAGTAAAATTATTGCCTGCAACATCGATCTCCAAATTGCTATCCCTGTAACGAAAAATAAATGTCTGAATTTATTTAGTCTGTAGTAGGCAATGTGATGATTAGGATAGTTTTTATTGATGCACATTGTAGTTCCTACATTATGTCGTCATTTTGATACCAAAATAGATGTAAAAGACTTAATATATTTAAAAAAAGTTGTAAATATTGAATTACTAAAATAAGTTATGTGTGATGTTAGAATTAGGGCTGATTCTGAGACTGAATTAGAGTTTTTATTACAATTTTGTGTTATTATTTAGAAGAGATAGAGACTTTGTTGTTGTGTCTATGTAAGTTTGTAAAGTTTTAATAAAATATTAGTAGATTTTTTGTTTATTCTAAAAAGTAGCCTGCCAGGCGATAATTAGTAGTAAGCGGTAATAAGTTTATGTTAGTATTCTAGGGTTAAGTAAGTGCCTTGTTATTGCATTCGAGCGAATGCAATAACAACACCGAAATTAAATTCAATTCCGGTGATTTTATCCCAATGGAAAATGATAACCCAGCCGAGAATCCAGCTCGGGACCTTACAAAGTAAGATCAGCTAACCTAACCACTATTCCACCGAGCCATGGCAGTATGGGACTGAGTAATAAGTTGGCTATGATTTCCTGGCCAGAATATAATGCCTGCCTTGCATTTGAGAGCGTATACCGCGATAGCGTGGCCTTAATGTTGAAAATATTGCCAACCGCAAGTACCGTAATGAACGTAGTATTGTTACTTCCTGTTGCAGTTTTGGGCGGCGTACGTTCCGTGCGACTCTCAGCATCGTGACGCCGTGCAGGTGACATTCGAGCAGATCGACCTCATTCGCCGCCTCACTGACAAATACCACCCGCAAATGATGCTCTGCACCAGCGCCGATGGTGAATATTTAACAACGTATCTACCATTATTTCGCCTCTAGATATACCCGCTCATTAGTAGACGCTAGCAATTAACGAGCCCTAGTATCATGCTCAACATCCAAGTAGTTCGTTATTTTTTTATTTCGTCCTTACCTATGAAGTTGCTGTTCTATAAAGTAAATTTAAGGCCCAAAACTTTATATGAAAAATATGTATTTAATTAATAGAAATATTGACCCCTATTATCTAGGCAGATTTGTCATTATAATGGGAGTTGCTTAATTCCTCTGCTTTAAAACTCTCCTGGACAGGAACCAATGAATGCTTTGAAGGCGTTTATAACAGACAAGGTCTGGCAAGTACGGTGGGTGACCAAGAGTCTCCAGCCGCAACTCCTGCAATTTTGCGACTGTTTGCAGTGAAATCTGTGGTTATACGTTGCCATGCTAAAGCAGTGGCGATGAGCGATTGACCAGGCTCGGTTATTGATTCACGAGCTTCTCCATCATTGTGTCCAGTTCTCAAGTGTACACATTTACGGTAACTGTATAGTCAGACTGCAAGAAGCTGTAATAAAAAACACCGGCACAAGATCTCATATTTGATAATAATGCAAATTTTTAACTTTGCCATGGTTGCACAACCGAAAATATTTGAGCAAAAACAAATGACGGAAAGTCAAGTAAACAGCTGATTCATAAGGAAGAATGACATGGCCTTAATGAAATTCAAACCCAAATTATCTAAGTTCAAAATAGCCAGTTTAAAAAAAAACAGCAATTACATGGGTAAGGACCCAATATTTACCTTGCAATGTTAGTTTGTTATTTTGTTTAGGGCAAATCATGTAAGTTGAATTAGAATCACTTCCTCATATGCTAAGAAATTGAAATTTTACATGTTGGTTCAGTTTCGATGACAATGCATTTTTATGGTGAGAATGACCTGATTCTAGACCCAGGATAGGCTCCCGACAAGACTATTCTTCCACGGTCAACAGCACAGACATACAATTGTATACGCATTCAATTATGATAGCACGTTCTAAATTTCACCATGACATGGCTACTGCACCCAGGGTTGGCTCCCGACGACGGGACTCATTAACGGTCAACAGCACAGAAACGAAATTGTGTATATACGCATTCAATTATGATAGCCTGTTCTTAGTTTCACCGCGCCAGGGCTGCTGCACCCAGGTTTGGGTTCCAACGAGGGGTTGGAACCCAATCCTGATTGATTGATGATGATTGATTTATTGTTGATGATTGATTATGATTGATAAATGATGATTAATGATGATTTATTGATGATAATTGATTGATGATGATTGCTTGACGATAAGTGATTGATGATGATTGTTTGATGACGATTGATTGATGTTGATTGATTGATTGATTAATCGATAAATTAATCAATCTATCAATGAATTAATTTACCCCATTTGCCCATTGTATATTAAATGACAATCGCACTTAAAGAGTAAACTCCAGTCGCGCGTCGCAGCTGACACGCACATTTTTTTATTATTACAACGTATGTACCTAAATTTGTCTTACGCCCATAAACGTAATAAGAAAAATGAAGGATTTATCGGAAAAAGACATCGCGCGTTAGAATGCAGCACTTTACACTTCTCATATATTATTAACCCTCTTGTAGGTACTACCCAATATGTTTTCGGCTCCTCTTCCATCCCTGTGAACACCAACGCCATGATATTCCTTTTAAAATGGTCCTTGAAAGTTGTCCGGGAATATAGGTATCATATTATTAGCTGCCCTTATTTCATCACAAATCGGGCTTCACTTTGAGGCAAAATGACCGGAGGGTTATGCCCGCGTCACTATTTTCAGTCAGCTCATTTTTCAATCGGATGTCAACTTTTTGATTACTGAACCTTTATTACCGAAACGTAAACAAACATTTTTAATATTTTTATTTTATGTGGACAAACAATGCAACGCCAAACTACCTTATGTAAGACGTACAAAACATAAAGAACAATGGACATTTTTGTATGAAAATGTACCCAGAGTGTAACAACTAGGAATTTATAGCAATTAGGTGTGCTCGTATAAAGTTGTAATAATATCAAAGTTTAACTCATCAGTCCATGTCGTATTGGAATTAAAAACATTCGAAATATTGTATTTATGGAAGTTTTTGTGAAATCAACTAGTTCTTTAACCTAGATAAATAGGGCTTATTATGTAACTAGGGTTTATTAAATTTCGTTGTTTAAATTAACGGTGGAACTAAAATTCAATCGTAAATTAAAAACCATCAACTCTAGTATCGCAACCAGAAAGTAAAAACCGCATCACATTGAAACAGAAAACACTCAGAACACTAGAACTTAAAATGTGAAGGAATGACTACAGGTCAGGCGCCAAATTTTATCTGCCACCATAAGCTGAGTAAACATCTGTGTTTTGCTTATTTAGTGTGTCTTTTATTTATAAACTAGTTTTAAAAACCTTAACGTAAAACATAGAAATTGTGACGTTTTTGGCGCCAAATCTCACCTGACACCCGCACACTGATCATCTATCTCTATCTCAATTATTGGCTCTTTCTTTTTCATCCATAATCTTATTTACAGCTTTAGTTTCGGGTTATTAATATAAAAGAACTCACTGGGTGCTATGCAGTTTTTTTACTACTAACTGTTGTTATTGATATAGGTATATAGATTATGATATTTTCTACATATTTTATCTATATCTATATATATATATAAAACAAAGTCGGGTTTGTTCGAACACTTATAACTCGAGAAGGGCTGGAGCGATTTTCATGATTTTTTATTTTTTGTATTTGTCTCCGTCCCGAATAGCAGAATAACTATTAAAAACAAAAATTGGAAAATTGACGAAAAAATAAAATAAAAGAAAAAAAAATCCCATACAAAATGTAAATCCGTGTTTTTCTCATGGACAGTTGTACGTGGCATGTTTACGTGTCGGCAAATCATCCGATTTATTTGGTCTTGCGCCTGATAAAAAAATATCGAGAATTAAACCGAGTGAATCCCATGCTGCACAATTTGTATATAGTTGCTGCACAATAGGTAAATGTTACTGACACGCGATTGACATACTATTTTTCTTTTACTTCTATATTACTTTTTGTGATATTGGGCTCGATTGCGGTTCTTCGTGAACTAAAATCAGAAATTAGTCCGTGTGAACGAGACGGGGCAATACGCTAAAGCGGAGTGTGAGATGACCGGTTGTCACTTTTTCGCATTAAAACTGCCGCCAAGGTCAAATCTTACACCGCACGAAATATGCTCGAATTTATTCGGACGCGTATAAGTTCGACAGGTAGTATTTATCGACGATCGTTCGTTTCATATCCCGCTCTAACGTATCGCTCTGTCTCGTTCGCTTGGACTAATTTTAGTTTTAGTTCACAAAGAAACGCAATCGGGCCCATTATCTTAATAAAGTAGTGAACTTAATATTTACCTTTCATAAAATCATAAATTAAGTTCAGCTAATCTGTAACACGACATTCATTGACTGTTAGGCGGTACGAAGTTCGCAGGATCAGCTAGTAAATAATACAAACAACTGTATTGTTTAAATAAAAGGACGTAAATAAGGTATTTTACAAAAAAGTGTAATTATTGAATCAAATATTTTACAATTTCAACACTCTATAAAAAAAATCAGCCATGTATTTAAGCTCAGCTGATGTAATTTGAAATGTAAACTTGTAATAGGTTTTCGTTTTTGAATGTGACAAAGTGTTATAATAAACTTTGCAAGTGGTTACGAAATTACGCATTGTCCTTTGTACACCTTGTTCTTAAAACCTTCATAAAAACTATAAATAAATTTTAAAAAAGGTTATTCAATTACTAATGTAAATTAAAAGTCTAAATTTAATGATATGGTAGTACAGGTGGGTTAAAAAAGCCATACCATCTACGTTCTACTCAGTCTGGTTTTTTTTTATCATGGCACGGTCACTAAATCTTACGACGTATGAAAATATTATTTGCAAACACTCTTTGATGTTGAATAAAGGATAATGGCGGAATAATTCTATCAAACCATACCGAGCTCGGCGCTTTCTCTCACATTCTATTTAAATTCAAGGGCACAGAGGCACGTGTTACGCCCTCTTGCCAGATATATTAAAATGACCCACCAATCACTTTTCACGAAACGAATCACGACCAAGCAGCTATTAGTTGTTCTCATTTTGCCAATACTGTTTCCCTCTTTGACTTTTTTTTTATTCAAAACAATAAATTATATTGCATTAATACTAATTTCAAAAAATATTATGGTAATTATTATAAAGTACAAAATTGAATTTAATATTTATTATTCTTATTCAAGTGGTCATCAAGTTTAGTCATGTGACTTAAATAGGACAATTCTTTACACCATATCAACTGAAGTAATTATATTCCATACAACCATGGACATTACCTTTTCGTAATAGCTTCGTGTTCGTATTCATTTTACATATTGTTATGCATATGCGGTATTCATGCATGCGATGTATGCTTTAACGATTTTGACATATTTAACCACCAAAATAGTTGATCCTTTGTTAAGGACGTACGTGAAAATCTGATTATCAGATCGGATTGAATTAGCATGCACATAGGGTACAAGCACTCACAAGCAAATTCGCACTAGAGATGCACACACCCACACACACATACATACACGCAAACACACATACAAACACACACACACGCACACATACACCCTCTCCATCACACAAACACACCAACACCCATAAACTTGCACATAGCGATTTTAACTGTTAGTTTTAAATTCTTTTTGGTTTTCTTTGTATTGTAATATTTGGCATATTTTGTAATCCTTATATAGCAAATAATTTAAAACAGCATTGCCTTTACTACTGTTATATATTATGCTTATATGTTATTTTTTATGCTGTATGTTTTTAACAAAAATAAAATAAAATAAAATAAAATATTCCTCTAACTAGATGACATTAATTAGGTTACAGTGAAACACGTCATGACAAGTACTGTGAAGTTAAGACGTGAAATGTGAGTGAAAACGCTCGTCATGATGAAGACTGATACTGAAAACTCATACAATGTTTATGTGAATATAGCAAATTTTATATAAAACAGATTTTTTACAAAAGTATTTAACTGTAAACGGTATGTAAGAAAAAACGAGTATTATATAAAATTATTTCATTGCTAAAAGTATTTTATTGGTTTTGTGAAAAAACGATTAAATATTAATTTTACTCTGGGTCAATAGATTTCAGCCAAATCCTGGAAGTAATATTGTATGAGAGCGAATTGGGTTCCTTTAAATCTAAGTACCCATTTTTCTGCTAAATCCACGTGCGATGCCAGGTTTTCACTGCTATTCACGACGTACCCTCCCGCCTCCCCTCCTCCTCCCCTTATTTTTCTATTTTCCAAACCGTAAGGCGTCACTTTTAAACAGCATTACTCGCGCATCAAAATAAATTCGCTTCAAGTTTTCACTTTGGCGGTGAGCGGCAAGCGCCATCTAAAGTCTGGGAGCTCTATGTATATTAAACCAAGTCATCGGATACACGAATGAAATGATGGTGAGGCGATTTCCATTTTTTATACATATTTAGCACGAGATTAATCGGTAAACATATACCACTGAATTCCACACGCAATGACAAATTGAACGGAGATATTGGCTTATAGGCCACAGATCTACAGCGAGCATTTATTCCGCAAAGCTGGCTGTCCATTGTGGGACTCCCTGCGAGAGACTTTTTGGGTCCTTAGAAATCCTGACCCATGTATTTATGTAATGAAGGTGGCGGGATTTGTATACAAAAACGTTTATTATGTCAAAATCAACAAGAATATCCACTCTTACCCCACAAGACACGGTAAAGCTTTCATTCGGCAAGGCCCGCTCTAATAAAATCAAAGCAGGTTCCTTAAAGTAATGGAGGTAAGTGGCAATTTTATATAATAACTAAGGATTTTCATTTTACGTTTGTAACTAATTTATTAACCAATCGTTAAGTTCCTAATATTAACAATTTAATATTGTTATTGTTAAAGCTACAAATACCTTATATGGTAAATATACCATGCTATGACATATACTATTAGAATGTATGATAATAAAATATCACTTTAAACCAGAAGTACCCAAACTTTTTTGTCTCGTAGACCCCTTGGAGTTATTTTTGTTTTCCGTAGTCCCCCTGCCGCGTAATTTTGAATTTTCCGTATTAACTTTAAATGTGTTTTCGACAGCTGGCACAGTACTGATCAATTACATAGGACTTTTGATGAAGTGGACTGTTGTAAACTTAAATTCAAATTATGCACATTTTTTATTCGTGGCTTTTTATTGAAAAATACTGAAATTTTGCGCGGTGCGCATTAATTTCCTAGGCGACCACAGCCTTGAAGTACGAAGCATTTGAGAAAGCCACAGATAAATGCATACATAGCTTTATCTCACTTGCTCATTCATGTGACGCGTGTATTCTACTCGCTCGCTGGGATACCCATATCTCGCGCGCACGTTCCCTCGGTAGTCATATTCGCTGGACTCCCTCCAATCGACTAGTGACGCATTTTAAGTTGAGTGTTGATTTCCTTTCGAGAGTGTTAGTTTATTCCGATGAATATTGTTTAAATTACTATGCTGTACACATACATTTTTGTTTTAAGTGTGATACGACATTTACGGTGCGCCTCACTATTTATGATAACCTGCCTAAATGGAGTCCTTTAACTTAGACCCCCATTTACATCTCGTGCACCTCCATTTCGTTTTCTCGCTGACATGGACCCCTTGCAACTCAAAATCGACCCCTGGGAGTCCATATAGACCACTTTGGGAATCACTGCTTTAAACTAAACTATTTCAATTATTACAAAATGACAAAAATATATGTTGCAATATTAAACCTACTAAGCGAATTAGTAGTTTTTCTCTAAATGTGTATTTATTTGAGATATAAATAACAGACTAGTCGAATAAATTTCCTGATTTGAGTGCCCGGTGATGCAGTGGGCTCCCGAGCTGCTCGCCGGGGGAAACTTTATTTCGCGTCACGGGGTGAAGCCAGCTATGTGTCATTTCATATTTTTGTAAGCGTTTCAGGAAGACAAACGGATGGCTCCACCGGCTGAAGTGTAATCTTGATTTACCACTCAAGTAAAATTTCAGCTTCGTAACCCGTTTGCGAAATGTTATGCTCTGCATGTTACATTACGCCTCGAGCCGCTCGGAGAGTGTTTCGCATGAGATTTTAGCTAACAGCGAGAATATATTCACTCAGTTGTTTGATGCTGTGTATACTGCGAGTGTGGGTACTCATTCCATGTTTTAGTATTATTATGGACATTAAACACACAGGTGTTAACTCTTCATTTATTATGGCCATTGTTGATATATGTTTTCCGATTCATATAATTATCTTTATCCTATTAGAAAACATGAAAAAAACAGTCGGTTTTGCTCTCATTATCAAGACGTTAATATCCCACTTGTCTGTCTGTCTTTAGATAGATGTGTGTGTTTATGTCCTTTTCATTATAAAAAAATCCTAATTACTATGGCAAGATTAGAAAACGGCTTAAAATATTATGATATTAATTTTTGGACTTAACTTTTCAAGAGAAACTGCAGATAAGCCACAACAATTCCTAAAAATAGTCATCGCCATATCAATTATACATTAGCTGATCTCCAAGCCTTTACCATAAAATAATATTAAATTTTACATTTTTAAAAAGACAATGGTAGGTATTTTTTCCTAACTCTATAATATTGTTTAATTATTTGCAGAAATGAGTACAGCATATATCATTTTAATCAAAAAACATTGTATATTAACACTAGTAAATGAACGAATGATTAAATGAATAGAAACTTTATTGCATTAAATAACACATAATTATAACATATTTACGTGATATATCACAAAATTGACGGATTTATAAAACAATATCTTACAGCTAGCAATTGCAGTATATTTAACCATTATTTGATTGATTTTTATTATTCGACTTGTATTCTTAACCTGAAGAGTGTCCCAACAAAGAGGGTAGGTAAAAAAAAGGATTGATATAGGTCTAGCGAATTTTCGCGCACCGGTGCACTTAGAGATACTTACAGACAATTAATATTACTTAATAGATTACCCTCATTTTTCTTTTAAATTGGCGGAAAATTTACACAGGAAAGTGTTTTCACTCTTGCCTACTTTTATATTTTTTTTTCATTGCAGATATTCGATCAGCACACGCAAATGGTCGACTTTGTTCTTTGATCGGTGTGGAAGGTGGTCACTCACTAGGCGGTTCGCTAGCGGTACTGCGTACATTGCAGAGAGTGGGCGCTCGATATTTGACCCTCACTTCGACCTGTGATACTCCGTGGGCTGAGAGCTCGCCATCCGCCAGTGCTACCGGAGATGACGCCCCGCGATCTAACGCTGGGCTCTCTTCGTTTGGAAAGGTAAATTCACACATATACACACACATATTTTGAACACGGATAAATACAGTTTAGGTTAGAATTCTCTTTAATGCAATAATACCATAGTCTGATGCCGTCTACAGGCTCACAGCGAGAATATTTAAGACCACCCGAGAAGGTGACTGTTGATACCTTATCGCTCTTCTCGTTCTCGTTTGTTCTCCGGCCGACTTCAGTTTTTTGGCCCGATTCGAAAAGTTTCTCGTTCGAGAAAGAAAACACTGTCCACATCACTGTTCCGACTCACTGCGATGTGAGATGTGCGGAGACTGCTCGTGGAAATAATTTTCTTTGCGCGTGTACAATAATCTCTCTCCGTTACACTTCTTTAAATGCGGAATAATGAGATGGAGATAAGGTTCATAGAATATTTTTATTACGAACCAAAATTTGTGGGACACCAAACATAGTCACTAAAACAACAAGAGTATAAATCACAATGCTTGGAACCGAATCAGCGTAAAATGGATATTGGAGTATCCGAACTAAAAAGAAGAAGGAATATCCTTTTGTCAAAATGCATTAGCTACATATTATTAATTACAATATTAATTATTAATTGCAATTTAATTTAAAATCTTTAAAGAGTAAATAAATGTTAACTTCGTTCATACCCGATGAGAGAGTAAAGACAAGTGAGAACATTGTGTGAGTGAGAAGGTCGTTGTCCTCTTTATAGGACCTCGGTAGGTAATTTCGCTGAGACCTCTCGCCGTAAGTCTATAGCCGGTATTAGAATTTCTGTATTATGAACTTCTGTATTAGGCTGTCACACACAAAGAGTCAAACTGGAAAACCACTTTTTTATCTAGTTATTAAAAGCGGCCAAATGCCGAGACAGATATTATTTAAAAGGGTTAATTTCACTGATTTTAAATCACTGGCACTCACGTGTTTTGGTAACTCTGTTTAAGAGAAATAATCTAAAACGTACACGAAAAGTATCCCCATCGCTTCTTCTTCAATTTCCTTGTTTTTATTTAATTTTCAAATTTTATCCTTGTTCTAATTTTAATATTCAAATTTCGTGACAGATATTACGGTGTGTTAATATGGTAAAAGAATGCGTTAAATCTATTGCAATACTTAACTGCCCTTTTTAAAAAAAAAATTGTTAATATACTGCTAGAACTATTTTTCTAGTTCATTTTGGTGAAAATGTTTCTTAGCAAAAACGACTTTCGAAAGCTCGAACCCTCGGCTCGATAGTGAAACTCACACTTTACTGGTTTGATTTAAAATGAACTAATATTTTTTTTTCTGGAATTCACCGTTGTGCTCACAAATAAAAGGAAATATGATTTCAATACCATATTGCTACCAAAAACACAAATACGAGAAATAAACCTGGCTGATTGTTATCGATCAATGAATAGTCTGCTAAAAGTTGTGCTTCTATAGTACGGTTGCTGCAGATAATTTTTGAAAACAGTTCAGAAGATGTTCAGAGATTTGTCAGAAGCTTCTCCATCGTTGTTTATAGTTCATGATAGTAGCGGTAATACGCAAATTTTAAGATTTTCCATGATTCCACACACGAAAATAGCACTAACAAACGACAGAAACACAAATGAATAAATAATTTTATTAAGAGTATAATATGGTTTTGAATTAAATTAATTAAAATTCATATTGAAGTTATTTAATTCAATATGGCCAGTTTGGTAATTTCATAAATAAGTACCTAATAATAAGTACTATACACAAGAAAACATAATTAAAATTAACTATCGAATCGTGTAATTGATACTATTTAATAAAAAATGTGAGCAATAATATAAAAAACAAGTAACTTAGCGACATATTTATAACTCTTTAAACACTACATATTAATTCTTGCAGACACTTTCTATGGACCACGTGACCCAATGCGGCAAAGTCATCCTTTGGAAAGGCAAACTTAACTCCCAACTGGATCGTCATAATGAATACATAATTCCAAGTGCTTAGCCAGGCGCTCAATTACTGCAATTGCCGCAATATTCACTGAATTTTACGATCATTGTGAAACATAATATGGCGTGAAATAGAGATACAAATCAGATAGAGAGTTGTCAATGCTGTGGTTAAAATCATAATCTAAGGATTTCAAAACGATCTTACGTTCGTTCACCCTAAAATGACTAGCAAGAACTTTGGGACGAAACAATCTACCGTCAAGCTCCGCCACGACTCCAAACTCAGACATAGCATCTTAGGAAACATACGTATCCAGACTCCCCCGGCCATTCGCCGGCTTCAGAGTTCCTCATAAGTGCGGGGCACCCCCGCATCCCCCGGAACTTCACTAAGTCCGACCAGAGCCACTCGAGCCGATTCCCCGGCGCACTTTAAGTACCATCTGCGAACAATTTCAAGATACAGCTGCAGGTGGAGTTCACTGAGGCCTTCCAAGTTAGTTTCATATTTGAAGAGGCTAACAGTGGGAGATGAGCCATGAGTTAACCGACCAATAACGCAGATTGGCTATCAGGCCGAAGCTGATAGCCAATCGAGAGACCGGAGTAATCTGGTCGCAATTGGAAGTAAGGACGTGAGTGTAAGCCCGCTGGGTAACACACATGATTATCTCGCGGTTAAGGCGTTGGCCTCTTACGGGAATATGTCCAAGTCTTCTACGTTTACTTCACGGGAGATAGAACGACCAATCGTTAAAACTTCCTGAGGTGACAGGTTCGCCCGTTGTAGTTGACAACTCTATTTGCCTCAAACTCACTTTCATATATAAAAATAAATATTTTTTCTACCATTATTATTGAAAAAGAATGCATACTTGTAAATACGTTCTCGTTGTATATCTTATCAAAAATAGAACTTTGCTAAAACATGAGATAGCTGATTTTAATTTTGCAATAAGATTTAACAAAATTGTTTTTGGGCAGCAGAACATTTATACAATTCGACTTGACGGCAGAGAGCCAATATAAAATTACCTACCCTTTGATTCTAAAATTCTTCGAACGATAGAAAGTATAAAGAAAGAGCAGTTACTTATATCTCGTAGCTTGAAAGACATTTAAAGCTTCGCAGGTTAGACTATGTACCTATACGCTCGTGGAGGTAGGACAGCGTTAAAAGTAGCTATATTGATGAAAAAATACTTAGTTATATTATACTAGTATTATATCAAATGTTCTTTTTCTTTTTATTCCTAACTGACGTCTACAAAGAGGATACAAAATTTTCTCCCAGATAAAAGTAATAAGACAATCTGCCTATCTTTGCTTCTTGCGCTCCTTCACTATAGCGACGCCGCCTTCCTCGATCTGACAGAAGAGCTGGTCACCATGGTGAAAAGGCTTCAGCACGTCTGTGTCCGCTTCATTTATGGCCTCAGAAAATATGATCATATCACGGAATATCGAAGTAGACTGCAGTGGCTTACCATTAGGGAGACGAGACAGGTTAGACATCTCTGCCTGTTATACAGAATCCTCGCGAATGGCGCGCCGCCTTATCTCGCCGAAAGTATTACCGCTCAATCGGCGCACGGCCGCCTCCTGAGGTCAGAGGGCAATAACCTGTTATCCATCCCTGGTCACAGCGGCGTCTTTCTCTCGTACTACTTCTCTGTGAAAGCTCCACGACTCTGGAATGCTTTAACGAATAATGTCAGAACAGCCCCCAGCATCACCACCGTTCAAGGCCAGGCTAAAGGAGCACATAACGTAAAGCCATTAACGTAACTAACTCTCCTCCACCCCCTCCTCGATCCCATTCCTTCCTTCGTCCATTTTCTTTAATCTCCGAATTTATTTGGTTTTAATAATTTGTTTTTCTTTTCTAATTATTATATTTTTTCTAGCTTTCTGTCTATACTATAGTTTCAATATAATTTTATGTAGCCAACGAAACACTTGTACAACATAAGGTATAGGTTAGCTTGACATTGCCGTAAGGCAATCAGCTCGCCTTTTATTGATATAAAGAGTTTTATTATTATTATTATTAATGCCCGTTAAGTTTTATTATTATTATTATTGATGCCCGTTATTATCATTAATGCTCGGTAAAATATTTGTTCCGATAGATTCCATTGATATGCAATATTATTACTCTATTTGATGCATTTGCAGACCGGAAATAAACCATTACACAGTGTTCCAGTTTGTGTTTAATGCACATTGTATTGTAAACCACAATCCCGCCCTCTCCGCCCACATTTAGATTCCCCGAATTGTCGGAACAACACCCGCTGCACCCACCTCTCGTCCGTTACAATTATACCCTTGTAATACCCTGTGCTTTCGATGACATTCGGATGAAAGTAAAAAAAAAACAAACGTGGAAGCGGAGCCAAAACCGGAAAAAATAACATAAATTAACGCCAGGTCCGGTGTCACCGAAAGGCGCAAAAAACTCACGATTCTCACGGCTAAACAAGCAACGCAGGATCCAAGTTTTTGTCGCCGCAAGAGAATACACGACGCAGTCGTGTCGCTAGTACGTGCTGAAAGAACAAACAATTTATATTGGTCGAAGGGAGGAAAACCATCGAGAGAATGATGCTAATTTCTTTAATTTTCAAATTTTCCATCTCCTGAATCATGTTTTGATTATTATATAAAAGTCCATTGCTTTTATTGATGCTTCGTTGATTCATAATTGACTTTTATGAAAGGTTACCTGGAATATATTGGAAAAAAATATTATAAATCGGAGAAACAAGGAATTTACATTTAAAAAATCACTTGTGGATATTCCTAAGGTGGTAATATGCCTATATGCGGTGGTGATATAATAAGGACGATTCTGTACAACGATGACACGAGCTCCCTGATATAAGATAAAAACATTACCTTACTTAATGATAAGATAGAGTATTGCATAAACAACGCAAGTAAAAGGTTTCAACGTAATAAGACGGTAGGACTTGGGCCGGCAAATCACGTACGATTTTTCTTTACGATAGTCGGATCCGATAGTCTGATCAGACTATCGGAGGGCGCTCTTGCCATACTTTTGTTTAAACTTTCAATACACCTCCGATCCGACTATCGGATCGGTCTAATCAGACTATCTGATCCGATTATCGTATGGAACAAAAACTGACGTGTATACTCGGCCTAAATGTGCTCGTGGCAATTGAATTAATCCCGTAACTACCAATATTTTCTAGGAGCGGCCCGCGATCATAAGTTAAATTCAAAGCCACATATATATGTCATTGGAAATAGTCTGTCATCTGCTATCTTTAACCCTTCCTATTTGAGTTAACCATTTTTGGTTAGACGCTTACAAATGCTAAAATTGTATCTAATAAATATTGGTTAGGGCGCTCCGCGCTGCGTAAAATGCCAACTTTTTAAATATTTATTCATTATTATCTTAATTCTTTGACGAGATAAGGTTATAATATTATAAATTTTAAATTTCAATGCGATCATTTTACAGTTATTCTTTTTACGATCCGTATAGTAGTTTAAAAGTTATGGTCGTTTTTCTCAAGGCCATCGACTTCACGCGCAAAACTGTCCCGGGCAGAAGTGACGACTAAATTTTTACCCCGCGATAGGAGGGGTTAAAATAAGAAAAATAAATTCCTTTCTGCAGAGGGACCGAATTTGAGATTTTATTAACGAAATATAAGGTTTTAATAAATTTGACAAATATACAGATATTTTTGACAACTTGTAGTGATTTTTAAAACTTTTTTCAGGTTTTATTATCTAAGTATGTACTTTTAAATGTTAAATGATCATGAATAGCATTACGTAATTAGGAAAAAATATTAATTATTAAAATTGCCATACCCATTACCTACTTAATATATTTCCACAAATTACGGATTTTTATTTAAGTGTTATAAACATTATGTTGGTAAACGATTTGGAATATTTTTTTAAATTACATATAATAAGTTTTATATAGCCTAACGGCACAATTCAATTATTTTTGTTTAAAATAATTTCCTAAGCAAAAATGTACATAAGTATTTCTTGTGACTGTCTGACTCTCTTTGCATCCCGTCTCAAAAGTCTACAAAATATAACATCTATCTAAGCTTATGGATATTCACACACAGTCAACCGACCCACCTTAAAACAAGTAAATATTTAAATTAAAAAGAATAAAACACGACTATCGTTACAAAAAGTGAAATATTGTATTTATAATTATTTTTATTACGGTTATTTTGTCAATTATTTGTGGTTTATGTACTTATCCATGTAGATACCTACATGTATATTTTCGAAATACACTCAATCAGACCTTTCATTTTATACAAAACACAATATATTTATGCTATTTTATTGACATTTGGATATTTAGATAACAAGTCACTTAATATTTGGACTGTTAAGGTAATAAAAAGTTTTTTTTTTATGAAATATATGTTGTTTGTGTATTTATCCGTATAGATACATATAAATTTCCGTTATCTATCAGCCTTTTCATTTGATACTAAACACAATATATTTATCTTAATTTATTGACATTTGGATGTTTAGATAATTTTAGATTTGCGCACTTTAGGTACTTCATGACACTCGGGATGACATACCGATTCTAACAATAACACACACTTGTAAATCGGTTAATCGTTTAGAAGTTATGATGCAATAAATAAAACGGAAAACATACATAGATGTATTCCGAACACATTACGTTCCTTTTTTGTTGGGAAGTCGTGTAAAAAAACACTTATCGATAGCGTTAATATTTTGAAATAGATCATATCGAAAGTATAGAAGTTCCGCTGCCCTCACTTAAATATTTAATCTTTAATTAATCAAGTATGAAATGGCCACGAAGAATTACAAACACTATCTTTTTGGACCATTTTAGATAGACCTGAACCATTTGTAAGTATTTATACAGTGTACACGATTATTTTAATATCTCTAAAGTTATGTCCCCACTCGTGCGCTTTCCTCTTCATCTTGCGTCGTCACTTTCAATTTCATCTTGCGTCTAGCGCATGCATTATTGAATGCCGTAAGACGCATGCAGCTATACGTCTACACTTATGCGCTTTCGTCTATTCGTTTGCTATCATGACAGTATCTTGGTGGTGATTATGATGGACGACTGTAAACTTGTAGCAATCAGTGCGGTATATCAAATGTTAAGAAATGCAAGAAAAAAACATGACCGTAGGCACAGTAAAATGACATCCAGTAAGTTCACTCAAAAGCTACAAAGCAATGTGGGAAAAGGGTGCGACGGAAGTAGGGCGAGGGGTAAGTCAGGGGGTAAGGCGTCCTTAGGCCTATAGTTACGGCGCTGTGGGCTGTGACGCGCTGTGGGCGCAGTTTGTTTCCGCTCTTACGTCGGGTGTGTTTATTACTTTTTTGTGCAGATTTACGAGTCGACGCCGTATGGTATTCTCAGAATACCATATGGCGTCGCCGGGGCACCATAAATGTGGCCGGGACGATGCTTAAAGAAGAAGACGACTAATCATATTACGATTTGTGATAGCCCTTAAGATTCCTGACGTCACTTGCTTTGATTTAAATTTTGTTCTAAGATAAGCTATTGTCTGGTATACTGTGACGTATGTTTCTTATATTGTTTTTGAGCATTTATGCATCAAAATTGTAGGTTTGGCCCAGAGCAGTCAAAGCGTTATCGATTTGTGTTTTATTATTATTATCTATATGATTCTAGTTCCATAATATAAGACAATTTTGACAAGTTCTATAAATCGCTGTTCGAAAAGTTTATTTTTATTTTCCACCATTTTGTGTCGCAAGATGCACAGAGTGACGCACGTCTTTCCCTTGGGTGACGGATCGCGGTGCGCTGAGGCATGCGCTGTCGTTCAACTAGTTTTGACGCATGCGCTATTGTATTACACGGATGCGGCAGAGAAAAGCGCATGATGAATTAAACAGCGCACGAGGGGACATACCTTTACATATCGCAATGGACCTATTTCGGCATTTTGACGACAATAAATAAATCATCTTCTAAAGGTTCTCTTATTCAAAGGCTTTCCTATTCTAAGTTCGCATCCCTTTACTAGCTATGGACATATCCCTTAAATATTCAGGTTTCCTTAGTAAGATATGAATTACCCTTAGATCAAATCCTTTAATAATGAAAGCATCCCCGCAAATACTATCGGTTGGATGAACCCGTCGTTGCTCACTTGTAATAAGGAAAGCGGCGAAACCTGAATTATAAGCGGGTAGATAAAGAGCTAAATTACATTCTACCATCCTGTTCATAGGGCGGCATTATTAAATCTATTCTGAATACTGTGCCAAATGAGACACAATTACCTACGTATTATGTGCATACATGTAGATATTAGGTCGTGATCTCATCGCCAAGAATTACAAAATTTAAATGATTACATATTTATTCAGTTTATTATTAACCCCTCCTATGGCGGGGTAAAATTTCTGCCCGGGATAGTTTTGCGCATAACTTTTAAACTACTATACGGATCGTAAAAAGAATAACAGCAAAATGATCACATTGAAATTTGAAATATTATAACGTTACAACATTATCTCGTAAAACAATTAAGATAATAATGAATAAATATTACAGTTAGCACAGCGCGGAAAGCGTCTAACCAAAAATGGTTAGCTCACATAGGAAGGGTTAAACATTACTCAATATATTATTACTGTATAATATATTATATTATATCCTAAGTAATAATTCATTTAATAATATTCTATTTTTTTAATCCATAAAACTATATTTTTTGCCAAAACGTTATTTTATTTATTTATTTAAGCGGTCACCGATCCAGTTACCATTAGGAAATGGTAATCCAATTACCATTAGGAAATATAAATACTATTAGGAAATTTATGATATCTAATAAATTACCATATCTAGCTATAATAAAATATCTAAATTCAGTAAGTATGTATATTAAATAATAAAATCTTAAATAAGTACGCCTGCCTTGGCACGGGTAGGTATGGCCTAAGAATAAACATTCTGGTTGGCTTAAGTTTAAAAACTAAGGCTGGCTTAAGAATTAGAAATTCTGTAAACCTGACCTAATATCATCTAATATTTTGAATTAATAACATATATAAAAATAAATTATTAAAATAGCAGCTGATAAGATTGGATATAATATGCGATGACAAAGGAAAGGCAGCTTTTCAAAAAATATACTGGACAAGATTTCAAAATTCTTGAAATTATTTCCAAGCAATATCTGGAAACCCTTCAGCAAATTGCTGATCTTTTTGACATGAAAATTAGGTTTTCATAGATTACAACTGCCGTCAGTTGTTTCTCCATACAGAAGTGAGAATCAATTTTAAAGTTAAGACGGTTACAGAAATAAATTTTGTATCTCTCTTTCCCGCAGACTGTAATAAAGGAGATGAACAGACTGGGCATGCTGGTGGACTTGTCGCACGTGTCGGCGCGCACGATGCGCGATGCGCTCGCCGTGTCGCGCGCGCCGGTCATCTTCTCTCACTCTGCTGCGCGTGCGCTCTGCAACAGGACGCGCAACGTGCCCGACAACGTGCTCAAGAAGCTGACAGTCAACAAAGGCCTCGTCATGGTCACATTTTACGCCAGCTTCCTTACTTGTAAGACTACGGCAACTGTGCACGATGCGATTGGTGAGTCTGACTTACGGCAGTGGTTTAGAAACTGCTGCATCTTAAAAAATATAATCTTTTATAAGTTTCTGCTGGATGCAATAAAAAAATGCAGTTAATCTGGTCGCAATTTGCCTACTGATAAAATTGACAGCTGGAATGACAAAATTGCCGCCCTTTGACAATTTTTAACCATGAATTAATTGGCAGTTGAGTTCAAATGCCGTTGATTCGCATATTAGCGCTAAACAACAGAGCGAATTATTAGTCAAACCACGATTGATAGCGCGCTGCATTTTTTATAGGGCAGGTACCAGCGGTAGGCACTGGAGCACTACAAATCCGAAAGACAAGGTTTGACTTTTGGATCTAATAAACCTCAATCTGTGTAAATTCACGGTTGGATATCATTAGAATTGTAATTGTTATGTAAAATTTGGTATCATTTATTTATAAACCACAAACCATAAAATTATCTCGGATGTGATATTTACATACACCTTGTATAAAATATATACATATTTGAAAACCATGACAGCTAAATATTATGAAAAAAATAAATAAATAATATAAAAGTTAAAATTTGTCATTATTTATAAGTATCATATCTGCAAAGAAATTTCCGAATAATAATATATTGAGATATTCAACTGTCTTACAATCGATAAAAATTTAATTAGTATATATACATATCGATGTGAAAATGAACAGTTAGTGGAATGGTTAATAAATAAAAGAAGAAAATATATGAATATTTATTTCTTAGAACTAGACATTCATATATGTAATTCACTAGTGGTATTACCCGGTGTTGCCCGTGTTATATCCGATCTCAAATTCTTATGTATTCCAATTTTCATAGCAATCAGCTGAGCAGTATAGAAATGTATGTGCCGCAGTGCCATCTGATAGCGAGTTTCAATAATGTTAATAGAGCAAAAATATTATGCATTCTCACATGTTTACATATACCAATTTTCATGGTGATCGGTTGAGTGGTATAGAAGTTGATGTGCTGCAGCGCCACCTAGTGGTAAGTTACAACAAAGTGGATATTATAAAAACATTTTCCATGAAAAAATACACATATGTGCCAACTTCCATGGTTATCGGTCAAACGGTTTCGGAGTCTATTAAGCACGGACAGACAGATATACCAACAACCATTTTTATATACATAGACTTTTTGAATATTGATTATTATGTATTAATTTTTGATTATTGTTTTTTTTATAATAGATTATTATTGATTTTATTGACCAGTATGCACAAAAAATAATTTTCTGTCGCATGTCTTGGAAGTGCGTATGTATGTGACTCAAATAATAATATACGATCGATGCCAGGGGACAAAACTTCCCATGCAAATTTGCCTAGTATAGAAAGGTACAGCCTTCGTGTTTTAATTCGCGGCCCGTACTAAGCAGCTGTCAAATGTACAGACCGCGCGTGCGCGAACCACTCGTTAGCTGACATCGAAAAGATTACATCATCGTGTCTCCATTTCCTTCTGTCAAGATTTTTCATTGGTAGAATTTTCTGGAATGAATGAATATGGAATGTATACGTTCTCTAGAATGTCACAGGACATAAATGAACTACATGTACATTGACCTGTGGCGTGACTAAAAGAAATTGGTCCCAGTACAAAATTGAACAAAAGGCCTCTCCCCCCCCCCCCCACTTATATTCATTACGGTATATAGGATTTAATTAGTGTATACCTAGCTATATTACATTTTTATATTATAACTACATTATAAATCGGCGTATTCATTTGGGTGCATTGCCTCTAAAATGTTGCAGAATAGGTTACCAAAAAAATCAGCAGGATCACATAGAAACATTTAAGCGGGAAAATGTTCAAAACATTTGTTCCTTTATTAATACTTGGTTTTACTGTTAATTTAATTACTGGATATATTTCTCTACCTTTAAATGTTGGTTAGAAATAAAAAATAAGACGATGTATTATAAATAAATATGCTTAAATACGTTTCTAGAATGATTTTCGTCTTGATTTGCTAAATCATCGATCAGTTTTGAGACATCACTTTTTTCGGCTTTATTTGATTCCTAGCAGAGTTGGATAGAACGTTGATCGTAGACTGAGGTTCCACTTTGGGCTTCCGATATATCGTGGGCCCGGTGCGCCGCACCGGCTGCACTGGCTTAGTTACGCTACTGACATTGACAAATGTCACGAGCACGTCCGCATCTGGCGG
The DNA here is from genome assembly GCA_944548615.1 of Micropterix aruncella. NCBI lineage: Eukaryota > Metazoa > Arthropoda > Insecta > Lepidoptera > Micropterigidae > Micropterix > Micropterix aruncella. The sequence goes on along the minus strand of OX155951.1, from coordinate 23,031,968 downwards.
TACAATATTACTTTGTTATTCTAAACGAAAGTGATGTGTGCGCAAAAAAAATGGATGTTAAAATCAAATTAACATCCATTAATATTTTTAATTAAATTAAGCAAATTAAGACAATTCTCACAATTTCTTACTTTGATATTATCCGAGGTATAATCTATATCGAATTGGTGCCGACCGGCCAGGCAGGCACTTCTGCGTTGTGGAAGTATTTGAGGGCGAGTTCCGGCGAACTGACCGATGGTCTCTGTATCACGACCGCGTGCCGCCACATCTAGCGATGGATGTCTATTTTTACTATAAAAGACATTCCTGTACACCCCCCTCCCTTCCCATCGCCGTACAGCCTTGACCTCGTCCCCTGCGACTTCTGTCTCGTCCCTAAATTGACAAATCAGATCAAAGTGACCCGTTTCGAAGGTTTAGATGACATAGAAACTTAGGAGGGATCCAAGTGTTTTTGGAGTTTGGAACTTTGATAAAAGTAATGCAAGTAGCTAGGAGGAAGCCTAACTTAATATAAAGGCTCTTAACAATAATTTTATTGTATTAATAAATATTTTTGTTTATTTATTCGGTTTATATCCATTAACCTTCGGTACTACGTATATTGCACTTAATTAACTGTTTTAACTATTATTTTTATAATAATACTTAAGCATAGGAAAATGTAGACGTTCATAGATTTTACTGCTCACCTACCAGGCCTGTATCGGGGCACTATCAGGTTTATTTTGTAATAAACGATTATATCATAAGTGTATAAAAAGTCAGATTTCGATATATGTAATAGTGTATATGTATAAATAAATAAATGATTTATGTATGACATATATACATAATTGGAATAATTAAATATTATATACTAGATAGCCAAACATACAACTAATGCATATCGTAATATATGTCAAAATTACATGAATGCAATTATTTTACTTACTACATATTTAGATATATAAATATTGGGCGGATTATAGATAGCCGCATTTTTGCATTATAAGTTGAAGGAAAACAAATCCGAAAATTATTACGGTTTAGACATGGTATTAACAAAATAATAATTGGAACTATTATCTAGAAATTATTATAGTATATGATAGGTTCACTTGGGTACATTTAGAAATGTTCACACTTGGTAAAAGGCTTGGTATTTAATTGTAGCGTGTACTTAGGAAAGCATAATTCTGCTTAGAAACGTCATAAAGAGCAAATCGGTTGTAAGGTAATATAAAAATTCCTACAGACACGTAGCGACGCTCCATAAACACGTAAAGTAATGAGGAACGTTAAAAAGTGGTAAACTGTTGGTGTCGCAAGAAATCTGCACTTTAATACAGCGGAGAATGCAGTAAGTGCACGCGAAGGTGTGAAACGATTCAGATCGTGGCTTGGCGTAGCGTAGTGTGGCGTGGGGTAAAGTCGCGTAGTGGCGTGTCGCTTTGAATGCCACTATGCGCCATGTGCCGCATTCGCTCCACCGCACTAGGTCGCGGGGTTCGCAATCCATAAGGGTGCATCTAATGACCGGGCTTGGAGGTCAAACCACTCGTGCTGCCTAGCATTTTCACACTGCGTAAAAGTCACGACTTTTTTTTTTCAAGTCGTGATTTTTAATTGAGTTTAATTTCTGATTTTATGTCAGTCAGGATTTTATATCGTCAGAATTTTATGTCGCCTGATTTTATGGCAAGTCAAGATTTTTATCCTGACTTGTCAAATTCCCCACTTTTAAAAGTGATGACACTATTTACTACCCATTCTGCCTGACGAGAACGATTTAATACATCCATTGTGAAAATTCTCTGCTGTTAAGTATGTTTTCATTAACCCTTGGAGTAAATGGGTATTTTCATGGATGCATCTGTCTCTATTGCAGGATTTTCGGCGACATCGACTTAAAGTACTATAACTACGAAACTACTACACCAATCATAAAAAGAACAACTGCACAATGATTGCATTGAAATTTCGAATATAGAATATTGAAATATCATTTTGTAAAACAATTAGATAATTATGAATAAATATGAGAACGTCAAAGAAGTGAAAAAAACGCGCGACCAGATTTGCTCGACTCGTACTCAACGGATAATTGTTTCGCGACCAGATTTGGTTGACTCATACTCAACGGGTTAATTGTTAATATCTGTTATGTAACTAAGCTATTTAATCAACAGCAAAAAAATATAGAAAGATAAAAAATAGTCATAATTATAAAATTATTATAAAATAAATACAATATCTAAAAATCATAAGAAAGAGTCTTTTATTAAAAATATAATAATATTAAATAAAGAATTTAAAAAGAAACAATAATGTTTGAATTATAAAGTTAGGAAAAAATTAAGAATTTGTTATAGAAAATAAAGAATAAAAAGAATATTATAAGAGTTAAAAAAACCAAAATTACAAACAAATAAGTTAAATTATATACATTTATATTTAGCAAAATATATAAGGTAGGTGTATAGGATTAATATGGGAGTAATATAGGATTTCGTTACATATTTATGAAACAATGCTACATATTAGGTAAGGAAGAATTTAACATGACATATTATCCATGTATAAATATGCCTACAATATGCCACAACATGCTCACTATTCCATCCTATATCTACGCCATGTAGCGTAGTGTGGCATGGGGAAGTGTAGCGTAGTGGCGTGTCGCTTTGAATGCCACTATGCGCCATGTGCCGCATTCGCTCTACCGCACTAGGTCGCGGGGTTCGCAATCCATGCATCTAATGACCGCGCTAGGTGGTCAAACCACTCGTGCTGCCTAGCATTTTCACACTGCGTAAAAGTCACGACTTGTTTTTACAAGTCGTGACTTTTATTTGGTTTAATTTCTGATTGTATGTCAGTCAGGATTTTATGTCAAGTCAGAAATTTATTTCAAGTCTGATTTTATGGCAAGTCAGGATTTTTATCCTGACTTGTAAAATTCCCCACTTCTGAAAGTTATGACACTCCTATGCACTACCCATTCTACCTGACGAGAATGATTATATCGTGAATTATATCATCTGCTGAAGTGTGTTTTAATTTAATTGTAACGCCAGTCATTAATATCTAAAGTAGGTAATTTGATTTTAAGGACACCTCTTTTTGTTTTATCTACCGTGTTTTTTTTGTTATATTATGACAATTTATTTTTGATTCGTTTGATTATTGACTATGTTTAAAATATTTTTTTTAAAGTTATTGCGAAACAAAATTTTATTCTCAGGTAGATATTCAGTTGTTTATTTTCCCAGTAAATTTTAATTATATTAGTAAAATATTTTTTATACCTACCTAATTCGCCTTTTTGATAAATAACCTAATTCAATTTGTACTACTATTATTGTATTATTGAATGTGTCTTTTTTATGTATTATTGAATGTCTAAGCAATCATGTTGTAAAAAATAAATATTGTACGCCTAAAAGGTAGGTTGTGCGGCACTGAATACATTGTAACACATATGTTACTACACCACAATCATAATAAAATAAATTGAAATAAATTAAAAAAAAATAATATTGCAATTTACAAATATAAATATCCATTTAAATATTATGTAACTAAACTATTGAATACACAGAAAGAAATTAAACTCAATTAATAAATGATGTTTGATGATGAAGAACAGTAAAAAATATTATTCTTTATAAAATGGTTATAAAACAATTACAATATCAAAAATTTACAATAAAGAGTCTTTCATTAAAAAATTGTAATAATAATAAATAAAGAATTAATACAATACTTTTTGAATAAGAAAGTTTGAAAAAAATGTAAAGTAATTGATGAGGAAGAGAATATATGAAAAAGGATTATAATAATAAAATATAAAAAAAACACAAAAAAAGTTTAATTATTTAAAAAAATATTGGTAAAATATATAGGGTTAACATAGTATAATATAGGAGTATCATATGATTAAATAACAGATTTACGAAACAATTATTATATATTATGTATCGAAGAATTTAACATGATTTCTTATATATGTATATATATATACCTAAAATTTTGCCACAACATGGTCACTATACCATCCTATCTCAATGAAAAGATAACTATATTAAGAAGTATTTTTTTTTTCATTAAAATACCGATCAAATCACTCAGAAAAGTAGACAACTCTCTCTCACACCGAAATCTGTTGCAGGGTTATGGGATTGAGTTTAGAAATATGATCTTTCGATAAATTTACTATCTAAGTCTGCACCAATATTCACGACTTGGTAGTTTCTACTACATCTACCGCTCTATTTTGTATAGATAATTGCACGGTTGACTTTTTTACACTGCAATTTTTTATGGCGATTATTTTTTAAATTGCAACTTTGTAATCTATTAAAACTTTAAGTTCATTATAACAAAATAAATAGTTCATCAAAACAGGAACGCTGAGCTATATCGTGGAATGCGAAAAACAATTTTCAAGACTTACCAAAATAAAAAAATAATAATTATAAATTTCTAAAAACATACAAATAATGACTATAAAGGAAATACGCAGAAATTGTAGGGATTATAATAGCATATAGGTATTTACAGCAATATTTATATCAGAAATAAGTAAAATTATTTAAATTATAGAAATAAAACTATCAATAAAAAGAAATATGTAATAAATTAATCAAAAATCGTGCAGTACATTAAAACAGTAAATTAGTAAAGTTACTAGGAAATCAATTGGAAATAAACACACCTACATTTAATAAATTAGGCAAAAATCATACAGCCTATAGTATTGTTAGATTGTCGGATCGGCAGTGAGGCCTCAACGATCTAATCACTATTTGAACGACGGTGGCTCGGCGAAATGAAACAGTAGCTGTTGATTCGGATTTATTACGCCTGCGCCGAAGGCTGGCGTGCGAATGCATGCCGTCGCGCAGTTGCGACGGCTGATATATTGAAAGCAGCGCCAATGCTTATGGCAGTGGCGCACTAAGTATTAACATTTAGATTAATTAACATTTAGATTAATTAACATTAACAGTGCTATTACTAAACAATTTAAGACGGGGTACGTAACACTGCTCCCCCCTAGAGATTTGCTTAGAATATTAAAGTTAATCTCGATACATTGCTTGTGGTAGTTACCACGTATTTAAATTGTGCTACATGCTATGTTAGTATACATTGAAAAACGCATGTTGTTAGTATGTAAACAATTATGAAATGCTGTAAAAATATTGAACAATTTTGTAAATAAATTGTTGAATTGCGTACAAAATTAAAACACATATATTTTTTTATAATTAGAGGCTGTAAAAGAGCCTTGTAGAAAAAAAACATTTGTTAAGTCATTTTCACAGAATGCAGCCTTGGGCGCGCATTTATTTTCACTAGCACTGCACTAAACCATGGCGTGTTGACCTGGAGTGGCTGCTGCGGTGCTGGAGCTGGTTGTCCATGGTGGCGGCAGAAGGTGAGGGCGGGCGATTTCCATTCGGACCCACTTCCGGATACCTTGCCGACATCGTTGATGGCAAAGGGCGACGAAAATGATGGCTATCAAGATGACTGCGATGATTATGAGTGTGTCTGATAGTCGGTTCGTGTTTTCCATTTTAGTTCCAGCGATAATGACTTCGTCTTTGCTTTGTTGAGATCCCATTTCGCCTTGTAGTTGCAAGAAATTGGAATAATGATACTTGTGTAGGAGAAAAGGATCTTTGGCGGCTGGTTCCAAGTTGGTTAGCCCTGGAGCGAAATAGGATTGGTGTTAGGATGGTAAGGTAAAAAGGGCGGTTACTACTCGCTCGATCTCAGTGAAGACTGATTTCCTTTGTCTCTTGGTGTGACGATATAAAATGGTATTTTGAAAAAGTCACGTAGCAATGATCTCATTCGTCTAAGAATCGGACTTTCTTGACGATCCGTCCGCTGCGCGTGCGATAATGTTCTTTTGCCTTATCGCATTTTTCGCGCGTGGGAACGGAATTTTGCTGGGTGGTCTGCCGATTCGTTTGAGTCATTATTTTGTCGCTTGAAACTTTTTGTGTTATTTCATTTTGCATTTTCAGATCGCTGCCCTGTGAAATGAAATACGCGGGTTTGACGCGATCAGCCGACATTACTTTTGGTTTTCCTTTTATGGATAATTCGAACGTTTTATTGTTTCGTTTTATCACTCGAAAAGGTCCAGAATATGGTTGTTGTAATGGCTTCCTGACCATATCATCTCGCAGGAAAACGTGAGTGCAATCCTTGAGATCTGGATGCACGAAAACGTTGTCTCGGGTGCATTCTCTCGTTGGTTTAGCTGATAGGTCTGATAGGTGTTGTTGAAGTCTTTCGACGAACGTAGAGTCCAACTGCTTGTGTTTGGTTGGCTGAATAAACTCTCCAGGTAAACGTAATTGTTTGCCGAATGTTAATTCTGCTGAGGAGGTTCCTGTGTCCTGTCGAATGGCTGCACGCATACCTAGTAAGACTGTTGGTATTTCGTCGAACCAGTTTGTTGTGTTTTGCCTAGCCATAAGTGCGGCTTTCATTGTGCGATGAGCGCGTTCTATCTTTCCATTTGCTATCGGGTGAAAGCTTGTTGTTCGTAGTTTCTTAATACCAAGAACGTTTGTTAAATTTCGAAATAGATTGCTTTCGAAATTTGTACCTTGGTCTGTAGTTATTTTTTCGGGGCATCCGTATCGCGTGATCCAATTATTGTACAGAGCTTTTGCTGTTGTTTCTGCGGTTTGGTCGGGAAGCGGAATCGCCTCGAACCAGTGTGTCGCTCTATCGATAATCGTTAGTAGGAAGCGACAGCCTTGAGAAACTTGTAACGGCCCTACAAAATCGATATGTATGTGATTGAAACGATCAGCTGAATCGAATTTTTCAAGCTGCGGTTTGTTGTGTCGAAATGTTTTCGACTTCTGACAAGGGATGCATGCTTGGGTCCACTCCTTAATTTGCGTGTGCATACGAGGCCAGATGAATCGTTGCGTGATTAATTTCCGGGTGCCACGTATGCCTGGATGCGCGATATTATGGATGATATTGAATGCTGTGCGACGGAATTTCTCAGTGAGAAATGGTCGGATTTGGTCTTTTCCTGTATCACAGATGATAGGTTTGCTGATTCCTGGGAGTGTAATTTTCTTCACTTGCGAGTTGTAGCGGAGGAAATTATTTGCTTCGTCGTTATTCTGCTGTGAGAGTGCTAATTCTTCGTAGTTAATCTCGGTGGGGCAATCGATTGCTTCTATGCGAGATAACCAGTCTGCGACGGTATTTTGATCTCCTGGAATGTGTTCGATTTTGTTGCAAAATTGCTGGATATAGTCTAGTTGACGAACCCTACGAGAAATCTCGTTTTTTGCAGACGCGTTCTTGGTGAATGCGTAGATTATCGGTCTGTGATCTGTATGGATAGTGACGTCTTGACCTTCAATGAGTCGACGGAAATGCTTGATTCCTAGGTAAATCGCTAGAAGTTCACGATCGTAAGTCGAGTAATTCCGTTGAGTTACGTTCAGATTTTTGGAGAAAAAACCTAAGGGTTGAATAATTCCATTTATCTTTTGTTGTAAGGCCGCTCCAACACCGGTGTCTGATGAGTCTGTAGCTAGAATTAGCTGTGCTTCAGGTGCTGGGTGAGCGAGTGTGAAGGCATTCTTTATTGCATCCTTACATCCTTGAAACGCTTGAGAAGAGATGTCGTTCCATATGATACGAGTTTTGTCATTTTTCTTTGCTCCAATTAAATATTTATTTAATTCTGCTTGATGTTTAGCAGCGTGTGGAGTGCTTTCTCTGTAGAAATTTATCATGCCGAGGAATCGGCGCAACTGCTGAACGGTATCGGGTCTCTGAAAATGAGATATGACCTGCTGTCGGTCTGCGATTGGCGTAATTCCTTTTTCGTTCACATGACACCCTAAATATTCTACTTCTTTTTTATTAAACTGGCATTTTTGAATGTTGATCGTGATGCCATTTTCGTCCAAACGATGTAAAACCATTTTAACGTGTTTAATGTGCTCTTGCTCGTTTGCTGACGCGATGAGGATGTCGTCGATATAGCAAAATACGAATTCTAGACCCTGTAGAACTGCAGTCATGAACCTGGAGAATGTTTGAGCAGAGTTGCGTAGGCCGAATGAACATTTGAGGTACTCAAATAGGCCGAAAGGCGTAATTATTGCAGTTTTTGGAATGTCATCATCATTAATCGGAATTTGGTTAAATGCCCGAACCAAGTCGATTTTTGTAAAAACTGTTTTTCCGTGTAGGATATAAGTGAAATCCTGAAGTCTGCTAATTGGCAATCGATCAGCGACAGTGACGGAATTCAAACGACGGTAATCACCGCACAAGCGAAGGTCGCCATTTTTCTTTTTTTACACAATGCAGAGGACTCGCCCACGGGCTTTAGGACGGTCTGCAGATATTTAAGTCGATGAGCTCTTGAATCTCTTTTTTGACTAGTGCATATCTGTCTGGAGGAAGAGGTCGTGCTCTGGCGTAAACAGGAGGTCCAGTTGTCTCAATGAAATGCTTGACGTTGTGCTTAACCTCACTGTTTGGCAGTATGTTCGGTCGTGTGATGTTTGGAAACGATTCTAGGATTTTTGCAAAAGGGTCTTGTCCATTAATTAATTTAATGCACGGAGAGCTTGAATTGTCGAGTGATGCGATTGCTGAGACGTTCGTGAGATTGTCTATCAGTCGATGGTGCCCTAAATCTACTAGAATGTTGTATCGCGCTAGAAAGTCGGCTCCTATAATAGCTATCTTAACGTCGGCGATTATAAATTTCCACATGTAAATACGTCGAAGGCCTAGATTCAATCGAAGGGTGCGTTCTCCGAAGGTGCGAATCTCCGTGCCGTTAGCTGCGTATAGCTTAATCGACGTTGGATGTGCTGGATGTTTTCCACGGGGGATGACCGATACGCCAGCTCCAGTATCTATTAAATATTTAATGCCACTAGTTTTGTCAGTTATGTTGAGGCGGTATGATTGAGAACCAGTGACAGCGTTTGCCTCAGTTTGCTGCACTGATTCTAGTTTTCCTTCTTGTCAAAGGTGCAAGGCTCTTGGCATTTTCGTGCGTCGTTGCCAAAACGTTTGTGGAAGAAACAAATGCCCTTATTTGTTTTTGGCTTATCCTCTGCGTTTTGATGGTTTGACCGAGAGTGCGATCGGGAGCGCGAACGGGAGTGATTTCCTTTTTGGGAATATCTCGGTCTGCCTCGTTCGTACGACTTCATCGACGTGGTTAGTTCGTCGATTTTTTTTGTTAGCTCTGCGATGGTGTGTTCCATTGAGCGTTGTTTGGAAGAGGAGCGGTTGTTATGCGATGATGAAGCGGCAACTTCATGAATCTCGTCCGTTCCAGTGGTATTCTCCAAAATTGTGTCGGCCAGTTTGGCCAGTTCCAGAAGATTGCTCTGGTCCGAAACTGCGAGAATGGAACGCACATGCTTGGGTAGGTGGCCAGCCCACATGATCCGTAAGGCTTCATCATTGACCTTGGCTCCGGCCAAGTCTTTCATTCGTCTAAGAAGCTGCGATGGTTTTTGGTCACCTAGCTGCATATCGCTCAGTAGTTTCTGAAATGAGCGAAGCTCAGAATCTTCATAAACGCTAATGAGTCGATTTTTAATAGTTTCATATTTTTCGTCAGTGGGAGGATTTGTAATTATATCGCTGACCTGGCGGAGATCATCGAGTTGAAGTTCCGCAATGATGAGCTGATACTTAACTTCGTCAGTCGCCTTTTGTGGAGCAATAACAACTTCGAATTGCGCGAAGAACAGTTTGGGTTCAGAACGCCAGAAATCCGGAAGTCTGTTTGCATACGACATGGCTGAAAGTCTAGGATCCTCTACTGTATTTGGTTTAGGAGTCGCCATTTCAAATAGTAGTTACTCAATAAAGATGTAGAAACTTATGCAGAATGGCAAAAGAAATTAAAAATAAATAATAAAATCTTAGCTTTTTGAAGTCTTGCGCGGCTATATGCACGGCTTGTGTGTGCCCGTTGACGTAGAGTGAAGGTTGACGTTGGCTTGTGGCTCGCAGTGGTCGCGACGGGCAGTGTGTGTGGCAGAGTGTGTGGCAGAGTCGTTGTCGGCGAGCGGATTGATTTATCAGAAATTCGCCAAATGAGATAAGGTCTTGATTTCTCGGAAATTCGCCAAATGAGATAAGCTCGACGATCCAACGGTGATTAGGATCGTGCGCGATGCGAGAAATCACTGGCTTTATTAAAATTACAACACTGACTCTACTGCTGATGCATTCACACCTACTGTTTCGAAACCACCGCCGATTTTTGAGAACGAAAACGCGGTTGAAGGTGCGTAAATTCAAATGTCGGGTCACCAATGTTAGATTGTCGGATCGGCAGTGAGGCCTCAACGATCTAATCACTATTTGAACGACGGTGGCTCGGCGAAATGAAACAGTAGCTGTTGATTCGGATTTATTACGCCTGCGCCGAAGGCTGGCGTGCGAATGCATGCCGTCGCGCAGTTGCGACGGCTGATATATTGAAAGCAGCGCCAATGCTTATGGCAGTGGCGCACTAAGTATTAACATTTAGATTAATTAACATTAACAGTGCTATTACTAAACAATTTAAGACGGGGTACGTAACAGTATGATAGGTACATAATTTCGGAAATCAATAAAAATTAACCAACATGCAAAAGAAAAATCGTAAAGTAATATAGGAACAGTTAATTGAAATAATCGTGAAAAATATTAGGTAATAACCTCGAAGATTCGTACTGACGTTGATGTTTTTAGATCTCGACTCTCGATCAATTGATCGCCAATATTAAGCTGGTAGTTCCATATTAAATGCGTATTTTTTGTTTGGTAAACCCACTGGATTTGTGTTTCGCTTTTTATGGACATCATATCTCTGCAATATTATGGGTTCCAGATACAGCTACCACCTAGCTACGATGATAAGTTTTTCCGATATCCGACTGGTTTTAAATGGTAATTGTTAGAGAAAATTCGATGTATAGATCACTTTAAAATGTAAGGCACTACACACTGCCATCGTTATAGTGATAACAGCGACTAATTCTTTTTTTGCTACTTCCAAAATTATTTGAGTTTTTCCATTGCGTGGTTTTGTGTACAAAGCTAGACTAAATGCTGGATAAAAAGCTAACTGATAGTAATATGCTTATAAACTGAGCTTCTGGAACGACTGTTTTAAATTAGGAAATTTATCGTAAGATTAGATAACTGTTAACATTTTTTGGGATATAAGGATTATTATAATTAAATAAGATTACTTCACACCAAAAACAGAGTAAAAAAATCGACAAGTTTTTAGGATAACATGTTAGATTCAGATTCAGATTCGTTTTATTGGTATACTGGTATACAAGTCATATCATACAGTTAAGCAAACATTTTTTTCTATCGTAATAGAAACGTTAGAAAATATTAAAATACACAAGGAAATAAAAATGAAAATAAAAGAGAAAACGAAAGAAAACACAAGAACAGCGTAAAAGAGAAAATACAAGAAAAATGCAAAGAGATAATTTACACAATTACAAAGACAAATCATTAACACTTTAGCCACCAAGCATTTTTGTACTCGAGTAATATTCCTTCAGTGAGTAAAACGCCTTATCTGTGAGGTACTTCTTAAGGCGGATCTTAAACATGTCAAGAGAATGTGCTCGCTGAATGTGTTGTAGCTGGGTCGGCGATATAAGCTAGCCTCTCTAACTTGGATAATGCATGATTTACCGAACGTAGCATGCTTCGGGATCTTGTTGGATAGTGGTGATGCACACCATTCACTTTAAAATCAGCTAGATTTCACCGAACGAACAGCTCTACTTCCATTATATAAATGGACGGCGGCGGTATGATGCAGAGATCTCTAAACAGAGGCCTAGCGGGGGTATCAAGCGCCACACGCGCTATTGTGCGGACTGCACGCTTCTGCAAAACGAAGGCCCTCTGCCTATCGGTTGTACGCCCCCATAACTCCGCGCCGTACGTTAGCATTGAATGAACATATGCAAAGTAACATATGTAAAAAGAACATAATTATGCAAAGTACACATACATTTTAACTAAGTTTAAAAAGTTCCTTCCCATTAAGTTAAGCGTTCTATAACAGATTTAAAAACCTTACAAACTAAACATATATGAATGAAACCGTGTGATATAGTTAAAATTTTATAATGGTTATATAATTAAACGTTATATAAAAAATTGTTTATTTGGAGATTTTACTCGTCCTTTAGCGGCAACGGCAAAGTTTGGCATTCGAAGCGCGGAAAGCTTACCCTGACGCAGCAAAAGTATTGATTGCTTCAAGTGAAGAAGACATTGAAAACGCAATAGGTTATCTGGAAAAATACACTCTTTCTTTGTATGACAAGTATGCGACAAGCGTATTCACTGTTTTGATTGTCCTATTCAGATCGTGCATCTCTGCATTCGTAAACGAATGCCAAAAGTTGCTCATAATAAAAAAGACCGAGAAATAGAAAACATCCACCCGACACTCGACGCTTGAGCCAAACTGTATTTATTCCGTAGCAACATCGGTACAGGAACATCCCTATTACACCCATGCCAAGCGGTTTTTCTTCATCAAATTGTAGAGTTATTGCTCTTGTAGTTACCCATGATGATGAACAATGCAACATTAAACTTAGCAGACATTTCTAATTCCAAGATTCAAATAACGTAATATCACGGGCACAATTGTCTAATTGTCTGATGGCTAATATCTTTCAAATGATAATTTCGTTTTTAAATGCGTCTTTCTTACGTTGCAAATAATCAATGCATGGAAATAGCGTCTTTCACAGCGGCTCGTAAAAAATAGTATAAAAGTGTTTTTTTGAAAAATATCGACATAAAATGCGCCATCTAGTGGTAAGTAAAATACCGCTAATATTGTGGTATTTTACTTACGGCTAGATCGCGAAGCGCACTCAAAGCTTCTCAAACTTTTCTTTAATAGATAGGATTTACAAATTTGAAAAAAAAACAAGTTTTTACCTTTTTTGTAATCAAAAGTAGCTTACTTCGTTGTACTGATTCACATACTATAAGGATGTCACTAATTAAAAACTTACCCTGCATGTAAAAGAATTCATATTTCTGTTTTTTCTTATGAAAAAACTCTTTCCATTTGTCCTCTGAATGTGAGTACTGCACTTTCATTACGAGGGCGGTGAAATATGTAAAGTCGATTGAGAAATTAAGTCGACTCGCGTCCGGCTGGTAAGCTGAACAGCGCTAATGTGTTTTCTCGCGCCCAAGAGGCTCTTCTGGCTCTTCACGTCCGACATGTTATTTGACAGTGAGAGCCCGCGGGGCGGGCGGATGAGCGGACGGGCGGCCGCTTTGCCAAAGGAAAATTTCCGCTTCAGCATGCCCGCTGTCAGGGCGGAATATTTATGAGTTATTTCAGGCCGGCATTAGAAGCGATATAACGCTTCACAGTATCGTTTGTCAGGGGGCTTTTTTTTATCGAAGGCTGCCCATGATGAATTTTCAATTTATCCAGTTCATCCGGTGGAGAATGATATCATAAATTACAAATTGTATTCGTGTTCCTACGAATATCGCATTATGTATTTAAATGGTGTATGTTGTTAAATATATAAATTCATATAATTGTGAAATAAATAAAAGTAAATTAATAAAATAATAAAATAAATATAGATACAGGGTGTTTGGCAGAAAAACCATTTTTTTAAGGGATTGGGGAGGTGATTTGCTAGCTTTCATAGCCACTATGTCCTAATTTTCACCGTCTTTTAAATCATTTTATTTTGGTATTACACGAAATTTTGCGGTTAAGTAATCATAACTTTTTTGCTTATATCAGTAATAGCACGAAATAATTTGTTTTGTAATCAGCAGTGTATTATTATTCTAAATAAATTATTATTTGATGCCAATAGTTTCAAGAAAATGTCTTATGAGCTTCCAAAATCTTAAAAATGTGTAAATGTATGAAAATTCAGTTCAAAATATATTAATATTTTGTTATTCCTAATTCATTATTATTATTATTATTAATTTTTAATAGCAAAATATTTTGTGCCGTTACTACCACAAGCAAAAAAGTTATGTTTATTTACCCGCAAAATTTCGGGTAATAACAAAAAATAATGATTAATAAAACGGTGACAATTAGGATTATGGGTGAAAACTAGCAAATCACCTTCAGAATACCTAAAAAAAAATGATTTTTTTGCCAAACATTCTGTATAAAATAAATTCGTGTCTAACTGTAGGTAGAGGAAGTAAAGTATAACCTAACTATATATGCTATACATGCAGGAATTTCGTATGCATATCCCAGAGCACATGTTTCGTTAATATTTCGCCGCGTACACTGACTTAATCTATAATTCCCTAATTTCAAATTTTTATTCCACGTATCATTGAGTTTAACGTATCACCTATTCACGTACTAAGGAATCATATGAAAATTTAATACCTCATAACTCCGTTATTATTAATGCTAGAATGGGAAGTAAAACTGTTTTAGAATCATGATAATAATGCCTGTAGCTTTGTTGTAAGGACTTTAATAATATCTTTAGTGGCTTACGAGTTTATATAGCAAAATTTAATATAAGTATAAAAATATTTATTAAATAATTTAACCGAAAAGAAGCTATTATTATAGCCAATTAAAATCAGTTAAAACAACAAACAAAAAAACTATTTTAGCTAAATTTGTAAATCTTATCTACGGAAGAAAATTTTAAGAAGCGTTGAGCTGTCTGCGCCATCTAGCGTAAAATAATAGCTAATTAACGCGTGATCATAGCTTCTTATACTATTTTTAAAAAATGTTTTTTGTTTTTATCAAAAAAATCTTTTTAAATATTGCTGAGTTTGTCGTACTGATTTACCCACTACAAGGATGTCACTAATTAAAAACTCATGATTTATACCCCATTCTCCGGTATGAATTTTTTGGGGTAAAGGAATAGGAAGTTTAAAAATAAAACATCGTTTTTATTAGGAATGGCCACCTAGAATTAAAATATAGAAAAGAAGAACTTATATGAAACCATGATATTCATTTTATAATTAGATTTTCAAACGTAGCTTACACGTTTCATTATATACCCTTTATGATATTATGAGGTAGGCCAATTCAATGGATGACTTTACAATGGGCTGAAATGAATGCGTATTGTTTTAGAACTTTACACAATGACAAACGAGCTTTGTTGAGAGTTAATCAAAAGGGAGATAGGTGGGGGGAGAGGAAGAGGGAGTAATACGTTTATGTTTATTAAATAGGCGGCTGATTTGATGATTTTGTACAGGTTTGTCCAATTCCGTTTGCTGCTACTCTGTAGTAGCGAATGGTTTTGTGTAGGTAGGCCATAACATCTAATTTGTTGTAGAGTCGACCCAACTCACGATTCAGCTCATATTCAGTAGCCTCCTCAAGCGAGGGACTACCCCGGAAGGACTCTGGCGTCTCAGGCCTTACGGCTGTTGGATCTTTTTCCACTGGGGGATTGCCCTGGGGGTTTAAAAAAAAACTTATTTTTATTGTCCGATGTCGCCAAACTATGCAACGCTTGTGATTAGGCAGACATTCAATAAACACAGTATAGTTTAATTATTATAAAAGTAAAAAAACAACAAAATCACAAATAAATAGGTTAAATTGAAAAAAAAATATAATATATATATTTATCAAAAACATGGCAGATATTAAATAATCAATTTAAACAATAATAATATGCACATTAAATAGAAAAGAAATTTAAAAACATATATAATAAAAATCTATTAAAAAAACGGTAATGAAATAAAAGAAATAATAAAAACAATAATCGTCATAGCCTCATAATCGAAAGGAAATATTCAGTTTCAATAATAATTCAAATGTTAAATAACATATCAATTGTACGTTTAAAAACAGTTACAGTAATCTTAATTGTCATAGTTATAAGAATTATTCGAAAACAAATACTCAGTTTAATATTTTGAAATAGTGTTTGGTTTATAAGTGTTACCATCAAAGATGAACAATAAAATATGTCCAAGGACACAGCACTGAGGCACACCGTATGTTATGTATATAATTCAAAATTACTGATTTATTATTTACAATAGTTATTTGTGATCGGTCTGCTAAGCCGATGAATATTCCGACAAAGAGAGTACTCTTTTACAACACAAGATCGCCATAAGTCTGGCGAATGTCAGGTTAAGCGGGGTACTCGAGGGAAGGGGGGGGGGGGGGACATTGTTCGGGTTGAATAGCTATGAAACCGCTCTAAAGCAGTCGACTCTTATCCAATTTCTCTTAACCTTAAAGTACTTTTTATGCGAAACCTTATCAAAAGCCTTCGCCAGGCACTTATTGCCTTTATCAATACAGTGGTTTATTGCGTTAGTTACGTTATAAATGTAACAGTTACCAGACCGTAATTAACTGCGACTCGTTCAGTGCCATGCCAGGACTTTTATTATTATTTTTCTTTATAAAGTTCATCCTCTTACCGATTTATTTTAATAATTTATATAAACGGTTACCATGCCTATGCAGTATATTATTTCCCAACACGATCACACTCTGTCAGCATAAATTAATTAAAATCTATCGACCAATAACATAATAACCGACGGTCGATTTTTTCTTCGTTTTAGATTTATAGGGTTTGAACTATGCTTAAAAAATGCCTTGTAAGTTTTTACTTACCTGCCACTTTGTTTTACAGAAAATATTTTGCATTTTACTAGGAATATAAATATGAAACTCTGCTCTACATTTCTGTGTCAATATATTTTAATAATTTTATTGAATTATGGCAAAAAAAAACAGTAAAATAAATATATATATATATATATATATATATATATATATATATATATATATATATATATATATATATATATATATATATATATATATATATATATATATATATATATATATATATATATATATATATATATATATATATATATATATATATATATATATATATATATATATATATATATATATATATATATATATATATATATATATATATATATATATATATATATATATATATATATATATATATATATATATATATATATATATATATATATATATATATATATATTCTTACTTTTAAAGAAGGGATACACCAGTATTTATAAAACTTTATTTTATTGTACGACAGTTCCTCTACATCTCATTAGAACACATGAAACCTCCACCTTCATAAAAGTTACTGTATGTAAAAGTTATTGAACATATTCATATTAACGGAAATGAGGCATAAAGCGCTGCTCAATCCAAGCAATTAAACCTGTTCAATGATACATTTTGAGTTCAAAAAAACCCGTTTATACATAAGCTAGGTCTAAGTATTTTGTAACGATTTAAATGGAACACGAAGTATTTATGAAAATGTATCCACTTGTTTTTGAATGTTTGTAAATAGAATTTTGAAAATGAATTATTATGTTACTTTTAATTGATTGCTACGTTACTTTTTAGCTAACATTAGCCAAAATAATGTTTTTTCAAGAAAATGGAAAAAAAGATTCCTGCGATTAAGTGAACAAGCATTTAAAATTAATTAAATATTTAATAATTTTATAATTGTTCAGGAACTTTTTTTTTAATTAGGTGAATTATAATTAGGGCAAATTAATCTTAACGTAAAACTGAGTTGAACATTATCTACATTTGTTTTGTTTTGTGTAGGTTTTAGTTACCGAAAAAAATTACTGAATATCACAAAGTAAGATATAGGCCACGCTTTCCTCAGTGATGAAGCTTCAAACAAAATAAAATTGTAGTTTATTTTCGACTCAGTTTTTCACGTAAAATAGTCTCCCTCAAATAAAAATCTCCTAACTTCACAAAAAATCAGGAAATAAAAAATAAATATTCAAAATTTTCTTCTTTGCATTTATGTATACTGGGCAGAAGTACATCTTCTTCTTTAATATTTCCATTTATAATTATAGGTTCGATGGCATTTTCCATCATCTATTTTACCAATTATGATTAAGTTGCGTTAAGTTGCGATTTCGTGGTGGATTGATATTTCGAAGAAGAATGATGTTGTTTATCAGTGTTTTCGATGAAATAAATTTAACCCTTCCGCTCGCGAAGTAAACATTCAGCTGTCACTTTTGCGCGGCACTTTTTCGCGCGTAAAATGGCGCGAGTCAACCACCTTGATATAAACGACTATAACTTGTAAACCAGTATACGGATCATAAAAAGAATAAATGTAAAATGATCGCATTGAAATTTGACATATAAAACAGTATAACCTTATCTCGTCAAACAATTAAGATAATAATGAATAAATATTACAAAGTTGGCGAACTGAAAAAACTCGCCTATTCAATCATTTCGATGTTTTTATCACAAAATACGTAAAATATGCAAAAATTGTAAATACAGTTATGTTCTTTATTAAATACTTCACCAAAACTTATATTTTGTTTTACTTATTTGCATACAAAAACGTTTAGTTACTCAGACAAGAAAAAATCGATGTATTCTCGTAAAAAAAAAATTTTTTATTTTATTTTTGTGATTACTTGAAGTTGTTTTTTATATGAAATTCTTTCACAAAAACTTTTCCACTATATCATTCTTCTTAGGAAATACACCAAAACTTTCAGCTTTGTCTGATATTACAGAAAAATCTAAACTTTTTTGAGTTAGCATTGTAAACTTGGTAACTTTGATGGAAACTTTGATAATACAAAAATGGTTAAGGATTTCAAATAATATGTATTATTATATGCTTCTTATATGTCAAGTAACTAAATATTATACTCCAGAGAGTCACATTTCATAGAAAAACAATAAAAAAACCCAATCAAAATGTCGTAACGATGAACGAAAGTGATGACATCCGATAAAAAATGTCCGATGTCAGATTACAAAACAAGTTGAATTGAGCAAAATATAGCCAATTTTGTGATTATATACGATGTAAATCAAATAATAGCTGTTTCATAAGCGAATTAAACGAATATTACGTCATAATTCGCGATTTTTCGTCATAATTCGCGAAAACCAAACGAACGCTATGTATGTGCAACGCTAACGATGTCAAACTATTTTACTCGATAATTCGTGAAAAAAAGCAGATGAGCTGTCCCAAATCAGAAATTCTCTTTCAGAAACCTTCCTCGAATGCACATTACTTACGGTTTTGAAGGAAATAGTACAAAATTAACACAAAAATCACAAAATCACAGAACACGGACGATGAACAAACGCTTCGCGGCCACGCGACAATGGTGCCGACAGCTGCGCCGGCGCGGCTTCGCCATACTGATGTTTATAAAATATTTATCGGCCGGGAGTCGTCGATTAGAGTTGGACCGTTTCATGTATTCGATATCGGTTACTTTAAATATGCGGAAAGGATCGCAATTCGAGTAATAAATCGCATTTTACGCAGCGCGGAGCGCCCTAACCAAAATTGATTAGCTCAAGTTTTAGCGTTTGTAAGCGTCTAACCAAAAATGGTTAACTCGCATAGGAAGGGGGAAGACATTTGTGATTTGCGTTTGGCAGTGGTAGTAATGATCATGTACGACGATAAATTTTCCCTTGCACTGTGAATTTTGGCATGTATTTCTCGCGTACGATATTTGTTACAACAAAAGATGCCATTTTAGAAACATGAATTTTATTTGCTTATGTTTGCCGAGACATGTTTCCTTTTGTCTTTGGTTTCCTGATACCACCGTCGATAATGGATCGGGTGGTGAATGTAAATTTGTCAATTTCACTTATCCACCCGCGCAGCACATTTTTGGTGTTTTAATCTTACATTTAAGAGCATTGCGATGCACGCATAATTTATTCATTTTCCAATAACCATACTTTAATTAATACTGTAATTATAATGAGCATCCTAATGGAACGCACCAAGATTTAAATCAGCTTACTGTGTTCGTCTGGATCGAGCACTGCATACGCCAAGGTTTTCTGGTTTTACTTTCCGTTGCTCGACTGTTTCAGATGAACAAACTGGGGCATTGCGTACTTAAGCGATTTCCAATCTTGCTTCCCGTCGCTCGTCTGTTTCAGGCGAACGGGCTTGAGCAGTGCGTAGGTACTCAAACGCCTTACAGTCTTGTTTCCCTTTGCTCGTCTGTTTCTGAAGCTCGTGATGCTTTTTTTCTTGAGTTGTTGATGCGTAGATCGACCAAGCGCTTGTAGTTTGAGTGTCCTAATTGATTTGACAGTGAAAGCAATTCTTTGTGACGACTATTGCAAGTTAACTTCGGAATAGCAAAGAAAATGCGCGTAAAATCTACTATATAATTTCGACCGGCAATTGGAATTTCACAATCAATAGCACTAATTATATCGCATACGAACTGGGATGTATATGCTTGTATTTGATTTAATTTAATTCTCTGAAGAGTACAATGAAATCAAATGAACTACTAAACTATTTGAAGTGGCACGGGGAAAAATGATGAATGTAACTTTTTGTAAAAATGAGTTACTGATGCCATATTGTAACTTGTTCCGAGACAACCCGAATCATGTAGCGATTATGCAAAGATAGATCACAGTCTTCCCTTAAATTTAGGGAGAAGGTAACGTGTGGCGGGAAAAACTGATCAAAGTCCATTCTGTGACGGTGGTCCTTGATTAGTCTTTTTAGTCAGGTCCAGACATGGGTACCTCGATGACCCTTCGGTTGACGCTGAGGGGGAACTGCGATGGGAAATACTGATCAAAGCCAGCGTTATTCCACGTTTTCACTTTTTTCTGAGATATAATTTAAGAAAAATACATGTTTTTTTAAATTCAAATATATTTGGTTTACATACAATATAAGTATATATTTTCTAATTCAAACCCTTGCTAAAATGTATTTTTTTAAGTTAGCTAAATTTTACAAATGGAATCACCGAAGATTTAAGAAAGTTGATATTAATCGTTTTTCCTCGTGACCCATACAACCATTCCTTGAAACGACTCGCGCGCCATCTACTGTAAAGTTATTGTACTAATTCAGAGACCTTCCTCGGCGTGCGCACAACAACTCACCAAATGGTATAGAAATGCATAGAACACATACAAAGAAACATTTAATTTTATATAAATATACAGATCTCATGGCACATGCCCACATCACCGTTCCGTTCATCAAAAGAGAAATAACGTTGGCGAAGGTTTTTGGTGGTCGACACGGATATCGTCGGCACACATGAAATGTTTGCCTGCCTCTAGATTTAGCACTAGGTATATCGTTTACGAAAACAAGGGATATAAATGTATCCTATTATTTGAACCTTGTGTATTACCAATTTATGATTTCCTGGTTCTGATATGAAGGGATCGCTGCCAGTGAAAGCCTTGAGTGTTGAAAGTCAACTCATTCTTTATACCAATACTGATGCAATCAATTTAAATCATATAGATTCACACAGCGGGTAAATTATTAAGTCGTCTGCGTAGGAGATATATCTGAACACCCACATACATTTCCTATAACACCCCTAAAAACGTATATAGCTGGAACCTGTTTATTTGCATAAACAGGTTCCGATCGTTAATATTACAGGAAAAAGGGGAATGTTTCGTTCAGCCGCTACAATATTAGGGATTTTTTCAGCGTTCCTATGAAATAAACGAAAATGTCGATACGTTTATCGACAGAAACATAACGAGGCTATTTCCAGCGAAGCGTCAGCTGTTAATCGCTTCCCTCTGGCGACTGCTAGTGATTTATGTGATTGGCTTTATCCATCAAGTCTGAAATGTGCGCAGTTTTGATGTATCTTTCAGCGAGCGTGAACTGCGACATTTAAACGATTATTCAACTGATGCCTTCTGGAAAAAATACTTCAAAATATTCGAAAAAACTCGTAGTAAGACTAAAAGAAGAAGTAATTTTCAAAGCGCTAGGACAGCTCGGTTTTTAAATGACAGCTTTAATCAGCTTATCGATACGATGAATGAAAGTAATCATCGAAAGAATTTTTCAAAACCGATATTCGTTTAGAAGTTACGGCCTCTTGTCAATTAGCTTTAAATTTTGTAACTCAAAAAATCACAATTCGATTTTAAAAAATATTCTGTAATCTGGAAAGCTAATAAAAGTTAACAATGAAAGAGTGATTTCTCAATCGTCCGTTTGTATGGAAGCTGCCCGACCCATTTCTGGCACGGAACCCTAAATCTTTATCAGCCATATCCATCAAGGAATAAAAAATCTTGGCGAAAGATGGAAATGGGTCAACACTTTTTTGAATTATAATACATTTTTTTAAGCCTATCACTCGTAACTCAAGAACGCATACTCTGATTTGAAATATTTTCTTCGATAATCAATTTCTCTCTTTAATTCAGAGAACTAATAAATAGTTGGTGACTTTACGGCTAAACATTTTATTTTTTAGTCGTCTGTTTGTATAGCAGCTCCCTGATTTGCACTCAATATCTAATCAGCTCTTCTCATTAATGAATAAACATATCGGTGAAAGAGTTCTATAATCGTACAACGCGTTTTTCAGATATCGATGTCTCGGGCAGAGAGACGAAGAGTGATTTTTAAAATATTTCTTGTTCTAAATGTTAAAAAACTTATTTTGTTCGAAATCTATTTTAATTTTTAAATTAAATGTAAGACGCAAAGTTGACACGAGGGATGTGAGACGATTTTCAGAACCCAACCACAATGTAAACTTTACCTTTCGTGTAGCTTTATTGAATCAATGAAGTGAATACGAAATTTGCACTGTGTAACTAGCGAACTATCTGCTTGAATAAATGTCTGAAATTAAATGACTTAATATCGAATAGTCCACGGCTCCATTGCTACTGAAATGGCATCAAATAGCATGACAACGAGCAATTATCAAAAATTTTATATTTATCTTAAAACCATCACAACTTCCTGCCGGACCCTGTACAAGGATATTTAGAAAAGAAGAGATATTTTACGTCATGGTAATAGGTTTCTAATCTTAAATGTATGAAATTAACTGCGTTGAGTATCATCTGACTTGTAGCTTGCTACGTAGAATTCAGGGATAAGAAGACTTAAATAAATACGAGTTATCTTAGGACAATGACATGATTTCCAAAAGCCCCTAAATATGTATTACAAATTATAACTCAAATAACAGATTTATCTATTTGTTGCAGCTCACATAAATCACATTAGAGAGGTTGCCGGAGTCGACCACGTTGGTTTAGGTGCTGGTTATGATGGAATTAATTAGTAAGTAATTGAACACTATCTTGAGTATATATGCATTGTTAATTACGAAAATGTACATGTCTTGTACAATTAAAAAAAAACGTGAAAAAACAAAAACAATGAGTTTGGATGGGTGCAATATAACAATAGTAATTATAACATCAATTTAATGGAACCATTTATGATTTTAATATTTCATGAAAATACTAATATTTCATTTGTCATAAAAAAAGAATATATTTAGAAGCAATATCAATTTAATGAAACCATTTATGATTTTAAAATTTTATGGAAATACTAATATTCCTTTTGTCACAAAAATAGATGTAAATTTTTCGCAGTTAATTTTATTCGCACAAATAAAATTCGCAGTTACGACTGATCTATATACATATCTGATGTATTCTCAGATACTCTTTTATAAATATTTTTTATTTATAAAAGAGTTAAATTACTGTCTAAAATTTCACAGAAAGAACAAGGTAATTTTTAAAATATTAATTATTGTTATTAATTTTCAAAGCACACCAGATGGACTGGACGATGTGTCATCATACCCACTACTATTCGCCGAGCTGATGGGTGCAGGATGGTCAACGGACGATCTGAAGAAGCTAGCTGGACTCAACTTTCTCAGGGTGATGGAAGAAGCTGATAAAGTGCGACAAGAACTAGCCGAAACCAACGTAGAGCCTTACGAAGACATAATATATCCCAAGAACCCCGACCCTTATAACTGCTCTAGCCAAAATCTTATATAGATAATTATTTGTTGTCGTTTTATGTATGTATGTAGATAAGGAGAGACTGATAAAATAACGATGATATATTTTGTAAGCATCAAATTAAAATGTGTACCAAAGTATAAAGAATAATAAAAATAATGTCAGTTTAAATAAAGAAAACTTTTAAAAGGTTAGTGATATTGAGAACATGAAATTTAGAAAATGTTGAGTTTTTTTAGTGAAAGAATGATACAGTCCGTAGCACAAAGAGGATTTATAAAATATTTAAAAAAACATGTAGCAAGGAAAGTTTAAATAGAATATATGCTGAAGTCTGTTTCGAAAAAACGGATTTGAATCAAGATAAAATTTTCACTTAAAATACTGTCAATTAATCAAAATTAAATTTCACCCTTATCGAGGGAAATCTTGTTAATATATTTATTTTATGTCCACTGGATTACTATGCCATAACTTAATCATTTGGAAGAAAATTTGTATGCTTATATAAGAAGAACCAATAGACTCCTGTGTAGATAAATAGTTGTATTGCATGCCGGCGTTCCGTTGTATCAAAACTGAAGCACTTTTTGGGAAAAAAAATGTTCATGAAAGATTATAAAATAAATATAAGATTTTTCACCGCTTTATCCTGCTGTAACTTTACAAATAAGAAGAAAGACCAATTTTGTTATTAGTTTTAATTAATAATTTAAACTCAATCTTTTGCAAAACGTATTTCATACGATCGTCGCCTGATTGATTTTTTATGTCATTTGGTAGGTCAATAAATTTTTATTAAAATATGCGTTTATTTTATTATTCTTGAGGCTGTTTGATTTTTCAATTCAGTCTGGCGTATGTTGATTTATTTCATGAAGTCGTTGCAGCTTTTTGCGCAGAAGCGCTTTAGCTGAATAAACGTCTGGCATACAATTAAGTTAGCTTGTTTAAAACGGTCTTCGGAGCCGAGCGGACTCAAAGTCAGAGCAGTATCTACATACATATAGGTACCTAAAACTCTGTCAGTTTCAAACTATCTTGGGTGAATGCAATCTCTGGCACGCAAAGCGAATTCTTAATATCACTGCTGGAAGATTAAATGTTTCTGATGCTGATGATGTATGAGAAAGTTAGGATTAAGTTGACTTTATCGATAACGCAAGCGAAAGCTGTCAAATAATGTGGTCAATTCTCACAAGTCAAGTGAAAGTATTCCAAAATAATTTTTAATCCATGTAGGTATGGCATAAAAAATTACTAGTTTAACACGATGGAGTAAATGAGATTCAAAATTCTATAGAAAGAAACCTGTAGAACCCTAGTAGTCTGGTCTACGCATACATATAATATATTACCCAGTCAAATAAATACCCGGAATTGTTCACCAAAAACACAAAATACTGGTTTAATCATTCAAATTTATTTTGTCACATGTAAATAAGTTAATAGTAAAAACACATTTTTAAAAACAAGTTTTTATTAAAATGCTCTGTCCCGAGCCAACCCTAGGTGCAACCACCATGTCATAGTGGAACTTGACAACATAATTGAATGCGTATACAAAAGTGTGTGTCTGTGCTATTGACCGTGGAAGAGTAGCCTTGTCGGGATCCGATCCTGAGTGTATAATCAGGTCATGCTCACCATAAAAATGTAGTCATCGGAACTGAATCAATAAGTAAAATTTACATTCATATAATATGAGGAAGTTGTTCTAACAAACTAACATACATACATACATACTGCAAGGTAGATAAAATCTTTTAAAAAATAAACCTAATTTGATAATATTTACTTATGCTAACAAATAGTGCAGTCGTTGGAACACTTCATATGGGCATTTCCTGATGTCCTTCAGCTCCCTATGCGAATGCAGGTTTTATGGTTTTAATGAATTCAAAACGTTTTAAACGAAATAATATATTTTTTTATTAGAAAAAGTCACACGGGTATTATCCAGTGAATGTTGATACATTCCTTGAGCTTTTGTCAAAAAATCGTGTGTAAGCGTCAATGTGTCGTCAATGTACGAAATAACATTTCTATGGAAAAACTAAAAGACTTCTGAAGTTATTTAGTTGTAAACCTTAAAATGCATTTTTCCCAATGATTGGTTTTGAGTAATTACTACGATACTATCATATCAGTACACTAAATTATAACAAAGAATATCCAGAAATGAAAATTATCACGAAAATAATTATTTCCCTCTGAACGTTTAATCATATCAAAGTGGTCCATGTATCTGACGCTATGAATTAGTGGCAGACGCTACCAAACAATACATTTCAATATCCCCCTAGACCTATTCGTTATTTTCTAGGCCACCTGCTCGTTATATGTGCGATATTTGGGTCAAGGCTCCTGCGGATTGAGGCATCTCTATATAGGAAGGAGCAATTTATGATTCAGCATTTCTTGGCATAACCTTTATATTCAATACAAATAGAATATAAACATACAGGAACGGCAATACACAGAGTGAGTAAAATCGATTAATTATGTCTTGGCGTTGTTATGAACGCCTAATTAAAATGGAGACAGCCATGTTGTTCACAGAATTTTAGAGTTGTATTGAAAGTTCTAGACCTTATAAGTATCGGGAAGCTTAATGGACCCTTGATAAGTTGGCCACGAAGACCCATTGTGTTCAGGGTTGGTAACACTCACGGGTCAACACCCATCCGACGGCCTCCACGTATGAAGTGCGAGCCTGGGTAGGACTCTGGCCCTTAGGGTTAGTTTCCCCTAGGAATCAAACTTCTGGCGCTCCTGGACGGTCTGCGCACCGTGCGGCATAAGCCTATCGATTGCGCACTCTGACTAACAACTTGGGTTTTCGACTACAGCGGGCGACCTCGAACTCGTAACCAATCGAGAGACTGGAGTAATCTGGTCGCAATTATAAGTAAGGTCATGAGTTTAAGCCCGCCGGGTAACGCTCTAATAATCTATTCTAACGATTCTTAGGGTATATTATTTGCTTATGTATATATATGTGTAGGTGTATATATATATATATATATATATATATATATATATATATATATATATATATATATATATATATATATATATATATATATATATATATATATATATATATATATATATATATATATATATATATATATATATATATATATATATATATATATATATATATATATATATATATATATATATATATATATATATATATATATATATATATATATATATATATATATATATATATATATATATATATATATATATATATATATATATATATATATATATATATATATATATATATATATATATATATATATATATATATATATATATATATATATATTTATATATATATATATATGTGTGTATATATGTATGTATATCTGTGTATATTCTTATGTATTATGCAATGCAACGTAAGTTCATAATATCAAAAGAGTCAGCTCGTCGATACCATTAAACGAAAATCAGCATCCCTAGATACGGGTCTCTGACCTAGTTAGGAATGCGGATAAACATTTTCACCATAGGATGTGCTCAATCTCTCCCAACTCAACCATAGTATGTTATTGGTGTGTATATGACATATATAAAGTTATTGTAATTTAATAAATAAATAATAAATAAAAATTGTAAATTCATCTGAGTTTGTCATTGCGAGCTGGTTAAACTGTGACTTCTCAAATGACATCGCATTATAACCGTCGAGATAGAGATTATATTATGATTGCATTATTCGAGAAGCAGGCAAATAGACAGGGTTATTAGTGGAGACTTGCGGTGGATTGAAAACGTCATGGACGGTGAGTACAATTTGTTTGGTGTTGTTAAATGTTAAGTTCACAAAGCGAAACGGGCAATAAAATTTATTTTCGAGTTTTATTGGGATCAATAAAATTAACAGTAGTCCACGATATAAATCGTATATAAAATCGTTTATGTATAAAACAAATTGATTTAAGAAATTGGATTAGAACATTTATAGAGACAAACTTAAGTATTTATCTATAGAAAAAACTTTTACGTTAATATATCATTATACAGAACGATTATTTAATTAGTGAGGTCTTTGTAGTGGCTAAATCAGTACGATGAACTAAGCAACTTTTAATAATATTTTTGGGAAAACCAAAAAAAAATGTTTTTGATAGCAAAGGCGAATATGCAACAACAAAAAATATTGTATATTCACAAGCAATGTAAAATAAAATATATTAAGATCGTGTGCTTCTTTTCCATTTATCCAGACTGAACCGCAGCGCGTGGCCGGGTACAGCTAGTAAATATTAAAATATCAGATCAAACTTCTTGTAACGATCACTTAGTGAGAGTTAATATAGACAGTTTTTTTTCTTCACAATAATAAAAGCATAATGTAGTATACAAGGACGAGTCCAAATTTTTAATAAACATGGCGCTATAATTATAATTACGATTTAATGAAAAGATAATAGTAATTAGGCCAATGTCAATAGCCAAGTAAATTGTGAAAAGTCCATACTGTCTGCGAAGTCTATGCAAATCTTGAGATTTTTGGAGTTTACTTCTCAAGAATAAATTTCATTTAAAGCCGGGTATGAGAAGTCGATGGATAGTGAAATTGAAAGTTAACAAAATGTTTAATGTCAGTAAAGTTCGAAAATAGAAAAAGACTACGCGACGTGGATCAAAAATTGCGCAGCGAGGACTGCGCTAGTCTTTCGCACGCACGCGAGAAAGAGATAGAGATTTGTGTTTTTTAACCCTCTGATACCGGAGTATAGAACGACGATCGTAGAAATGATGTACAAATAGAAATGTCAGTTGTGATGTGGGGCAGGTAGCTGTTTTACCGACGTATTTCGAGGGTCGCTCGATAGATGGCGACAGTATGTTCGATTCGAATTGAAATTATAATGTTATAATAGGTATATTGTAGCTATATACAAATGACGTAAAATTTAAAAAATCTCACTGGTTGAAAAACACTTATCTAAGGTATTAGTGAACAGTTTCGGGGAAATACATCGCCCTTTCCTACTCCTTTTCCAATCAGATCGCTTGGACGGTCATCGTTGCTGCTTCATATAAAGATCTACCTAATGGGTTTATATCCCTACATTTGAAGTCTGTGTAAAATACCTTTTCGTTTTATTATAAGTACCTACTTTGGTCGGAATACTTTACAACAGGGGAAATATCGTGTGTACGTTAAGTGTCTACCTGAAATATCACCCCATGGATTGTCCCTCGGTTCCATCGTAGTGTTCTCTGAAAGCTAATAATTTTCAATCAAGCTGGTCACAGCGGCGTGGTAAGTTGTCGGGACAAGTTTGAACGCGAAGTGATTGTAAATACTCACGGAATCGTTTTGTCTGTTCATTCCGCCTGTCCGTGCGGAAGGATTGTATATTTTACGTGTTTGGACGGGGAGCGATTTCAAGTTCTAGAGGAAAGTTTAGAGCTGCGGGCTCCCCAGTCGCGTCGGCCAATTGTTTAGGAGCCCAATGCACTTTACCTTGTATCGGTAGGAGCACGAATCAAAACAATTTGTTCACACCTAACTAACACAAAATGTAAGGCCTTTTGCACTTTATAAGAAAATGTCCTGTGTCCTATGAGAAATGTCTTATAAGAAATTCAGTCGCCGCGGTTGTTATATGAGACGATACATATTACAAGATAATTTTTCTGATGTCAGATCAGACGCGCGCATATTAGTCACTTTGTCGGCTGCATGTTCGATGTCGCGCGTACACAAAACGTCTTGTTTAGACACGACATCTACTCAACTATGGAAACATGTTTGCGCGTGCACATTCGGCGCGGCTGCGTTAGTGAAAACAAGTGTAGTGTCTACGCTTTTATTTAAATTAAACTTTGGTCACACATGAGTAGGTATCATAAAAGTTATTATTGAACATTTGATAGCTTTAGTAGAAGAAAGACCTGTAATTTTGGGACAAAGCTTGTGAGGAATATAAATTTACGAATTTGAAGACCGCCGCCTAAGATAAAATATGTTCCATATTAATAGAAATTTATTAATATTTGCCAACGCTGAAAAAAAATGAAAAAAGTAACTGTATCATATTTTTAAATATCAAATTATTCGGTCGTCATTACTTGATGTATATACAAGTGGGCTGCCAAGAAGGTGAACCAGATTTTGACACGAAGTAATCAACAAATGTATTTCTAATGTTGTTAGCATTTTATCCTCCTCTGATGTTATAACTATAAATTAGTTTTACAAAATTATTATCAACAATGATTGCATCGTTATGTAAACCATCTCTTACTCTGACAAAATTATGCAATACGCAACATGCTTTAATAATTAAAACAGCAAAATCAGGAATAACATTAAGAGGACGATGAAATATTTCCATTTTTTGTTCAATATTTCAAATGTACATTCAACGTATTTTCTGGCACGAGATCATCGATAATGAAATATCTTTTTCTTGTATGCCAATATATTATCACAATGTTTTTATCTAGAGGGAAGGCTTCATCTGCTACAAAAATATTGGGTAATCGAATATTCTCATATCCAGGCAGTGAATTATAGATACAGATTTAGGATAAGATATTTCGCATGAATGTGTACGATAAACCAGACAAGACATTATTCTTGTCTTGTGTTCGTGTATTATAATGTGTAAAAGGCCTAATGGTTCTTTTCTTGCATACGAATGCCATATTTTTGCTCTAGTATCGGGAGTACAAGAATGGAATATGTGTTGTTGTGCATCATGAATGTGGTCAGCCATGTATGAGGATGTCTAAACTCGAGTTAAAATGTAATTAATTAATAATAAGCACTAATCAACCACCACATCGAATGGTTTCACAAGATACTTCCCGCCTAATAGCTTTATATGGTTGGACTAAATGGCCTTGATCTATTAATAATATTAAATATTTATATGTTTAAATAAATTTTAAACAACAACACTAATAATAAAATCTACTTCAGCATGCTCCAGGAAAAAAGCAGGTCAAGATGCGGATTAAATCCAAGGAAAATATGGTCTATATTCGGGGATTATATCCCTAGAACTATTTGACTTAGGGAGCCTTAGAAAGGTGAAACGGTTTTCGATATTTTAATATAGATAGCGCTGAGCTGCAGCAAGAAAGACGTCCGTTCTTTGCTGGTTTTGGTGTTCGAATAGAACGATAAACTGCCGAAGGTTCGCTGAATTTTAACGTCAGTGTTGGTCCATCGATTATCGATAGGAAGGTGCCATCATTGGTCATTACTACAGTATGCGGTCATTACTTTCTATGTCTCTTCAGTAATTAGTTAACCCTGCCGTGACCGCATTTCAGTACGTCACGCGAGTGGTACTGCGTTCTACCAATTTGATGCGTTCTACCAATTGACGTTCTACCAACGCTTGCCTGATTCATAGCATCTCTCCATTATCCTCAAGAAACATTGAAATCGTTTCCGCTGCTATTTTATATAAAAGTAAATGGAATTTGAGCTTCGATCACTGCATTTTTAAGTCCGCCATCGAAAATTCGCCAAAAAATGTTAAATACATACTTCTTGAAAACAAACTACTCTGTACGCAGTGATACTTTAACACAGACATCGCTTGCTATACTGTTTAGGCGGAGTAAACACTCTATGTTTACTAAACAGTAAACATACCCAGCGGGAAAAAGCAGTATTGCCGCACTTGCGGCCTACATAAAAAGAAATCTGTGTTTTTTATACACCCTCGTATATTTAGAAAACAGTGATTGAGACATAATATATATTTTTCATTTCAGCTTTTTCGTACAGATTAGTAAAATCAAACATTTCATAATATGACATGTTTCAGCACAGATTAGGTTAATCGTATGCCCGATGCTGTAGAGTAAGCTACAATGGGCTAGCTGGCTAATTCAGGGACGGCTCCAATTAATGTTCTCGCAAAGGCGACATTCGGTGCTACCATGCGCTTGGTTGAGTCGTCAGTTGCCCATAAATATTTAACTATCACAACTAAGATTTTCATATAAAAACTAAATGCTCGGACCTACCTATAAAAACACTAATAATTTTGAAGGCACTAGCTATAAGCGTTTCAATAATAATACGGAATTCAATTGCTTTAAAATTCCCAATTTTAATAAATATAACCGTATTATCAACAAGCTGTACCTAACATCTTCTTTGTGCCATTGTATACATTGCACAAAGAAGATGTTAGGTAATTGCGAAGGATATACCTATATAAATTGTTTCACAATAATGGTAGGTCAATGTTGACAGTCTGTGGGGGCATGTTGTTTTGGCGGCCTGTGTCTAACCTGTGGTATTATTATTGTGGTATTATTATTCAGTCACTGATGCCAAACACCATGTCAAGTTACACGATTGAGTAGCACGTTAAGACTTCATTATCAAAATGAGTGGTTGTTAGTGCATGGCTATCTCTCGCGCAGGCGACGTAAATTAGCCACCAAAATCGTGCGATTTGACACCGCTAGACTTTTTCTTGTGGGATTTTCTGAGGTCGCAGGTCTATACCAATAAGCCGCAACCAACCGATGTCAACATAACCCAGGCCATCGCTCAAATTCAGCCGGATCTATGCGACAGAGTCGTTGAAAATTGGACCTCTTGAATCCGTGACACCGTACGAAGCCGCGGCGGACATTTGAACAATATCGTATTCCATACATACATAATATCATAAATTACCCTTTCAAATAAAAAAATCATTTCGGTAATACATCACACATAGCTTCTTTTATGGCACAGACTCTTAATACCGACCCGCCCGTATCGAAAACCCTGTATTTACACTGCTTTAAGTGACAAAAAGCATAGATTTTAATAAAGGCAAGACAGGGATAGCGAAGCAATGATAGCGATGGCGAGACAGGGATAGCGAGCTATGAATAGCAAAGCAATGATAAGTATTGAAACATTTCGATACATATCTATAAAAAGATACAGAAGACGACTTATTATATGACTTTATTTTAATGACATTTTGTGATATCCTCAATTCGTGATTACGCGTAAACGAGTCTGCAAACAAGAACATATACTATATTTCCATCTATATATGCAGTGAGTGGGTATAAAAAACCATCTACATATGCAGTGAGTGGGTGAGTGGGTAAAAGGTTGTCCAATTTCTATGCGGTGTTTTTTTGTGATTTGGACTATTTTCCAAAAAAACAACATGAATTTGGATATTAGGAGATTTTCTCGTATATCACATTATTTTACAGAAAACACTGAATAGAAATTAGTTGAGAAAAGGCCTTTTTCAAGTGCAACTTTCGGACAGTAGGCCTTTGGTATTCATGGCCTTTGTATGCAGATGACACCAGCATAAGCTTTGCAGATGCCAAAATAGAGAATGTTGTGAAAACGTTAAACTATGAATTGGCTCTGTTAAATACCTGGTTCGAGAAACATAATCTGTCTCTTAACACATCCAAGACAGTATCCATCGTCCTATCTTGTAGAAAAAATAAGGTTATGAACAGTCAAAATTTAATTATCGGTGCAAACACAGTAGCCAATATTAAAAGCCATAAATTTCTGGGTTTAGTTTTAGATGAAAATTTAAGGTGGAATGCTCACGGAGAGGAATTATGCGACAGACTTTCCAGCGCCTGTTTCTTACTAAGGCAAATAAGGCAAATAAGGAAACTGATCAGCGTTAAACACACCAAAATAATATACTTTGCCTATTTCGAGTCAATTCTTCGTTACGGGATTCCCTTCTGGTCACAGTGTACAGTAGTTTTAAGGCAACATATTTTGTCTCTCCAAAAACGAGCCATAAGAATATTTATAAATAGGATAGAAAACGAATTTACCGCTTGAAATTTGTAGGACCCGACGTTTCGGTGACGTTGCAGCCGCCGTTGTCTAGGGTAAACTGAAGAGCTGTCAGTCCGTTGTTTTGCGGGTTTTTAAAAATTCCCGCGCTCCGAGCCCGGCCCCCCACCACCGTTATAACCTACGCAGTGGCGGCAGCGGTTTGCGGCTACCCGCAAAACAACGGACTGACAGCTCTTCAGTTTACCCTAGACAACGGCGGCTGCAACGTCACCGAAACGTCGGGTCCTACAAATTTCACGCGGTAAATTCGTTTTCTATCCTATTTATAATGTCAAACAACCGCGATAGTCTTCGATTTCACATAAGAATATTAATAAACCTTAAACATAATGAATCATGTCGTGGTCACTTCAAAAATCTCAGTATTCTAACGCTACCATCACTATACATATTTGAATGCATAAAGTTAATATTAAAAAACACAGGAAAGATGAAGACCCAAAAAGAAATTCACTCGCATTTCACCAGATGTAGGCACAATTTAGCATTACCCCGTCCATCTCTGGAATTATTCAAAAGGGATCCAAATTACGTTGGAATGGCGTGTTACAATAAACTGCCTGAGAATATCAAAATTATATGTAGAAACGGAAAAATAACCCAATTTAAATCGAAATTAAAAGGCTACCTTATTGCTAGAGAATTATATAATATTAACGAATTATAATTAGATTACTGACAATTTCCATCTCGATTTTTTAAAATTTAAGTTGACATTTGTACCATTTTATTGATTATTATATTATTACCACTATTTCTAATTGTCTCCCATAATCAATTGTATTTCTTATTTATAGCACCATTTAATATTAATATTATAATTCCATGACTATCTGTAGTTATAAATATCTAATATATCTCAATTGCGTGGTGAGTCTCTAATGAAATATTTAGTATACATTTTAAAGTTATTTTAACATTAAGCGGCTATACACCTATGTGAAAGTTTTTGAAGACAATAAATGCGATTTGATTTGATATGAGTAACATTTAGTTTCTTAGGAACAAAGGCCTAAATCCAAAGAAGTAGTTAATTATTTTTAACCCCGTTTTTAGTGCAAATAGCCTCCTGTACCTACAAAAAACATGCTTTTCCAGGAAGTAAATCAACGTAAAATAAATGTATCAAAATGTTGTTGTTCAGTTCGATGTTCAGAATCACCCATTGAAAATCGCCACTCGTTTACGAAGGCACACTCTATAAACATGATATGTCATATAATATGTGCACTAGTTTATGTCATATAATATGTGCACTAATCAAGACTTAAAAATAGCACAAGCAAGTAAACAATCAAGCAAAAGAGAAAGCTAATACTAACAATATGTGTTTTACCAAAATATGTGTTTTACATGTAAATAACCAAAATAATTGACGTGGATAATAAATTGTATTTATTTATTTATGTAAATCACAGAACCAACCGTATAGCCTCAGGCTTGTATGTGCTTAGGCTAATGCTTCTGAACGGCCTTAACCCTCTTCGTGTACTACCCACCACTTTTTGTCACACAAGCACTTTCCATGTGTCATTTTGAACCGGATCTTTAATTTCAGTTGATTCAGAAATTTATAGGACAATGAAATAACTTTTTACAGACATCAAGAGTAGCTTATTAGTAATTTAATTTACATATTTCCCGCTGAGCACGTAACATCCATTTGGGGACATGTATGGCGGCCGCCTACAATCCGTAACATCCGATTTTGGATATCGCGCTCGCCGCTGCGAAAAATGCAATTTACGATTCGAATCGTCGTACTTTAATGCTTTCTGACCGCGGGACGACATGGCCAAATAATCTTTCATTCGCCGGCCAACGACGATAACATCGATCGCCGATTTAAAAAGTCAGCATTAGACGTCAAAACAGCAGCACAAGTGTCGATCGGCCACCCCGCGGCGGCGTATAGTTCCGCGAAATGTTTGTTTTGTGAAGTGTTTTGTGGATATAAGTGCAGTGTATACCGGATAAAAGTGAGTAATTTCCATTTTTAAGTAGTTTAGGCATTAGGATTATTCAATTTAGACAGTCCATTTGCTGTTTTTCACGAATTTTCGAAGAAAACACTTTGGCAACAACAAACGGCTCGCGAAAAAATGGCCGTTTTTATTTTGTAATGTTTGTGAAATATTTCTATATATCGCGAAACATGACGTAATGTCGCTTTAATTTACTAATAAAATAGGTATTGCTTCATTTACATCCTAAGTTATCACATAATTAGGCGTATTTTCAACATTATATGTTGTTTTTCTAATATGGCTCGCGAAAATGAAACTTGTTTTGATAATTACTATGAGAGAAAAAAGTGCGATTTTCCATAGTTTTTCGATGAAATGTGACTCTTTGGAGTATAGTAATTAGTTATTAGACATATAATAAGTCTATGATAAGACAATATAATTGAAAAAATCTAACGAATTTTATATTATGGGCATTCAAAGTTTATTATTAGGTTCGGACGCGGAAACCCTCAAAACTTTAGATTTTTCTATAATATCAGACAAAGGTCAAAGTTCTGGTGTGATTTCTAAGAAGAAGTGATGTAGTAATAAAGTTATTTTGAAAGAATTTCATATAAAAAAATACCATAAGTAGTCACAAATTAAAAATTAAAAAATTTTTTTTTTACGAGAATACATAAAATTTTTCTTGGCTGAATAAATAAATATTTTTTCCGTATTTTTGTATGCAAATAAGTAAAAAAAAAATATCGTTTTGGTAAAGCATTTAATAAAGAACATAACTGTATTTACAATTTTTGATATTTACAAAAACTGTATTTACAAAAAAATCGAAATGATTTTATAGGCGAGTTTTTTTCAGTTTGCCAATTTTGTAATATTTATTCATTATTATCTTAATTGTTTTACGAGATAAGGTTATAATGTTTTATATGTCAAATTTCAATGCGATCATTTTTCTCTTTATCTTTTTTTATTCCGTTTAGTGGTTTATAAGTTATGATCGTTTTTCTCAAGGCCGTTGACTCGCGTCGATTTTTTGCGCGAATATGTCGCGCGCAAAAGTGATAGGTGAGTTTTTACCTCGCAACGTGAGGGGTTAAGTTTACTTATAGTTTTCATAGAGTTTCTAAGTACAAGTCGTACAAATTAATGTTTTTAGGTCTCAAAGAAAGTATAAAATCAAATACTATCGCGGTTATTTGACATTATAAATAGGATAAAACTAATTTACCGCGTGAAGTTTGTAGCACCCGACGTTTCGGTGACGTTGCAGACGCCGTTGTCCAGGGTAGACTAAAGTACTATTAATCGTCATCCGTTGTTTTGCGGGTAGGCGGCAAACTGCTGCTGTTACTCCGCAAATTATAACGGCGATGGGGTGGCGGGATCGGCGCGCGCGAATTTCGAAAAATCGTCGTGCACACAACTTTCACTGGGTGCAGTTTCACAATCCCATTGTGCTATCCAAAAAACAGCTTTATTTTCCCCGCATAATCCGGGAAACCATTGAAATAAGAAGAACCCCGAACTTCAATAGAGACGATTGTTACAAGCTCTCTACTACGTGAGACCCTGTTCTTGAAATGTTGTTAATGCCCAGCGCCGAGCGCAACGAACGTGACACAGGATACAGTGAGTGTTGTGTGTACGACGGTTTTTCAAAATTCAAGCGCGCCGACCTCGACGCCCCATCACGGCTATAATTTGCGGAGTAATAGCAGCAGTTTATCGCCTACCCGCAGAACAACGGATAATGATTGACAGTGCTTTATTTTTCCTGGACAACGGCAGCTGCAACGTCGCCGAAACGTCGTGTGCTACAAACTTCAAGAGGTAATTTTGATTTATATTATTTATAATCTCATAAAAAGTATTTCGGCGTTCCATTTCTTGGCCACATTATTTAAAAATATTTAATATCATTGTTTACCTTTCAGATTATAAAGATTAGGTGATCTAAAACTTGAAATACAATTTAAAAATAAACATCAAACTCGACTTAAAATAGGCACGCTCGCATTAGCCGCAAATTATTTTTCCCTGGAAGCACGACTTGTGATGAATTACGGGCAGCTAAAACATTCCTGAATAGCTTTCAAGGACAAATGAAAGTACGAGAAACATAATGGCGTAGCCGTGCACAGGGGTGGCAAAGGAGCCGAAAACAGATTGGTCCGGGTCATAATGAGCCGTGGGTAGTACAAGAGGGTTAAACAGTATAAATAAAATAAAAACGAAATTACCGCGTGGTGTGTAATACCCGACGTTTCGGCCATGTTGCAACCGCTGTTATTTAGGGTAGTCAGCCCTAGACAACGGAGGTTGCGAAACATCGGGTGTTAGAAACTTCGAGCGGCAAATTTATTTTTATCGTATTTAAAATGTCAAACAACCACGATAGTCTGGGTTAAACAGTATTTTAAACTGTTTTAATGTCACAAATAAGAATTCTGCAAAAAATATTGACATTGCAATGGGATCTAATCTAATAATAATGTAACTATTGATACGTAAATATGTGTAATTCGTAATTGCTGATTTGAATTCCTTGAAACTACACTTGAATTCATCTACATTCTGGGGTGCTGTTGGAATGTCCACTTCTACTCGTAGAAATTTCAAGATAACCTGAACTGGCAACAAATATCTTCGCGGCTGAAGGAATTGTAGCCGACGAAGCCAAAAATGAATCAATGAAAGAAAATCTCTTTATTAAACAATAAAAATAAGGTACAATGGCGGAATTACTGCTACATTACAATATCTTCCAGTCAACCAACATGCTGGTGTGAAAAGAAGAGTAGGCAAAAAATTATAGCTCAAAATTAAATTTTCAATCATCATCATCATTTATTCATTCCCTAAAAGCATTTCACAATACTGAGGAACATGTCAAATTTTACAATAATAATTTACCGGATGATAAATCCGCTTTGATTAATTAAAAGGAAAAAAAACATAATTGTAATCAGAGGTGATTACTTAAAAATAGTAAAATTTACAAAATAATAAATAATCAAACAATAAATAATAATCAATACAATGAAAAGGAAAAATTCAGAAACATGCGTAATTAAAAACAATGTCAATAAAATCTAAAACTTAGTGCGAAAGTATAGTCGTAATATGGTTATTTATAATCAAGCAATTGTGGACGCAATATTATAAAAGTCGTCCAGTATGTAAAGCAGATATTATATGCTGCCATCTCAAGTCTTCTCGTACGGCAAAGCATTGAACAATTTAAAACTAATATAAAACTAATATAAAAAGGTTTTTTGATATTTAGTCAAGCGTACTTTAGGCAATAACATATTGTTTTTATGTCGCGTATTATGTACATAGCGTATAGTTAATTATACATAGCATATAGTATACATTGTGTATAAAATAATAAATAATAAATAAATATATAAATAAAGTAATAAATAAATATATAAATAAATTTTTGAATTGGACATAATACATATATACATACATATTTTGATATATTAACTTATAAATGAATAAATATGTAAATAAATAAGTAAATAAACAAACTACCAAAATAAGGTAAGGAAAGGGAGGGGATAACGGAAAGGTTAGAATTTGTGGTTCATATCTATTGTGAAAGGAAGTGCTTTTTCAATGATTGCTCAAAGGTGAACAGCGAGCTAGCGCATCTAATAGTTGAAGGAAGCTGATTCCACAGTCGAGCTGCATGTACGGAGAAGGAGTAAGAAAAAAGTGGTATTGTGTTTTGGGATACGTAGGATATTATTCTGAATTGAACGAAGTGGGAGACCATGACTTCCTAACCCGGTAAAAGCCTCGTAGAGGTAGGAGGGAGATGTAGGATTGTGTAGGACATTATATAGAAGTGAAAGGATATGCAAAATTTCTCCAGTCCCGTATACGAAGCCATTTCAATTTTGCTCGGTACTCGGAAACATGGTCATACTTCCTCAGATTGAATATATACCTTATGCAAACGTTCTGTAGGCGCTCAAGTTTATTCAGTCTGTTTTCGGTGACATCTAAATATGCGACATCGGCATAGTCTAGTAACGGCAGAAGCAGACTTTGAGTTATGGTTTGCTTAGTGCATACAGGGAGGAGTCTCTGCAACCTCCGACGGCTATGAAAGCCATTTAAATATATTCCAAAAATGATTGCTGTCGAATATAAATAAAGATATTCCCCATATTGCCTTAGACGAAAATCTAAGGAATCGTTTTTCTATCAGAATATACAGTATTTTGGTCATAGAATGCCAGGGTACAGTCATCAGGCCAGATTCTGGGACACCTGGCGTTGGCGTACTAGGAAAGGTGTAATTTTTATTAGTATCCCCAAAGTGTTTCGAAAAAGCTGAAAATTCATCAGTATACAGTGGATGCAATAATAAACTCGGAACATAATAATATAGTCAGACTGCTTCATAACCGAACGCGTGGCATTAGCATCTCCATACCATTATACTTACAGTACCATTGCCCGGAACAGAAGACCGATTCGTCATAGACCGATTGATGACATGTATGGAGATGGTGACGCCACGAGTTCGATTATGAAGCAATCTGATCATGTGTTTCGAGTTAGTTATTGCATCCACTGTCTATTGATGCTTTTTAAAAACAATTGGGGGTGCTAATTAAATCTACACATCTAGCCTGCTCACTGTACCTTGGCATTATATGTCCAAAATACTCTCTGATCTGAAAGCATCAGCTTTTCTAAAGCTCTTGCACTTTTTTGCTGCAGGCTCTTGGACTATTCAAAGAACCTTGTTGGAAGTAGTCGGGCAAAGTATGCCGTGGTCCTCGATAGATTTGGTTGACACCGAATCACCGCTTCATTAGGGAGAAGACCGCGCAAGCGACCTCGATCCTGTAACCAGTCAGGAGGTAGGAGGTATTCTAAAGGTTTATCCACACGGAGATATCCTTCCAAACTGGCAGTCAAGGGGCGAGGCTGCCCGCTGGTTACCTTTCCCGGTGCCTCGCCGTAAGACGTTGGCCTCTGACAGGCAGGTGGCGTATCGACTGTGGATTGTTTTTTTTTGGTCTCAAGTCTTCTGCGCTCATCTCACGGACACAAAACGATCAATATCGTTGAAACTTCCTGAGGTGACGGGTTCGCCTGTTGTAGTAGTCGCGAGTAGTACAAAAGTAGAAGTAGTACAAACGTAGGAAAATGTTTTGGATGACCTGGTATGTCATCACTTCGCATTTTTATGCATTGTAATAAATACGCATCTCAAATAATCTGTATTTACTAAAAATCTATTTTAGCCGTATTCAATCTATGAAAGGCGATTATGTTCAAAGAAAGTAAAAGTAAATAGGGCACATTATACTGAGCTGAATATTATTATACGAGCTTGTTCGCGTAACATATAAGGCGGCTTTGTTTTATGCTTATTTGATCATTCTGAACCATTGGACCAAAACGTCTGTTGTAATCCCCTCAGCCTATTCCCTCCCCGGGCGTAATAAAAGTTATCGTCGGCCTACTTCCAGCCGCCAAAGCAGTAAATAGGTTCAATGTTCAGATGTATACGCCGAGAGAGCGATAAGTGCGATGTTATACCCAATATTGGCACGTTAATCCGAATTAAGCCACGAGCTCCAAAGGGTGAAAGCGATGCAATGTTTGTTTCAGATAACAATAGCGAATTATGATTGTAGATAATATGAAGGTTTATCCGAGTTCACTCTGGTGCGAAAACAGAAAATAGCAGCATGAATTAGCCTCCCTAACGAGACATACTTGATCCAAATGCTCATCGAACAAAACTGCATCTACAAAATACTGGTAGATAATAAGAGTAGCTAACGAATAGCAATCTATTTCGTATGTTGCAGTCTTATGTTAGTCTCATTATAAACTTAACAACGCACGATCAAAATCAAAGGTATGGCTATACGAATTATAAATGCTATACGAATAGTCTTATAAAGGTCTAGAAATTCTTGTAACCAAAGTTTCATTTAATAATCTTCAAATTTTGTGAAATACGCAGAGAAACATACATAAAAACGAGCCAAAACAAATACACAACGAATTTCAGATTTCTATTCATAAATAATAGATAAGCTGGTGAATCATATAAAGGAGTTGGAAATCTGTCAAATTCTTTTGTTTTTCAGTAGGTACAATTTAACAACATTTTTCTGCAAAAAAAACTCCTCAATAAAATTAACTAACTTTTGATCGAATTTCAAAAGGTTGTCAATTTGTTTAGTGTTCTTCGACTTTTTGATTCTGAGACTAAAGAAAATCTTACATTTTATCAACAAAAAAAAAAACAAAATAAATTGACCTCATAAAATATACACGTTTTGGAAAATTATTTCGTGATTTTTTAAAATCGATATATGCGTTCTTGACTTACGATGATAGGCTTAAGTGGCAGTAAATCAAAAACCCATTGTGATTTACGCATTTCTGCTGTATGCCCATCTATATATCTGTCTATCTTGCTGTCTGTCTGCCTCTCTGGGTCATTGATATCTCAAGTACCTACGCGTTGTACGATTCTGAAAATTCTTTCGTAAGCTGTTGTATTTATTTATTTTATTTAGAGTAGGTATTACAAAATTTAACTAGTACATTTTACCATGTCACACTGTATGTAAATGAGGCAATAGCAGAAAACTGATTCTTATTGTGACTGAGACATGGTTATGACCGAAAGTCGCCTAACTAGGCCTGAGCCTGTTCTAAGGCAGACTTGAGCAATTTTCTTTGTGCATTATGATTACTATTTATTAACAAAGCATATATTTCTAGACACAATCAAATAAAACTAATTATTAAAATAGTCTACAAAAAATTAAATTAAAAATAGAAAATTCAAATCTTTTTAAAATAAAAATAAAATAAAATAAAACTAAATCTAATCCAAATAATAAATAAAACAAAATTAACATTAGAATAATCAGA
Source organism: Micropterix aruncella (assembly GCA_944548615.1). NCBI lineage: Eukaryota > Metazoa > Arthropoda > Insecta > Lepidoptera > Micropterigidae > Micropterix > Micropterix aruncella. Next base: position 22,989,307 of record OX155951.1, on the reverse strand, counting down.
ATTAATAAAAATGCAAATTGATTGTCACTTTTTAAAATATCAATTGCTTAATAGAAATGAAAAATTTTAGAATGATATAATGTCGTATTTTTGTCAATTTATAAAAATGGAAAGTATCTCAATATTTAATGTTAAAATTATGTAAATTAAATTAAATTAAATTAAAACTAATTAAAGTAGTGCTAAATAATAATAATAATAATCATCAGAAATATAAATATATAAACTTAAATCAAACAAATAATCGTAAAATATAATTAAAATGGAATTGTAATCAAATACGTAATTAAATTAAATGAAATAAAATAAAATAAAATAATGAATAGGTACAAATGGTTGAAAAATTAAAATTAAAAAAAAAACGTATGTTTAAATATTCTTATCGCAATTATTAAATAAATAATTATATCTTATCGCAATTATTAACTAAATAATTCATCTATGAGAATGGCTCATGGCTTCGGGTTCTATACATAACATATATATGATAGAATAGGCATATAAACAAACCTTTTGTTTAGTCCGTTGACAAAATTTCGCCAATAGGTATTACTCGTCAATGGGATGAACTTATTAATATGAAATCGGAGACTATCGCAGTTGTTTGACATTATAAATAAGATAAAAAAAGAATTTACCGCGTACATTTTGTAGCACCCGACGTTTCGGCGACGTTGCAGCCGCCGTTGTCTAGGATAGACTGACAGACAACGGTGGCTGCAACGTAACGCCGAAACGTCGGGTGATACAAAATTCACGCGGTAAATTAGTTTTTTAACTTATTAGAAATAATTAAATTTGGGGTTTCGAAGCTACGTTAGAAATGGGAGCTGTCATACAAGCGGACCTCTTTAAAATCATATTTTAGCCTTTTTAGTCCGGGCAAGTCAGGTGAGGAATGAGTAGGGTAAGTCGGGGCAAGTCCGGGCGGAGGTGCGGAAAATATCTTAAGAGGTGTAAGAGGCCATTACTAAATAACGCGTTGTCCAATTTTGATAGTTCTTTCGTTAATCTGTTTTATTCATCGATGTGAATAGCCCAAACGATCGGGGTACTGCCATACAAACAGACTATTGAGAAATTACAAATTTACATTTTCATAATATCGCAAATGTGGATGATATTGTTACGCTGATATGTGGATGATATGCTTCCACGATTCCGATTTTGATAAGGAATTGTGAATTGCGCAGATATGCGCTTCTTTCCAATTATGCGGGCTACATTTATAGATAGAATAATATCATTACAACCTTTCAAAACAAAGTAACGCCATCGTGGTCTGTAGAAGATTTCGATTTCAGCTTACCGATAGGAAATTTTAAACCAGCATCACTATTTATAAAATACTAGCTATTGCCCGTTGCTTCGCTTCGTGTAAAGTTTCGAATCGAGTTATTCGTTTAAGTAGGGGGTCGTTTATTAGCCTTTTTAGACCCTACCTTTAGATATATAGTGCAAGACGTCCCCCTCAGATGTATGCTACCTATCTCGTAGACGTATGCGACTTGTTCCTCGCCCCCGCTGCCTTCCGCTGAACGGTGACGTTGCTGGGCCAGCAGCCGCCGCCGCCCCCTACTGCCTAAAAACGTACAACAAATGGCTTATTATATTTCTATTTAACACCCGGGATGATGCATCAATTTATTTTGAATAGGATTCTCATTTTATTGCTAATGTTTTCAACAACACCGCCTAATTATTTTCAAATTTGTTTGCAAGGACAAAAAACAGACATATTTTAGCTTAAATATATAAGTTAGATATACGCTGTCACTGACTTTTTTATATATATTTGAAGCCGATATTATTGTCCTATATTGTTTTCACATAAGCATTTCATCAGCGCACGCCGATAAATAACCCACCAGCTCATTTTTCTCCTACTTGATTTACAAATATCGTAATTTCGTATTGAAAACCAATATTTATTGCAATAAAATATAGCCTATACCGTTCGCCAATAATGTAGGTTTCCATTAGTGAAAGAATTTTCTACATCGGATGAGTAGTCTCGGAGATTATTGCCTACATACAAACTTGCAAACGTACAAACATTACTTCTTTATAATATTAGTATAGTATAGACTGAAGCCAACTCCGTTATCTATGGCAAACAGAATCGCAAGCTGCGAAACGTCTAGAAGCGGTAGGTATTCGCGGGATCACCGATCTATCTAGCAGCATAAGCCACAGACATGATACTTACGAACTAAAATATATTTATAGAACAATGGGAGTTTATAAACGGATCAAATAATAATACTTGGCAATACCGCACTCCACTGTAACTGTCAGCGGTCGTTCTACAAAGAGACAACATTAGTTTTGCATAATATTGCGTGATAATGGCGCGACAGGCCCCTAATCCCAACTTGGCGGTGTAAGTTTTGGGCGACCCTTTCTGTATTAAAATAAACGTGTCCCAAGATGGGCGATGTCGCCCACTCCTACGACTCATGATTAGGTACTAAGTTGCCTTTGGTTATGATTTATCGCTTAATATTTAACTGATGAAAGGATGAAATATCATGAGAATAATTTAATACACTTTATTTAAAAAAAATAATTTAAACTTTACATTTATTGTTTTTGAAAAATAAAGCTACTTAACGCTTTCGAGCAACGTAAGTTTTATCTTGGTTAGTCACCGATGATGTCCTTTGTTATACATATTAATTATAGACAACTCGTGTCATCACTATATGTCTATAATCGTTTGTCCGTTAGATTATTCCGTATTTGTAACGTCCGTAGCCGCGTTGAAACAATGGTTCCCGTCAGATCACCAAAGTTGATGGGTGACCGCCAGAGTGCTGCCGCGTGGTATCATAAAAGCCGGCCGCCTGTAAGATAATTGTTTTTAGAAATTAAGTGAGCTGGTGTTTGAAAGAAAAAATATTTTCTTTCAAAACTTATTACTCTATTCTAACAATTGTCATGAGACCCGAATAATTTTTAATATATCAGTTAATTTTATAGATTACAATATTATTATTTTACCAATATACTTCCGGACGATATGGAGAGATTTGTTTATATAGTGGGCGCCAGCCCGGAAGGAGAAGAAGATTTATTTCGGATCTATGAACAAGTGCCAGAGTCCTTCCACCGTTTAGAATTCTTCTGGGGCAGGGGTATGTAGGCTGCGTCGGGATTTGCGTCGGTTCGCTCAGTCCATCTCAGGCACGGGGGTATTTAGAATCCCTTAGTGACCCAGTCTACGGTAAGATGACCATCCCTATGGGATGAACGGCCTTTTATGGATATTGAATTGCTAAATTATTTGAACCATTTCCCTTACTAAATAATATATTATTATTCTCGTTCGAACGCCCTCTAGCGGTGGCGCGGCGAGTTACTTAGCAAAATTGATATCATTTTGCTCAACCTGCATTGTGCTACTAATGCCCGCGTTTCGCCGCTAGATGGCGCGGACGCGACGGCGGATTCGGTTAATTTAAATTAAATCTTGCTGGAATATGCGCAAAATCAACTTGTAACATAAATAAGTGTGCTTTATTTTCCTTGATAAAGAGTTCTGAATTTAATGAATTTCCCCAAATAATAATGGAAACTGATTTTAATATTTTATAAATGTATCTCACCCAATCCTTTCCTTTTATGGTTTCTTTTTGTTCTATTTTATTTATATGAAAGAATGAAAATGAAATATATGATATATGACGATATTAAAAATGAAATTATTCTGATATTGAGATGATTATGAGTAAAATAAAAGATACTTTTCCGACCCAAATTTACTATTTATTTTTCTATAACCTGTTGCGAAGACATTTCCCGAAACTATATGTGTGATATTGAATATTTATATTATTTATGAAACTTAATTTTAATCCGTCGATCGTCGAAGGCCTTGCGAGATTTTACGAGCGTACGTTACAATTATTACATTTTACCCGTGTTTCGATGAGCATTATTCGTAACTGGTTTTTCCTATTTTTGCCCTACAATGATTTGGCAATTTTAGTGTCGGGTACGCTGCACTTTCAACTATCGTAAACGACGGTAGTCTTTTGCTCTATCATTTTCCCTGATATTTAAATTTGGAAATATTACGTATTCCCTGACGATGACTTGCATTTATATTTATCTATAATTTGGTATTTTACTTCATAAGCTATTTTATTAATTTATCTGATTTTTAATTGCCTCGGGAAGAACTCAATGCCACTCTGATTTCGCCACGTTTTAATCCCAAGATTGTCTAACGTGGATTTTAATTATATTTATATATTTTTACAGCCTACATTTTAAGTAGAGATCGCCGAAATGATTTTAGATTTATTGGCGGTGTCTATCGTTGATCCTATATTAGAAACTACGGATTCCTATATTCAGAAAAACGGGTTAGCACGTATATGTCGTGCAAGACGGGTCTGAAGGACTAAAAGTATTGCACGATTGTGGTATTGCAAGTTAGAATAAAAGAAATCGAATTTTACTTTAAAAAAAACCGAAAATGAGAATATAATCTACTTGCCCCAAATAGGATGTGGAGATCACGCTGGAATGCTTTGCCTGCGCCGCACTTGATTCTAGTTATAATTTCTAAAGATGACTTTGACTTTTATATTTTATTCGTAGATGTAGGTAGGCCACTTCGAAGTCGTGAAATGAGCTCCGGCGGCCGGTAATCGCCGCGAGGCAAAAACCGACCGCCGCGCTGAAACGACGACCGTCCCAGGCAAGTGCTTCGGGCCAAAAAAAAAACTCTCACTAGCGATTCTCTACACCCGTGTTCCATCTAATCGCTAGTGATGCCTATTGTGCGATAAAATTCGCTTGTATCCTATATTATTGTTATTTTATTTTTATTAACTAATTTTGGCAATAATTGTTTATTATATTGTTTGTTAAACCCGTAATGGTTTTATGACCATTACATGCCGGAAAAGATGTTCAGTCTTCGCCCACGAAGACCTTAAACACCAAAGACTAAACGAACTACTATAAGAATCTACCACCTAAAGCGTAGCCATCGCTACGGTTCTTTAGTTGCCGTGCTACGCTTGCTACGACATAAAAATTTCTAAAAGTTTTATTATATTTTGTCTTGACAGTTTAAAGTACATTATTATTAAGAGATAACCCCTGCTTCTAGTCTCCTATTATTTAAAGAAATTATATTTTATAATATATTTTCCGAAGTTGGAAATTTTTGAGGTTTTCCGATTTTCTACTAAGTTATTAAAAGAAAGCTATTTATCCAAGTTAGAAAAAATGCTCTGCGAAACACGTCCTTTATAACCTTACATTTTACAATTTTGATACAGTGAATACAGTGGCCTGTGTCGTCTATTCCGCTCCGTCCAGGGTCTTGTCATTGTCTGCCGTTTTTGCCGTATTTCCTTTTATGAATTTTTCCTTCATTTGTGTTTGTATTAGCCCATATGATGCTCAATTGTCGTCTTTGCCTCGTTACGTCCGGAACTCGTCACCTTGGTAAGAGATGTAGAGAAGAAAGTCATATTAGTAGAGGTTCGCTCCCAAAGCTTTTTGCTTCGGAGCTTGAACACGAAAATGTCAATTTATACATGTAAATCTGGACACATCATCAGATGCTTTTATAAAGTCTATCGAAGTGTAGATGTACTGTTTCAAAAAAATGTTTAAAATTTTGTCCAATTTCTAACTTCTTTATCCCGTTTTTCCCATTTTTGCCCCTCACTGCACAAATGCACTTTTTCAAAAGTTGCTACACTGAATTGAAGATCAATGCACTGTCGATTGGTATATTAGTCTCTATCTAAACAATGCAGTCCGCATTTTCTCTCACAATCTTGGGGGAATTGTCTCGTTCACGCGCTTGTCCGTTTTGCTTTACTGGTCGGTCCACGATACCGTCCCTGGTAATACTGCAGGTCGCATGTTGCCGGTGCTGACGTCATATGTAGTTTCGTCTATTTACGTGCCTCCTGGCCTTCCTGTTGCGGTGAAAAAGGAAATAGTTCGACTTTTTACCTTAGGTTTCTGCGTGGTCTGGAGTCGGATAAGCGTGATTGGATCTTATTTACTTCGGTCGATCCTCGGTATCTTCCTTTGCTATTTGTATGGGTGTGCTGCGCTTTCGAGGAGTCGTGAGCCATTGCTGCCGATCTCTGTCGTCTGCGTCGTGGCTCTTCCAGCTGCCATATAGCGTTTCATTTTGTCCTTTTATTATCGGCGTCCTCTTTCTCGTCGCTCTGTCTCTTTCTGGAATGTATAATTTTCTTTGCTGCATCATATGGTCTCTTATTTTTTACTAGGGTTACGGTTGGCTGGCAATTCATTAGGAAGGGTTTGACAGGAAGGGCATATTCTCGTATACAACTTTATTTTTATTTCGAAAAATTTGACGGAACAAAAGAGACGTGCTTCTGCGTTTTCTTTACAAATTACAGAAATTTTTTTTAAACTACTACATCTATTCTTACTATTTAATAAAAAAAACATTTTTATTTTACTTTTTTTTTTTTTTAAACAAAAATTCTCCCACATTGCTTTTCAAATAAGCTTCCAGTAACTAAATTTAAGACTATATTTTATTAGGTGTTCGTATGGATACACCTTCCGATTTTTCAGATTTTCTTCTTCAAACAAGTGTTGAGGTTTTTCGTATTTCAATATTTAAGTAAAAAGAAAAATAAACATTTTGATAACGCTCCACTTCTTGTGAGAGCTTATCTTAATTACTACAAAATCAAATGTTACAAAGTAAATTATGTCTCAACGTCGATCTTTATTTATATGTGTGGCTGGCTTAATAAATTATGGGCAGATTTCTAGCGTGATATCTTTTTAAGAGTATGGAAAAATTGAAGAGTGTATAATTATATGAAATTTATGTGTTGTGAGACGTGGACAGTATCTCGCACTTTTATGTTAAATTTATTAAAAAAATTATTTATATAATTTACACCAAGTATTTTTGTTAATAGTATGTCATGGTGAGGGTTCCAATGACATTGATAATTTTTCATATAATAGATTGTTCACCGTCTCAGTGGTATTGGTCTCCCCGAGTGAAATATAAGATATATATATATATATATATGAGATTTCCCTTTTTAAAAATATTTATAAGTTTTTTTGTATAGAAATGAACTATATATTGGTGACCAGTCTCTGTTGAAACAATAATAGACGTCGATCCACATAATTTTAATTCATGCGGAAGCGTGGACACTATAGTCTTTAATTTAATAGAAAAATATGGGCAATCTTTAGATTTTTTTTTTTAAAAAAAAATTTTTTTTTTTATGATACTATATATGGTGACTGTTCTGCGATCTAAAGCGCATATTAACTACGTAATTTACTCTAGTAGTAGTAGGTTAATAGTAAATCTTATATACCTTGTTCGGCAAGAATTTATTTAACTTATCAGGTTTTTAAGCCTTCCGAATTTAATGTTTGTGTTGAACATATATTTTACTGAGATGTTATTATTGTTGTCTTGAGTGTGAATGATAAAATTTTCAATATTTAGCTTAAGTTTTTCTCTTTCATGGGCTCATTCATTCTACTTTCTTACCTCTCCGTTCAAAGCCCTATTTATGTTTAACCTTTCATACCTAAAACTGTCTGCCTTGTATTTATTATTTTTACCAATTCTTGACAGTACAAATTGACTCTTCTCTACAGTATTGTACACTCCATCAGAAATTACGTGTTCAGCTAAGATTAATTCGCTACTAACTATGAGCGTTTATGGACAAACTAATTTTTGAGCAGCGTTTCAGCGGGACATAACGGAAAATCTATAAGTCTTTTTTGAAGAAAAAAGACAATAAAAACAATTCATGGTATGGAAATATATTCCATGTCCTGATAAATTCAGGATCGGATGAGATCTTTCTGTAGCTATATGTTGTAATATACAATGGTTTTTTTTTTATCGTGATCATTCTAGTCGCTAATTAGAAATGTCAGCAGTTTTTGCCATGTAATTACATAATAGTAGAAATAAATAATAATAGTAGAGTTTATTCATAAATGAATTTAGGACTTGTCCGTGAACAATTTTAATTTGAACGCGAACGGCTTAACGTCCGGTATACTCTATTTAAAATATAATACTATAAAATAATTTGTATCCTTCAGAGCTGATCAAAGTAAATTTTAATTCTACCTGTCAGGTGATGTTTACAATAGACGGGTATCAAGCACCCAGGTGTTTTTACTCCATGAGCAGGGTTAGATCACCGAACCCTTCAGATTTTGCTTATATGCAAATATATAGTATAAAATGATAGGTATAGAAGTATCTCAATCCTTAGACTTATCCGCATGGCTCCTTTTTACTATATTATATGTTAAATATATACATATATATGATATTTTATATAAATATATTTTGACGCGAAACTTGGTACTATTCTTTCTCCCTATTTTTTTTTAGACAATCCGGGTTCTTAGCCGGATAAGATGTTAAGAAAAAAAAATTTTTTTTTTATTTAAAAAAAAAATTTTTTTTTTTTTTAATGATGTTATCTATTGTATGTGAAATTATATATTTATTTATTTTACTTATTGAAAATTTAGTGTTGTATGTGTTTTTATTTTTATCATGCTACGCCCTTATGTGTCTGTTACTTTTTCTTTATGTGTGATTATTATTTTTTTTTAGCCTTGAATACTTGTATCGAATACTTATATACTTTATCTGTTACATTTATTTACTTAATATTTTGTATTTTTGCTCTGTTTTTATATTTTTTCTTTTACTTTTCACTTGCAACTATCTCACGGTGTACCCAATATAGTCGTTGCTTTTTGTGATTTTGCATATTCCGGATTACATGTGGATATTATGCGAATGTTATTTGCAATGTGAAATGTTCTGCGTATTTTTTGTGTGACCCTAATTTTTACACAGGTCTTTTATGTGGTACGTCCCACGATTTTTGCCGTGTTCGTCAACCAATACATAGGCTATGGGGGACTTTTTCGCGATGATTTTGCATTTTGAATATCTGGGCGCTAGTTTGTTTGAGAAAAACTCTGCTTTTCGCGATTGCATGTGATTTTTCGCCCATACGAAATCACCGACTGAGAATTCGACGTGCTTTCTCCTCAGGTTATATTTTGAGGCGTTATTTTTGAAAGCTTCCATGAGTCTTTCCCGCACGACGTCATATGCGTCCGCGAGCGTCTCGAGTCCTTTTGCGAATTCCTGTGGACTGTCTATTGCTATTTTGGATTTTTCTTTTGGAATGAAACTAAACATTTTATGGTAGCGGCCATCAACCATTGGTTCACGAGCGTACATAAGGTATGATGGGGTAAAGCCTGTTGCCAGATTTTGATGATTATTTAACGCGTTTTGGATTAAAGATAAATGTTTATCCCACGATCTTTGATCTTTTCCTGCTAGAATTGATAAACTCGTTTCTATAGTTTGATTATAACGTTCGACTGCGTTCGATTGAGGAGCATATACGCATCCATAGAATAATTTTGGGATTTTATATTTTTCCGTAAAATTTTTGAATGCTTTTGACCTAAAATATGATGCGTTGTCTAACGTTATTACCGCAGGTGTTCCGTACGCCAGAAATACGTTATTTTCTAGGTGTTTGATAATATTGGCTGAGGTGGCTTTTCTTAACGGGAATAGCCAACAAAATTTTGTAAATAAATCGATCACAGAGAGTATATAGGTGAAGCCGCTCAGTGATCTTGGCATGGGTCCCACCAGATCTATACTGATCGTATGCATTGGAGTGTTCACTGTTTTTGGAGTCACCATGAGCCCATGTGCAGGTCCTGTCTTTATCTTGTATGCTTTACAAGTATCGCAATTTTTGACATATGCCTTGACTTCCTTTTGCATTCCGGGCCAATAATAATATGTTTGTAACTTTCTCAGGGTTTTGAAAATGCCAAAATGTACAGCAAACTCCCCTTGATTGAACTTTGTCCTCTATCGCGTCGATGAAGTCCAAGACAGGTGTGCTGCCATCAAACTTCAAATTCCATTTGTATAAGCTGGGTGTAATCTTGTGATTGCTTCCCGATATGCTCAATGTGTCAACCACTTACCAAATTTATGTGTGTAAGTGTTTTGAGAAGAAAAAAAGAAATTAAATTCAAATCTTGTTATAGTTGAACAGTGTGAAGTCGTGTGTTAGATACAATTTAAAAATTTCAAGTGTGTCAGGTGAATGCTGAAAATTATTAGTACATATTTAAGTGTTAAAGCTAGACGATGATTCACATGAAAGAAATACAAGTTAAAGAGAAAAAAAAAAACAAAATTAAAATTTATTAAAAAGAAATTTTTTTTTTGAACCACCCTGTATATCAGGGTATATTTCTAAGTGTTGATTCTAAGTTATTATACGTTATTTAAATTTGCATGAGGTTAAGTAAGTTTTTAAATTTTACTGCGTGTATTATTTTTTTGACACCCTGTATTCGTGTGCACCTCTAAGTGTAGTTCCTTGTTACCATAATTTAATATTATTATTTTTCAAAATTAGTTTGTTTCGTTTTTCCTAAAGTTTATTCCTTTCTTTACGTTTTTGTTTGCAGTGTTTTGTTTCTCATTCATTTACTTATTTTGTCACTATCAGATATATTAAATTTCCTGTATTCGTAATTTTCCTAAGTGCCTAAAGCCCATGTACTGTTCGACGCACACAGTAGTGTTCGTACGTATTTCTAGTTTTCACATTTGTTAGAGTTCCTTATGGTTCACTTGCGACGCTAGGTATTCCGTGTCAATGTATAAGTGCTTGCAATTTTATATAAGAACAGAGAAATTTTTGCTATTATTATAGTTGACGCAATGTTTATCTTTCGTTTATAGAAGCTAAAACTGAATCATATATTAGAGATGTTATACGAAAATTGTATTTATAAATATTTTATGAAAATTTTATTAAAATTTTAAAGTGTTTTTAAGGGCGTGCCGGTGTGTAAACGTGTACGTGTGTGTTGTGTTTATTTTATATTTTAAAAAAATTAATTAGTACCAAGTTCGTTGCCTGTATAAAAATAATAATAAATATTTAATAATAGTTTCGCAACAGTAATATATTAATATTTTGAAAAGTTGCGATATATAAGAAAGAAAGGGTGGGAGGGCGGGAAATTTGTAGGCGACCAGCGTGCTCGCTTTAAAATTTTGAAAAAAATTGTTTGTAAAAAAATTATTATGAAAAGATCTATAAGCCCCAAGTTGGAAGCCAATTTTGTCATGCGTCCAACTTGGTCATTTAGTCAAACAGAAGATAAAATTGTTTTGAAAAGAATACTGTTTGGAATGTTTGAAAAAAATTAGCCCCCGTTGGCTCGCCAATTTGTTTGAAAGTTTGAAAAGAGAAATAGACCCACTTTGGGCGCCAATTTGTCATGAGACCCGAATAATTTTTAATATATCAGTTAATTTTATAGATTACAATATTATTATTTTACCAATATACTTCCGGACGATATGGAGAGATTTGTTTATATAGTGGGCGCCAGCCCGGAAGGAGAAGAAGATTTATTTCGGATCTATGAACAAGTGCCAGAGTCCTTCCACCGTTTAGAATTCTTCTGGGGCAGGGGTATGTAGGCTGCGTCGGGATTTGCGTCGGTTCGCTCAGTCCATCTCAGGCACGGGGGTATTTAGAATCCCTTAGTGACCCAGTCTACGGTAAGATGACCATCCCTATGGGATGAACGGCCTTTTATGGATATTGAATTGCTAAATTATTTGAACCATTTCCCTTACTAAATAATATATTATTATTCTCGTTCGAACGCCCTCTAGCGGTGGCGCGGCGAGTTACTTAGCAAAATTGATATCATTTTGCTCAACCTGCATTGTGCTACTAATGCCCGCGTTTCGCCGCTAGATGGCGCGGACGCGACGGCGGATTCGGTTAATTTAAATTAAATCTTGCTGGAATATGCGCAAAATCAACTTGTAACATAAATAAGTGTGCTTTATTTTCCTTGATAAAGAGTTCTGAATTTAATGAATTTCCCCAAATAATAATGGAAACTGATTTTAATATTTTATAAATGTATCTCACCCAATCCTTTCCTTTTATGGTTTCTTTTTGTTCTATTTTATTTATATGAAAGAATGAAAATGAAATATATGATATATGACGATATTAAAAATGAAATTATTCTGATATTGAGATGATTATGAGTAAAATAAAAGATACTTTTCCGACCCAAATTTACTATTTATTTTTCTATAACCTGTTGCGAAGACATTTCCCGAAACTATATGTGTGATATTGAATATTTATATTATTTATGAAACTTAATTTTAATCCGTCGATCGTCGAAGGCCTTGCGAGATTTTACGAGCGTACGTTACAATTATTACATTTTACCCGTGTTTCGATGAGCATTATTCGTAACTGGTTTTTCCTATTTTTGCCCTACAATGATTTGGCAATTTTAGTGTCGGGTACGCTGCACTTTCAACTATCGTAAACGACGGTAGTCTTTTGCTCTATCATTTTCCCTGATATTTAAATTTGGAAATATTACGTATTCCCTGACGATGACTTGCATTTATATTTATCTATAATTTGGTATTTTACTTCATAAGCTATTTTATTAATTTATCTGATTTTTAATTGCCTCGGGAAGAACTCAATGCCACTCTGATTTCGCCACGTTTTAATCCCAAGATTGTCTAACGTGGATTTTAATTATATTTATATATTTTTACAGCCTACATTTTAAGTAGAGATCGCCGAAATGATTTTAGATTTATTGGCGGTGTCTATCGTTGATCCTATATTAGAAACTACGGATTCCTATATTCAGAAAAACGGGTTAGCACGTATATGTCGTGCAAGACGGGTCTGAAGGACTAAAAGTATTGCACGATTGTGGTATTGCAAGTTAGAATAAAAGAAATCGAATTTTACTTTAAAAAAAACCGAAAATGAGAATATAATCTACTTGCCCCAAATAGGATGTGGAGATCACGCTGGAATGCTTTGCCTGCGCCGCACTTGATTCTAGTTATAATTTCTAAAGATGACTTTGACTTTTATATTTTATTCGTAGATGTAGGTAGGCCACTTCGAAGTCGTGAAATGAGCTCCGGCGGCCGGTAATCGCCGCGAGGCAAAAACCGACCGCCGCGCTGAAACGACGACCGTCCCAGGCAAGTGCTTCGGGCCAAAAAAAAACTCTCACTAGCGATTCTCTACACCCGTGTTCCATCTAATCGCTAGTGATGCCTATTGTGCGATAAAATTCGCTTGTATCCTATATTATTGTTATTTTATTTTTATTAACTAATTTTGGCAATAATTGTTTATTATATTGTTTGTTAAACCCGTAATGGTTTTATGACCATTACACAATGTCGTTTAATATTACAAAATTAATCATCGTTAAAAAATTAAAAACGTTAATCTCTACGTTAAATTTTATATGGGTACCCATATTTAATTTAATAAGAACAGCAGTATCCAAAGATTAAATAAAAAGCTACATATTTCGCAGTGGCGCACAATTTACTAGCGTATAGAATCATAGCTTGGGGTGGAGCTTTGCTGGAAGGACTTTACCGTCTCAAGGCCCAAATGACGCTTTAAGAGTAATGAATTAAAAAGCCTTTCTGGTATATTTATGCTTGCACGAGAAATCTAAAGTGCTAAATGTTAATCAGATTTACGTTAATATAATCTTACTTTAGGGAATCAAATATCTTAAAAGACGACGAGTACTATTTAAATAAATACCATGATCTCCCAAATGACGTTACCCGGAACGGCTTCACTGTTCAACTTCACGCGGTTGGCGCTTGTGGCCTGCCAACTAAATCTCTGTTTCACCAGTTTAAAGATTTTGGTCTCTCTAGGAAATTAATTCACTCCTTCCTAGGAAAATTATCTGAAACCGCGATTTCGACATTTAAATTACTATAGCTTCGAAGGGGGAGTGAATGGGCGTTAAGGCGAATCCTCACATGTAGCAAGTTAGCTATCCTAAACCTACCACAGGCGGTCGATAGTCCGGAATTAACCGCTCACCTCCCAGAAGTGTAATAATAGTATTATGATGGGCCCGACTACGGTCGGTGAATTCCATGGCAGCTCCGTTTGTATTCCATGTTTTATATTATGCTCATGGGAATCATCATATATTTTCAATTCACCGTCAAGTTAACCGAGCAACAGCCTTTAATGGAACAAAGTTTTGCCCGGAAAAACTGCATTGCACTTCCGGTGTTTAGCAAAATGAATAGTACTTTTCCGCGCCACCGAAATCTTAGACTAGTCACCGAATAAAGTAAAACCTAACAAAGTTTATTTTCTATATATATCTCGACTAGAAAAAGAGCCGCGCGTTACTCAATATTATCTATTGATTTCGACCGGCTACTCGAGCGGTTGCGTTTCTTAAATGTACCCAATAGTGCGTTCTAGTAATTTAACATTTTCTTGCGGTGGTAGTCTGATAGTAAATCAGTCATGACAGGTAAATTAGACAGACATTTTGCTGCAGATTGATTACCGTAGTGAGGGAAGTTATCGCCCCTTTTGATCTAGAGGCTCATCAATTCCATAGTGAAGAAGTTAACAACACCCTACCGCTTATATATTGATGACCTGCAAATATACAGTAATTCTAGACCTAGAAATCTTATCTCTGCCATTATAAATAGAGTTTTTCCTGCAGGACTGACATCCAGGACTAGGCACTTTTGACTATGGGTCGAGATGAAACGGAAACACTAATACCATTTATGTATACTAAAATGAAGCACGATTTTCGAAACATAAATAGTACTAGCTGACCCGGCGAAAATCGTACCGCCTAACAGTCAATGAATGCCGTGTTACAGATTACCTGAACTTAAATTATGATTTTATGAAAGTAATACAATGAATACAAATTAAATATTAAGTTCACTACTTTAATAAGATAATAACACAAAAAGAAATGTAAAAGTACAAAAATTAAGTATATCAATCCCTTGTCAGCAAGACATGATTGAATTAAACTATTTACATATTGTGCAGCATGGGATGCACTCGGTTTAATTCTCTTCATTAAAGCACCTTGTGATATACGACATTTTTTGTTTTTTCATTAGGCACAAGAACAAATAAAGCGGATGATTTGCCGACACGTGAACATGCCAGGTATAACTGACCATGAGAAAAACACGGATTTACAATTTGTATGAGAAAATGTTTTTCTTTTATTTTAATTTTTCGCCAAATTTCCGATTTCCGTTTTTAATAGTTTATTATTTTTATTTGTTGAGTGGGGCTTTTCTAAGGTCTTTATGAGCCTTGTAACACTGCGACCATTGCTGATCTATTGTGCTCGCCACCTACTATACTTTTTAATAGTTACTCTGCTATTCGGGACGGAGACAAATAATACAAATAAAAAACCATGAAAATATAAGTGTTCGAACAAACCCGAGTTTGTTATATATATATATATATATATATATATATATATATAAGATGATTATAAAGTAAATAATTATAAAAGCCACTTACATCGTGACGAAGGATTCCCTTGATCGGATTCGGGAATGCTTTAGGTGTTAACGAGAATGATGAATGCCTCTCACTTGCGGAAAGAGGAGTAGGTTTAAGTTGGGCCCATTTTTCAACTAGTAAACGCTCACCCTTCATCCAATTATCTCAAAAATTAAGCTACAATCCTTCTTTATACGTAAACTCACTCAATTTCCTATTATTTCAGGGGAAATAACAAGACAAGACGAGCTACTTGACAGATGGAAGAATTTAAAATTTCGAATTTCGTTTTTTTATTTTCTAAAGGTGCGATATAAAGAAGCTGCGATCAATATTCAGCTGAAAACTTAAAACTAAAAGCGTGACATGCCCTCATATCAATGAAAGGAAGCAGTCAGCTCTTTCCTATTAGTTGGAAAGATTACCTTTAACCTAAATGGATTATTTACAATGAACGAAACATAAAATATGTAAAAATTCAATATTTTGAAATATTTGATAGTTTTGTGTATATATTCTTTTTAGAATTGATCAATAAGATGATTATAAAGTAAATAATTATAAAAGCCACTTACATCGTGACGAAGGATTCCCTTGATCGGATTCGGGAATGCTTTAGGTGTTAACGAGAATGATGAATGCCTCTCACTTGCGGAAAGAGGAGTAGGTTTAAGTTGGGCCCATTTTTCAACTAGTAAACGCTCACCCTTCATCCAATTATCTCAAAAATTAAGCTACAATCCTTCTTTATACGTAAACTCACTCAATTTCCTATTATTTCAGGGGAAATAACAAGACAAGACGAGCTACTTGACAGATGGAAGAATTTAAAATTTCGAATTTCGTTTTTTTATTTTCTAAAGGTGCGATATAAAGATCGATATAAAGATTGATCGCAGCTTCTTTATAATAACACGAAGTAACTTGTGTTGTATTCTGCAATGTATTGTTACTTTAAATAAATAATTATTTGATCCAAAAAAATGACTTACGAGCTTCCAAAATCATAAAAATATGTAGAATATATACACAGAATATTTACATCTGTCAAGTAGCTCGTCTTGTCTTGTTATTTCCCTTGAAATAATAGGAAATTGAGTGAGTTTACGTATAAAGAAGGATTGTAGCTTAATTTTTGAGATAATTGGATGGAGGGTGAGCGTTACTAGTTGTAAAATGGGCCCAACTTAAACCTACTCCTCTTTCCGCAAGTGAGAGGCATTCATCATTCTCGTTAACACCTAAAGCATTCCCGAATCCGATCAAGGGAATCCTTCGTCACGATGTAAGTGGCTTTTATAATTATTTACTTTATAATCATCTTATTGATCAATTATATATATATATATATATATATATATATATATATATATATATATATATATATATATATATATATATATATATATATATATATATATATATATATATATATATATATATATATATATATATATATATATATATATATATATATATATATACAGATTATTTAATAATTATCTATAAAGTATACAAGGGGGTATGGCAGATAAACCGACACATTTTTTTGGAGATTGGGGGGTCATTTGTTAGCTTTTACACACAGACCCTTTGTCCTAGAAGTCACGGTATTTTTTTTTCTGTTTATTACCCGAAATTTTGCGTTTAGTCGTCAAAACTTTTTTGTTTGTGGTAGTAATGGTACAAAATTACTTTTATTGTATTCTGCAATACATTGTTAATGCATGCGTTGACTGCATTTTTTTTTAATCGGTTTCATTATTAGAGTGGGTGTTCAGCCCTGGCAAAGTAGGTATTATCTCTTATTTTGACCAAATACTGAATGTTTTCTGTTACACGTAGCCTATCATTGGAACAGCTATAAACTACTGAACTTTTAAAAATAAAGTTAAGTTCAAGATAAATTTTAGTTTTTTTTAATAATGTATTAACAACTTGTCAATTTTCATACATCTACATATTTTTATGATTTTGGAAGCTCGTAAGTCATTTTTTTGCCTCAAATAATTATTTATTTAAAGTAACAATACATTGCATTACAACACAAGTTACTTCGTGTTATTACTACCCTAAGCAAAAAAGTTATGATGATAACCGCAAATTTTCGAGTAATAACAAAAAAAATATTTAAAAAAATCGGTGACAATTAGAAGATAGCGTCCATTGGTAAAAGCTAGCAAATCATCTCCCTAATCTCTCACAAAAAATGTGTCAGTTTTTCTGCTTTTATATGTGTTTATGTATGTGTATGTATTTGAGTGTATATGTATGTATGTGTGTGTATGCATGTGTGTGTATATAAATAAATTTCATATTATTATAGTAGAACTCCAATCATCCGATCTCCGACTATCCGAATCGCTGATTACCCAAAATTAAAACGGAAAAAATCAATATGGAAACGTATCACCAAAAAGTTGTTGGGAATAGGGAATAGCCAGTTTAATACAATATTTTTACCGCCAAACGACACAAGCTTGTTGCAACCAATGGACGAGTTTTTTTTCGAAACCATGAAACGCCATTACAGAACGCAACTTTTAAGGAAACTTTTGTTAGAGGGAGAATACGAAGAAAGTGTGTTCGCTAAACACATGAAAAATATTTTAAAGATTGACCTTAATGTCGAAGTTGAAGCAAATACGGGAACACCAGCTCTTTTTCTTTAAAAATATTTTTTTCTGCGATTTTCAACATGCATACAGTAATTAATTAAAATAGACCATATTTTTAGAAAAAAACCAATGATCCGAAATTTTGATTATCCGAATGGGGTCCGATCCCAATTGATTCGGTTAATTGGTGTTTTACTGACCCTACTATTATATGAATACATATCTATCTTCTTAAATTTAATATTATACATTTATTTATTACACTCTTTGTATATAAAGAAAAAATGCCGCAAGTTACGTTAACCCCTCTAACATTCTTATACATTAAGCTTACCTTAGTACAGGCGAGGGCTAGTTAGGATGTCTTTGAAGCTAAAATATATGTATTTTAATATATTTAGTAAAGAATTTTAAATTTGAATTATCCTTATCAATGTGAATTATAGAGTATTGACCAACATGCATGGAATATGTAAAAATCAGTTAAAATCTCCATCTATCATTATTGGCGAACATAACTATTCTCATCGATAAACCCAACCACTTCACCACCGATACAAATTACATGTAACGTCATAGTGTATTAAATGTCAAAGTTGTTACAATTAGGTATACTAATCGACGAACGTCTTTTTTAGCAAACACAAACCATTAAAACTAGTAAACATCTCTTTTACGGCTTTCAAAGCCTCTGACGATTACATAAATTCCTACGAACTGCAGTGAAACAATCTCTTGTAAACCTAACAATCAGTGTTATTTTTCATCTTTGACTATGTAAACATTTCTTATTTCATTATGAATTTATTCTAATGAAACTCGAATGTTTACGAATTATCTGCATTAAATACGTTTTTGACCGAAACAAGGTAGACCATATAACAGAACACCGTAACAAAATTCAATGGCTGACGATTCGTGAACATATCAATTTATATGTCGTCTCTCTTGCATTTTAACAAAGCCTTTATAATCCCACTTCATATTTGTATTTTAAGCACCTCTATTTCTTATCGAGTTATGATCTTTCACTTAACCCTTGGAGTAAATGGGTATTTTCATGGATGCATCTGTCTCTTTTGCAGGATTTTCGGCGACATCGACCTTAAAGTACTATAACTACGAAACTACTACACCAATCATAAAAAGAACAACTGCACAATGATTGCATTGAAATTTCGAATATAGAATATTGAAATATCATTTTGTAAAACAATTAGATAATTATAAATAAATATAAGAACATCAGAGAAGTGAAAAAAAACGCGGAACCAGATCTGGTCGTATCATACTCAACGGATAATTGTTTCAGAACCAGATTTGGTCGTATCATACTCAACGGGTTAAGGCGTTATACCTTCCTTGCAAAATATGATATTTCACTTCGGCCGGGCCGGGGGTGTGTGGGTACGGCGGGCCGCGGGGGGTTTGCGCGAACTCGGGGTCGATTTTGACATGAAAGAGGCTCTACTAGATAAATGTATTTTTTTTATTTACTCATCTTTGGATATTTTATACGGAATTTTTTTAGAATTTATAAATGGGTATTAGATTTTAAGCTCTATAGAGCTCATATGAACAAATTAGCCAGGGCTAAACAACTCAACAATTAATCACATTCTAGTTCCTGTCGGGATTAGAATAGGACTGGTAGCTGAGACAGTTATCCCAGGCTAATATTTTAGTGGTAATTATTTTTATGATGTGTAATTCAAGGATCTATAATTTTATGACATAAGATCAGAACAAAATGTTTTATATTTATTTATTAGGAAAACCAAAAAATACACATATGAGTCACAAATATCAAACAAGTAATGTATATACTAGTAAACAAGTATTTTATATATATTAGTAAATGCTTATAGGTACATTTTTGGCTAAGTAGGCGGATTATTAACTTTCCTTTTATCAGCTTTCTTCTGCATGCCTTCAATTATTTAGGTGAGATATTTTACTGGCATCGAGTGATCAAACCGCGAGTCGATAAATACGGGTAACAAAGAGTTTAAATAAAGTTATTCCAACGGACAAACCATATTTGTTTCCCAGAACGTTTCGTCATTTTTTATATATTTAAGATTCATAGAGTGCTCTTCTCCAGTCTACACAGCAAATAGGCACACATCTATTTCAGTAACGTTTATCTGGCACTGAATTTGGTAATAATAATCATGGTTTTTATTTATTACTAGCTGTACCCTGCGCGCGTTACGCCAAATCAGTCGCATTCGAAATTCAAATTCACCGCTTTAAAATTCATTCGACTATAAAAAAAAAGAAGAACTCACTCCTGTCTTCGCGGTCGCATTCGAAATTCAAATTCACTGCTTTAAAAAAAAGAAGAATTATGGTTTTATTGAAGACACTAAAAATTTTCCTTTGGCCCGATCGGCACCAAACTTCACAGGAACCATCTCCAAACTAATCTTAAGTTTCCCTCAAAATTTCATCAAAATCGGTCGAGCGGTTTAGTAGTCCATAGCGGTCATACAGTCAAAAATTCATATATATATATATATATATATATATATATATATATATATATATATATATATATATATATATATATATATATATATATATATATATATATATATATATATATATATATATATATATATATATATATATATATATATATATATATATATATATATATATATATATATATATATATATATATATATATATATATATATATATATATATATATATATATATATATATATATATATATATATATATATATATATATATATATATATATATATATATATATATATATATATATATATATATATATATATATATATATATATATATATATATATATATATATATATATATATATATATATATATATATATATATATATATATATATATATATATATATATATATATATATATATATATATATATATATATATATATATATATATATAGATAAAAGTGTTGTATTTTATATAAAATTACCAAACTTTTTATTTTTTGGTTTTTTATTGCATCTTCAAGATTTATACCTTTTGCTGTAAATGGAAACTTGACTTCTACTAGTTTAGTTTTGCCAACTTCTGTTTTATAAAGACTATCGGGGCTTTCTCCTAAGTACGCAATTGTTTTGTGGATATACAGTCCACAACGCTCATTTATTACTTTTTCTTGCAGTTATTATTATCTCAATGCTTTTTGTTCATTATCTGGTCTATAAATAATTGACGCAATATTTGAAATGTCTCGCAGTTTAACAATAGATTTTACTAAAGGTGCACAATTTATATTATCTTTTTATTTACATATCTCTCAAAATATAGATGCTGTTAACCTTCTTTGTCTGCTCTATCCATTCTTGGCTACAACTTTGTTGATTTCATTCCTTTGTTAATCAGAAAGTCAGACAGGATATTTCTCTCTCAATCCCATTTCATCATCTTTATGTTGGTTAACTGGAAGATATTGTTATGTAGCAATAAATCCGCCATTGTACCTTCTTTTAATTGTGCAATAAAGAGTTTTTCATTCATTCATTCATCTTTATATTCGCATATTGCATCCATGCAGCCCGATTATAGAACCAGTTACCTTTTAACGTCCGAAAAGCTCCGTTGTTATTCGCCTTCAAGGAGTCATTAAAGAAACATTGTTTCTCTCAACTAACATATATTTTATACACCTATCCTATCCGGTATTTCTCCTCAAACTGAGAAATAATGGTTTTTCATTATTTATTTTTATCGGTTGGCTATCGTGATTGCTATCGCACCCTATAACTTCGACCGGTATTTAATTGGTTTGTTGTAATATATCGTTTTATAATGTATAAAAGCGCGTTGATTATGTCATCGCATGTAATGTAATATAATCCTATTATATAATTATATTATATGTAAGATCAATCCATTATATATAATCTATATTATTTATATCTATCTGTATTATATATACGAGAATACCCTAAATTATATAATAGTATACCCTACCCTATTGTATACAATTATATAATAGTATACAATACCCTAAATTATATAGTACGTAATATATATTATTTATACATCTATGTAATCTATATTTATTTATTTAAATATTTAAAGAAAAGCAAAATAATAATAACTGCAGTTCATTATTACATTAGCACCATTAGTAATAGCGCTGTAAACGATACCAATAAAATTATGGTTTAAAAAAAATAAAAAATCACGCTTTAATAGCAATGTGAAATAAAAGGTGAGAAATAATTTAGAATTATAAAGACATTGACAGCGATAGAAAGTCAGCCAACTCAATATAGTTAAATGATTTTGAATAAGTTTAAAATAAGAATAAAATGATTGTCAAAAAAATATTTTTAAAAAAGGTTTAGGTGCTTCCTACGTTTTATATAATAACTATATGTTTACAAATAGCTACCAATAAAATTTTTAAAACAATTGATACCATATACTTCACTCTTTTTGAAAAGAAAAAATATTTTTTTTCCATCAATTTATTCTCATTTGAAAGTTACTATATTTAACTATATTGAGTTAGGGTACTTTCTATCGCTGTTAAACCATATTTTTATATTTCAAAATTAGATTATACTTCACATTGCTATTAAAGCGTGATTTTTTACTTTTCCAAACTATAATTTTATTTTTTCTTTTTACTTTTTGTAAAGTATAATTTTATTTATAAAGGATAATACTTACTGTCATAATATGGCCCTTTACTTTACATTATCCTTTTTATTCGGTCAGGACATTAGGTCAAAATTATTAAATTATTACATTGTCGCCGGTCCTTAATACATGTGCAAAATTTCAAATCATTCAGATTTTGGGAATCAATGAAAATTAACTTGAAAGTTTCAGGTACATACATACGTAGTAATGTCCATAATTTTCCGGCCGAAAGTATAAAGAAGGTAAAAATAAAAACACTTTGCTTACTGTTTTTCAATATAATCTCCGTTAGGTTCAATACTTATATTACATCTCGTCAAAAGCAAATCCATCCGCTTAAAAAATAATTTCCTTTTTATTTGCAAAATAGGTCTCAACGGCTTCTTGGACCTCTTCATCGATCTGAAACTTCTTCCCCGCAAGTAGCATTTTAATTTGGTGAACAGTCACTAATCGCTTGAGGGTAGATCTGAGCAGTAGGGTGAGTGAAAGATTTCTGAGAACCCACATTACTGCCAAGATGCTCTTGGCAATAAGTGCTGTGTGCATAGGCAAACTCTCGTGAATTAGGCGAACACCTCTAGCCAGATTTTCTCACACAGTGCAGTAGAACTGCACAGTAGTGTGCGTTCACAGTTATATTCCTTTTCTCAAAGTCAATGATCAAAATCCCTTGGAAATCCCAAAAAATGTGGCCATTTTTTTTTTGTTGACTGCCTGTCTAGCATTTCGAGGGGGGGGGAGGCTTTCCCTGGAAATGCTACATTCCATTAACTCCTTTTTGAACAAAGGGTCGTAGTTCAGGACCATAATCTCATCTAAAGTAACAATTAATTTCAAATACATTTCTTGATCGAGGCTATACTCTTCTTAAATTCTCGACAACACATTTCACGCACGTCTTTTTTGCACAGCAGAAAAAATTTGAATAACATTACTTAATGAATATTGAACCTGGTTTTATAGAAAACGACAAATTATGCACAAATGGCGGACTTATCGCCTCAGCGATATCTCACAGTCAACCATTTGATAAATAATTCTTAATTGTCACCGTACAATACACACAGAAGTAATAAAGTTAAATTTGAAATAAGTTAATACAAATATATGTCAATAAATTATACTAAGGTTGCTTAGGAAAGAATAAAGAAAAAGACAGGATAAGGTATTTGGTTAGTGGCTGTGTGAAAATAAATGTTTCTTCAATATTTTTTTTTAAAATGAGCAACGAAGGTGCATGCCTGACAGAGTGAGGGAACTGATTCCATAAATGAGCAGAATGGACCGTTAAAGAGTGCGTGTAAACAGAAGATTGATATAACTGAAAGGCAAAATTATTTATATGAAATGTAATGCATTGCAATACATACATATTCTATAATCTATGCTAATATTATAAAGAGGTAAAGTTTGTGAGGTTGTAGGAAGTAATCTCTGGATATACTAAATCGATTTCGAAAATTCTTTTACCAATAGAAAGCCACATTATTTGTGTCATAAGTTATATATTAATCCGAAAAATTAAAAGACTTTTTCGTGGTAGTTGGATTTGCAAAGTAAGTCGGAGAAAAAACGATCGAATGAAAACTTTTCTTACGAACGCTGCTTTAACGTTGAGAGATATACTAGGTATGATTGAGTTCTAGACCTTGGTAATGCCTACAAAAAATTCGGCGACAGCATATGTCAAAATTTTATATTCAAGTCACAAAAAGTAGTTTTTTATATTAAAAAAATAATTTAAATCGTTAGGTCATGTTTATTGGTATTTCATATCAACAATTATGAATTCATATAAAAATAAGTAAGTGTATCGTCTGAAGTATTTAAAACAGAAGACTTTTCCCTTTTACTGCATATAATTTCCCTTTTACTGCATAAATGGTTAAAGAGATAAAACACTCACAAATAAGACACTCATGCAGTAAAAATATAGCTCTTATTTTGGCAGTCAGGAAATAAATCATAGCACTCAGTACCTACTAACCGAACCACACTCATAATTTCATCACAAGTAAAAAGTTTTACCGCCCAACGAAGTGGGCACGGGTCAGCTAGTATAATATAATTCATTAAATATTGTATTCTATTTGAGTGGTTACATGGTTATACATGGTTAGTTAATGTCAATACAAATTACGACAAAATAATAAAGCCTGCTCCGTACAAATCCAAGTGTCGCGACACAACGCGCGACGTCGAGTGTAATATCTCGCGGTGGCGATGTTTTCGCCCCCGAAAGTCGTTTGGCAGAATAGTCTTGTTTGCATCTGACAAGCGCGCCCGCGAGCTTCTGCCGGCGACATATCGGACGAGGCTTTGTGCCCCGCAACGCCGGCCCATCCCAGTCCCGCCCCGCATCCGCCAACTCACAATCTCGCGGTGCAAGCAAAGCTGATACACTATTTTCCGCCACGTTTCATCCACCTACGTGCACGCCTTCCCACCCTATCCATTTCTATTACGTTGTCTTTTACTCCAGACGCGATGACATTGTAACGTATGTCGCATCGCCGATTTTGGAATGTTCCATATTATGGCCAGATAAACGAATTAGATGAGTACTGACGGTGACTTATGTAAATGAATTTAAAACAAAACGGTTGTATCACCCCAAGACTTATCCGGCAAGTAGCCAGGGATTTATTTCATTTGAATATTTATTTCACAAATAAAGTCGATGAGCAGTTGGCGAAAATTCCTGTTAATATGCGACGCAAAGCGATTAAAATTTGAATTTCGAAGGCGCGTCATCTCATTCAATTTACAAAATCAAATTGCATAAGTGGGTCTCCGTGAGCCCTCGAATTCGAATTTCGAACTATCCAAGCATCGCAAAACTGTGACGTTTAGGGGCCTTACTAAATATGTAATATATAGCAGACTTTAAATATTATGCCTTAAAATATTTATATCTAATATATTTACGACAGCATAGTACTTAACATATTATGAGTTCAATAATAACCAAAATTTCACAATATGATTTCAACCCTACGAGGCACCTGTGTACTGAATTTTAAGTTTTTAAGTTTAATATTTCGAGATGGCAATGTGACTAGTTCGCCCCTTGTTGGACCGACTTCAACCACAGATTTTCAACTCATGCGATGACCAAATAGTGCCTGCATGCCAAACTTCAGCTCAATCGGATGAAGCATTTGGGCGCTATCGTGGAGGAATGTGGTCAGACTGACAGAAAGATAGACAGACACACAGACACACAGAATTGCGTCAATACTGTATATGCCAGGAAAGTAAAATAAAAATGGATATTACAAACGACAGCTGGATTTAACTTTTTAAATTAGGTCCATGTTTCCAAAAGGCCACCATAATTCAGAGTTTTTTTTTTAAATAAGACGATTC
Organism: Micropterix aruncella; assembly: GCA_944548615.1. NCBI lineage: Eukaryota > Metazoa > Arthropoda > Insecta > Lepidoptera > Micropterigidae > Micropterix > Micropterix aruncella. The sequence goes on along the minus strand of OX155951.1, from coordinate 22,963,184 downwards.
GGAAATTGTTCCAGCAACAAGTTATTATGCAGTAAAAAAACAAACTCATTGCAGCATAAGCGGCGTGTGCCTTAGCACAATATAGCTGGAACTATATGCTCTTCTAGTTCGCTCGTAAGAGTGGAAACAGAAAATCTTAAAGCATCATTCATGACTGTTTCCGCTCTTGCGTACCGACAAAAAAAAATCTTTGAGTACCGACAAAAAAAAATCGTTCAGTAGCGATCTACTGTGAGTATAACGCTTTGCAACTGCAGCATTGTCGAAGAAATACGGTACGAAATATGGTAGAAAAACTAAATTACCTTTTGTTTCGCTCCCAAATTTTATTGTATTCCCCCAAATTTAATGTATGAAACAAACAAAAAACAAAAATAATATCTTCGCAAATTAAAAAGGTATTATATTTTTCACTTGGCAATTGACTTTTTGCCAATCTTGTATATATTGAAGGAATTTATAGAAGCGTCTATAAAAATATGAAAGATTTACTAGAGGGAAATACAATAACAAAATATGTAAAAGTATGTCGTTTATGCTACTATGGCCATGTTAAAAGAAGAGTGACTGAATTTGTATTATCGGCAGCAACATGTTACTCGGCAGGAGAGCAAAAGGTGGGAAGACCAATATATACTTGGAATAGCTCATTGAAACATGACAATGAATACTTCAACGGTGGAATAGAAAATCTTTTTCCATTTCTGGTATTTATTATATGGCAGTCAACGACTTTATTGACCAGCTTCAATTTCTGTTAAACAGCGCAGTTTGATGCCCAATGGGCCCCATTGCGTCGAGTAAAACGATATCCATAAATCATACAATTTATGGAAATTAAAAAAAACTAATCAAAGCCATAGTGATGATGATAAGTACGATAGCAAACAAAAGATGTGTCCTCGTTATTTAATTCTGTGTCTGCATGCCTTGTCGGACTCGTCTGTCGCGCGTTCGGGTCGCGCACTAATGAGAAAACCGTCTGTTCGGCGGTATTTTCCCGTAAAGCTATTAGTAACTCATCAGTTGTCTGCAGCCAATAACGAACGGCTGAAACGTCAGCTGTTACTTAGAGCACTTGCAGACTCATTTGTGCTCCAGGGCTCCGGAGCGGAATGAAAATGCACGTCAAGCGGCTCTCGTTAAATTTGCATGCATACTAATGCCAATTTCAGCACCATGATTACGAATGCAACGCTCTTTCAGCATTTGTTTCACTCTGGTAGCAGCTTGAAATCCTCAGAACGAATCCGGTTTAGGATTGATTCGATTTAAGTGAGGCGTCATTTTAAATATGTTGTTACTTATTATTAACATCGCTTCAAATATGTTGTGTGTTACCTGGACAATTAGAAAAAAATCGGTTGTGTCATCCAAAGACTTTCCCGGCAAGTACTAAGGACTGATTTAATCTGAATATAAATTTCATATATGAAATCGACAAGCGCCGTCTCTCGGCCGGTGTACGAACCCGTTTGCGTTCTATTGCAACCACCGTCTCAGGCGGTGGGGTTCGTTTCTGAGCTAAAGGCGGTTGGGCTAAGTGCCAACAGATAGTGTTTCGTACTTAGCCTAAACTTTTCTAGCGTGGCAACTTATATCGAGCGACTCAGCCGAACGCAACCAACTAGTGAAGAGAGGACTGGTCGAACGGCGTCACATACACGTCAGACTGTCAGACAATCGGCGCGGACGGTCGATATCGCCGCTGCCGTAATTCCTTTTCTGTATACTTACATATATTTCGCTCGCGTGCGCTTTGTATTGTACTACACCTACAATAAATCTGTGCCACACCGAACAAGGCGTTTATCTAGAATCCTGCCATCCTTCACCAGCGACAATTAGAGGTTGATCGAGCAGACCGCACCTCATTACAGATAGCGTTATGATTCTGATAAAATTTATGGCGGAATTTAAATATTAATTTTGTATCTTGTATATGAGATATTCCAACCGAAATTTTACAATATAATTTCGACCCAACCAAGCATCTGTGTAATAAATCTCAAGTCTCTAAGTCCATTATTTCGACATTTAAATATGACTAGTTCTCCCCCTATTGAACCGATTTCAATCACAACCTTTACAACTCTTGCCATGACCAAATGATGCCTGCATGCAAAATTTCAGCTTAATCGGATTAAGCGTTTGGGCGCTATCATGGAGAAATACACAGACACAAAGAAACACACAGACATATTTTAATCTGGAAATGGTATTAATCGTCTCAGGGTGGCTCAAGAAATATATTTTTATCCTAAACACGAAAAAAAAGTGCGCATTCACAATACTTTCCCTCCGTGTCGGTTGGTAGGCCGGAGAAATAAAAGCCGATTTTTACAAATCAAGGAGAGTATTTATCCACATACCGTTTATTTTTAAACCAACGTCTTTGACTAACTTTTCCCAACCGCAAACTTACCGTTTCCCTTTTCAAAAGTACAACTAAAAGTTTTACGAAAACTCATAAATCTTCCCCGAAAATAAAGACCCTCCAGACAATAGATTCAGGTGGTGAGGTTTTTAGAGTATATTAAGGGATGAATTTCAAAGTGAAACTTTTGAACTTCGAAGAAGTTATAAATCTTTAGAGGATGCATAATATTTTGGTGGAAATATGACATCTAATGCCGTTTCTATAAAACATAGAAGTGAAGATTTATAACGGCAGGCGGGCTCATTATTCTTCACGGCTGTCTCAGCTGATCTTCCAGATTACGGCGGTTCATCGTGGTTTCGACTAAAATTGGATTCTTGATTAAGAAAACAGTGAATTGACTACAGCACCTGTCACAACATCTATACCAAATTTGCGAATCAAATAAAAACGAACACATATGAATCCTCGCTTACTTCAATCACTAGTTGCAGTTGCAGGTTTTAGTTGTGAAACGTATAATTATGATACATTTTTCAAGGGGGGGGGGGAGCCTGGTTTAGGCGGCCAAAAAACATGTTTTTCATGATTTTTTTTTCTTTAGCTTAAAGTTAAAATGTATTTATGAATCTTTTACCTCTGGAATCGGTGATAGTTGGATTGCTGTAAGTGTAAAAACTTACTTTCTAACTTACCTACTGTAAACGTTAAACGCGTTTTTTTCAAAACCATATTTTTCTGTTCTGCGCCGGTGATTAAAAAAAACTACTTGACGGATCGAGTTGTTCAAAAAAAAAAAATTAAATATCATTAACCGACCTACTTTTGGGTTATTATTCAAAAAACAGGTAAATCCTTGATATTTTCATTACATTTTATAACAATAACTTAATAACAATACTTGATTAAAATATACCAGACAAAATATACCATATAGCGGTTTATATAAGCGGTTTTTATATAGTGGTTTTATGTAAATTTGTGGTAATATAATTTTTATATATTTTCACATATTTTTTTCTTCATTATAATATAACGGATTTATCTCGTACGTTTGTATAAGTAGAGCGGTTAAATTATCTTCTATATGAACTTAAAAAATCAAAAAAAAATATGTTTTATTACATTTTATTTTGGGGCGGATTTTTTTTTATTTTATTTTATAAAATTATCCAAAATAATACAATTGATTTTTGCGAAGCAGATAAGATTGCATTTGTGTGGATTTTATCCCCCCACTAGATTGTATATCTGTTCTGGGGTGATAGTATTTAAGACTTCACTTTAATCATAGTGACTTCACTTTCTTTCTTTTTTTTCTTTTTTTTTCTCATTCATTCCGATCGCTAATTCATTGTTATAAATTTTAAGGTTATTATAAATATATAAATGTGTATATAAATAAAGAACTAATATTAAATACAGAAAAAGAACATATTTAAGTTTATAGATAAGTAAAATAAATAAATATATAGATTAATATATAACTAAATTGACCAATAAATTAAGTTAAGTAGCCTAAAAAGGTTTCTTACTGTGTACATATACTTGTGAATTTAATTAATTAATATAATATTATCTTTTTTTTTTTTTTTTTAAAACATAATCAACCGAAAAAATATTTTTCTTATCAAGTATCAGGTGACAGATATGGACCGAAGTTTGATCCCTCAAATTATCGACCGATACCAGTACCCGATGTTTTAGCAAAAATTTTGGAAAAAATAGTAATTACACAACTCTGTATTCATCTAGAAACCAATCACATGTCATCCGAAAACCAATACGGCTTCAGATCCAAAAATGGGAAACACAAGATGCAGTACTAAAAATGTCAGAGCATATCACTAGGTATGTAGATGCCAACAAAAAGTGTATTACTGTACTTCCCGACCCCGCGCAAGCCCCCGACACAGTATCCCATGAAATGCTCCTAATGAAACTTGGGAAATATGGTATCACAGGTATCGAACTAAACTGGTTTCGCAGCTGTATTGGATCCCGAAAACAGCGTACCCGGGCAGGCGATTCACCCAGTAATAGTCTCCACAATAATCATGGGGTCCCACAAGGAAGCACTCCTGGACCGACTCCCCTCTCACTCTACACAAATGGGCCCTGTGAAATGGACGTTGACGCAGATATACTATCCCACGCCGACGATACTGCCCTCCCACTCGAATCGAACAGCCGGGAAAGTGTATACAACAAGGCAGCTGCCGCAATGAAAAGTGTCAAGGGCTGGCCTGACCACAATCTGTCAACGCCGAAACGTAGATAAAACAAGCTTGTAGCCTTCAGCATAGATGCTCGTCAGCAACCTCCACAAAAATTATAACCTAGTCCTACACGAAAGCGACAGTCTTGATTGTAACTGTGCACAAATTGAGCGTGTGCATTTTGTAAAGTACCTAGGTGTTCATGTCGAATAAACATCTCCGGTGGCAAATACATATCGAAAAGGTCGCCGAAAAGGTCCGTAAACCAATATATATCCTCAGGAGTAGCAGAAATGTTTCAGATATGAAAACTATGAAATCGATTGATTTTTTTGAAATCCTTGAAAAAATATAACAATAAAAAGCATTTACAATTTTTTTAGTTTATTTAAAAAATACACATGTATAAATTACTACTTTCATTTACTTTTTTGTTTCAGGCAAAATTAAGGTCGCTATCACCGGCGCAAACAGATACCGTAATTTCAGCAGCGGTAGAAACTTATGCTCAATGCCTCAAAAATGGTTTTTTTCCCCAAGGCTAAAAATATTTCTGTTTTTCAAATGTTAATCAAGCCGATATAAAAGATTCATAATTAGATTTCAAGTTTAAGTTAAAAAATATAAATCATTAAAAACATGTTTTTTGGCCTTCTAAACCAGGCAGCTCCCGCAATGTCTTCACTTAATCACTGCTTAAGTAGTATCTTCTATTCTTAAGCAACAAAACAAACCTTGACAGGATCGCCAAAATATTTTTCCTCCAAAATATTTTTCGACCAAAATAGTTTTTGTACTTTTTTAATCATATCATCAGTGACTGCCGTCGTAGAGCAACCCGATCGAGGGCCATGGTTAGTTGAAGTTATTTATCGCTTAAACTCAGCATACTAACGTGCAAACGTAGAATATGAGGGGATTAAATAAAATAAATGGAAATCAGTTTTTGTTTTTAAGAACATAATAACACATGTTGTGCCTGCCAGTATTTATTTTTATATGGTTGCAAAATTTGTAACTCATTATCACTTTTTTTAATGCCTTACATTGTGTTACCGATTATGTTACTGTCACTTTATTACCGATTATTTTACTGTCAGGCCACCTAGTTGGAGTAAGAAATCTGTCAGTTTTACGGGGTGGTGAACGGTTTCGTGCAGATTGGGCCATAAGATCCATTTTGTTCTCGGATCGGCTCAACTCACAATTCAGCTCCTATTCAGAAGCCTCCTTGAGTGGAAGGCTACCCCGGGTAAGACTCCCGTGTCTCAGGCCTAAGAGCTGGTGGACCGATTTCTCCCGGCGGGATTGCATCCCGGCGCCACTGGACGGTTTGCGCACCGGTCGGCAAAGCCAATCGGTTGTGCATTCTGACTAATTGCTGAAGGGGTCTGGAGACTATGGAAATACACTGTTTCCTAAGCAGCGGGGATGGATATTCACCTGTTGTCATGCCACTCTTGAAATGACCTTGGGCCACTCGATCCCGTGTGCAAAGAACGCCCAGGTCCGTTATAAGTTCAAACTGAATTACCGCTGTAATACAACAGGTAGAGGTTGCGTATGCGACTTCGGTAAAGAAGTCGGGAGGATGGAGGTATCCTAAAGATTAATTCCTAACGAGGATATCCTGCCAAAACTGGTAGTTAGGGGGTAAGGCTGCCCGCTGTGTACTTTTCCCGGTGCCTCGCCGTAAGGCGTTGGTCTCTAACAGAATGCTGGTGAACTAGACAATAGTTTGTCTTGTCTCCAAGTATTCTACGCTCATCCACGAAAGAATGTAGAGAAATAAATGAAATGAAAAACGCCGATGGTAGGCCGAAAGGCAGGTACGTCGACGCCAGGAGGCAGGAGGGGTTTTAGTCGGTAAGAATCCGACACTACCCAGTCACAGGGTGCCCATGAGGGTTTCCACTACTGCAACAATAAAAAAAATATAAAAAAAAAAAAGTATTCTACGCTCATCCCACGGCTGAAAGAACGATCTATATATTATACCAGCCCGGGGTGACGGGTTCGCCCGTTGTAGTCGACACGGCCCTCATGTCAGTTTTATGGTGAGCTAATGGGCCCTGTTGCAGTTTGGCCACTAAGACCCATGCGTAGGGTTGACCAAACGCACGGGTCACCACCCATCGGGCGGCCTCCACGCAGAAGAGCGAGCCCGGGTAAGACTCTTGCCTGCGGGCCAGTTTCCCTTAGAGTCAACCTTCGGGCGCTCCTGGGCGGTTTGCCAACTGTGCGGCGTCAACCTATCGATTGTGCATTCCGACCGACAGCCGGATAAGTCTGGAAACAGTACTGTTTAATATAGAGCGGGTGTAGTTGTTAACCTTACGGCAACTGCTTTTTAAACTAAGATGCGGCCACCCAATCCCGGGTGAAGATCCGGGCAAAAGATTCGGTAGACACCGCATCACCGATACGTAAGGGAGAGGACCGCGCAAGCGACCTCGAACCTTTAATCAGACGGGGGGCCGGAGTAATCTGGTTGAAATTGGAAGTAAGGGCGCGATTGTTGAGTAACCTTTTTATCTCGCGGTAAGACGTTGGTCTCTTACGGGTGAGTGGCGCAAATAGACAGGGGATTCTTTTCGTCCCAAGTCTTCTACGCTCACCTCACGGAAGACTGATCGATCTGTGAGAATGGCCACCCTTTACTAGACTCCAATTGATTGTGAGCGAAGGGTGGTTCTCATCAGGAAGTTTTCTCCGTTATTGAAAGTCGTGGATGTTGAAGTTGAAGTATTTAATCAGAAGGTCTCTAGTAGGTTGCCAGTTCCTAACGCCTTGATTGATATTTAGCCGTTGTGTAGGTAGTGTGGGCGCGAGGTGAAGCCGTGGTTGTGTATCCGAAGTGTGAAGCGCCGCGATAGATTCGAAGATAATGATAGTCGCGTATACTATGCGTGGTTTGTTGACTCGAAGATAAAGAAGAGCGCGAGTACCTACTTGATAATGCGCGGATACTGTCCTCCAGGGAATGATCTCGATCGATCGAAATGTACTGCGTTTTATATTGTAAGCAGTGACGCAATAGTTGTGAGTGGGGTGAGAAATGTGGGTTAATTTCGTATCGATCAGAAGAAATGACATTAGTCATCACCTGACTGTGCGTAAAATGCCGAATTTAGTTGGAAATCAACTGCAGCTGTCTCGTGTAGATTTGAGCGAGTTTGCGGTTTCGATTCTGTAGAAATTACTTTTTTGTTGTGGGTATGTTAGACTGAAGCTCCAACAGATCTAATATTGTTAAAACTTTGTGAGGTGACAGCTCTAGTTGTGAGTTTTATGGTATTTTTGAATGTATATGTGTTTTCTGGAATTAAAATCGATACAACGATAACAAAATTCTGAAATTTGAATCAACAGTGATATTGTCGACTCCTATTCTCACGACAACAATGCAATATTCGTAGCTCTACCAACTACCCCGCATTTCCACCGTAAAACAATGTATAACCCGGCTTCTAGAGTCGTCCGCCAATAACATTACGTGTTAAAATATGGCAACACCGCAACTATCTCAAGCATCCATGTAGGCTGCGAATGCGATCATTACGTTTCGCCTCATAAATTTGCTTAGAGCGCGTGGAAGCCAGCGCTTTCGGAGGTGCTTTTGTTTGCATAAGTGCAGCGACTCCAAAGATTTATGTATGTATAATAGTATATCTACATAACATATGAAGTAACTATATAGAAGAGAAATGGGACAGTGGTATCGTTAGATGAACACGTGCTTATGCATGACTACTAAATTTTTCCCCACCTTTATTGCATACTTATTCTTACATATGCCATTGATAATTATAGATCTAGATTATAGATTATATATAGTAACAAATACTATAGGTTAGCTAATAGACATTGCCGCAAGGCAATAAGCTCGCCTTTTTTATTTTGAAATAAAGAGTTTATTATTATTATTATATAAACTACAAGCTATTGCCCGCGGCTTCGCATAGCGTAAAGTTTTCGTACCTTTACATATATAATGCAAGACGTCCCCCCTCAGATGCACGCTACCTATCTCGTAGACGTACGCGTATTGTTCCTCGCCACGCGTTAAAAACTTTATGATATCGCTATAACTATACCACCTAAACACTTACAGTAAACGGATAATGTTATATTTATTTACCACCAGTGATATGGATTTATTTTTTTGCTAATGTCTTTGACAAACACTGCATACTTATTTTGCTTAATTTTTTGATACATAAAAGCAGTTATTATAGCTCAAATATAACAGTTAGATATGTACTGTCGTTGACTTTTCTATAGATCTCTTTGAGGCCGATGTTTTTGAGACATATTGTTTTCTCATATATCAACCGTTTCTTCAGCGCACGCCGATAAAGCAACTCACCATCTCATTTTTCTCCGACCTAATTTGCAAATATCGTGTTTTCTTATTTAAAACCAATATATATCATAGTTCAATATAGCCTAGAGCGCTCGTCGATAATAGAGCTTTCCATTAGTGAAAGAATTTTTATAATCTAATAAGTAGTTTTGAAGATTACCCCTACATACAAACTTACAAACTTACAGACTTACAAATATTATTTATTTATGATATTAGTATGTATATGAGGCAAAGGTTTCTTAGGCGCTTAAGTTAATTCTGAATGATTTTATTTGTATCTACACAAGAAACATCGCTGTAGCAGCGATATTAACAACAGGGAGGTTTGGACACAAGATTATCTGTAATCATCGTAGACTATGAAGGCCATGATAGGGACAGTTATGGTTTCAGTAGTTTTCCATGACAAGAAAGACGTTTATCGATATCTATTCTTATATTTTGACAACTCCAAGAAAACTCTATTAAGTTGTCATTGATTTATAAGCTAAAGGGGCCCTTGCTGAGTTGGCCACGAAGACCCATTTTGTTCAGGGTTGGTCACACTCGCAGGTCAACACCCATCCGGCAGCCTCCACGCATGAAGCTCAAGCCCGGGTAGGACTCTGGCCTTAGGGTTAGTTTTTCCTAGGAGTCAATTTTCTGGCTCTCCTGGATGGTCTGCGCACAGTGCGGTGTGATCCAATCGATTGTGCATTCTGACTAACAATCGGGGGAATCTGGTAGCAGTACTGTTTCCTAGAGAGCGAGGGTGGTTGCTGACCTTACGGCGACTGCTCTTGAAACGACCATCGGCTACCCGATTCCGCGTGAACAGCCGGGCAAAAGATGTCGTGGTCCGCGATAGAATCTGTTTATACCGTTTCATCGCTTCATAAGGGAGAGGACTGCGCAATAGTTCAAAAGTTCAAAGTTTATTGATTCCAAAAAAAAACCCGGTAAGGGTATAGAACTTACAATTAATAAATACATTTTTTATAATATTCATATTTTAAACATATCATATATCTGGCAAAAATAAAATTAAATCAAGTTAGAAATCTGAAAGTCAATAAACTATACAAAATCAACCATTACATTGTCTAAATATTAAAAAGATCATTTAGAAATATCAAAAATAGAAATACCAAATCCAAAAATAAAAAAATAAAAAAGTATAAATCTTTAAATAAAAAAAATAAAAAAACAATAATAATAATAATAATCAAGGAGTCCAATTTGGAAAGTATCAAATAATAATCAGAGTAAAAATATAAAAATAAAAGCAATAATTCCTAAATCATGTTACATAATCAGTAAGTAAATTGTCTATAAAATGAAGTGTTCAGAATAGGATTAAAATGGAAGTTAAAAAAAAAAAAAAAAAATAAATTAAATAAACAAGTAATCAATTGTGAATATAAAATTTTAAAAGTCCGTGCCATATAAACATTTTTGCAGTAAAAATTCCTTGGTAAGTTTTTTGAATAGTGTATATGTTTGTATATTTTTTAATTCATCTGGTAACCTGTTATAAAATGTTATGCTTCTGTATTGAGTTGTCCTTTGAAATTGTGATGTTGCAGGTATAGAATTATGAGTATACATCGATTTGTGCCTTGTATTGTGGGAATGTATGTGGGCAAGAGTTTGGTGCTTTCCTTTATTTTTACAGAATTCGCACAGGCTTTCGTGAATAAATATGGTATAAACGGTGGGGATCTTTAGTTCAAGAAATAGTGGTTTGCAAGATTCTCTTCTATTTAATCCGCGTATTGCTCTCACGGCCCTTTTTTGTAAAATGAATACCTCTTTAATATCAGTGGCATTTGCCCACAATAAAATCCCATATCTCAAGTGGGATTCAACCAGAGAATAGTATGCTCTCACAATTTCCTTTTCGTCCAATATTTTTCTTAATCTGGATACCGCATAGCAAGCTGAACATAATTTTGACTTAAGCTGGTCTATATGGGTTTTCCATGACATATTTTCATCGATGTAAATTCCTAGAAATTTAGTCGACTTGGCAATCTCGATAGAATAATTTAACGCTAACTGTTTTTCTTTTTTATTTGAGAAGTTTATCAGCACTGTTTTGCTTAAATTTAGCGACATCTGGTTCGCTCTAAACCAATCATTGACTTCAAAAAGTGTTTTGTTTATTAATTCCTCCATTTTTGTTCTACAATCACTTTCAAAAATACACGTGGTGTCATCTGCAAATTGGACAGTTTTGGCACAAGTTATGTTAGTTGCTAAATCGTTACAATAGAGATTGAAGAAGAGAGGTCCTAATATTGAGCCCTGGGGCACACCGATGTTTATTATTTCACATCTCGATTGCTCAACCTTTTCTTCAATTCCATCAATTATTTTAATCTCCACCACTTGTTGCCTGTTTTGTAGGTACGATTTAATGAGTGAATTAGCCACTCCTCTAATTCCATAATGGTATAGCTTATCTACCAAGGTATTGATATTAATACAGTCGAATGCTTTGCTTAGATCGCAGAACAGTCCTGCTGAAAACATCTTCTTGTTTCGACTATTCTCAATCATGAAACATGCAGACAATACGGCATCCTGTGTAGATTTTTTTGTCCTAAATCCATATTGACTATCTGAAATGACCCCAAATTTTTCAAGGAAACCATTTAGCCGTTTTTCGATGACCTTCTCCAAAATTTTTGAGAAATTACTCAGTAGGGCTACAGGTCGATAATTTTCTACGCTCGTGGGATCTCCCTTTTTATATATCGGTATAATCTTAGCTATTTTATAACAATCTGGAAATATTCCCTCTGAAAAGCTTAAATTGTAAAGATATGTCAGACAAGGTGCCAGTACACGTTTATGGATTTTAATTACGCTAACAGGTATGTCATCGAGACCAGTTGATTTTTTATTCTTTAGAGAGTCAATACATTTTTCCATTTCTTGATTGGTCGTGGGGTACATATATATGGATTCATCCACTTTAGTATTTTTGCAATATTTTTGGTAGGCCGACTGTGTAGGCAGTGGAATTTGAGATGCCAATTCTACAGGTTTTGACCTGAAGTAAGTATTAAATATTTCAGTCACCTCTGATGATTTATCAAAATAATTTCCATTAACATTCAGTGTTATTTTCTTATCAATCAGTCTTTTCTTTCTGTTGAGTTCATTATTTATAATTTGCCATGATTTTTTAACTTTATTTGTTGCTGATTTTATTAATTTTGAATAGTATTCCTTTTTCGCATTTTTAATTTCCTTTTTTAATTTTTTGTTCATTGTTACTAAAAATGCTTTTGTTGTTATGTTATTTTTCATGTATCTATTTAAATAGTATCTTCTTTTTATTTTACATTTGAGTTTTAGATCCTTAGGAATATATGATTTATTTTTAGAATTGTAGTATATTTTTTTTGTTACCAAGGGGAATGAATTAGTAAAGCAATTACTTATTTTCAAATGAAACCAATTATACGCTTCATTGGCGCTTTCCAGTTTTTCCAGATAGCTCCAATTTATCGTCGACAACCATTTATTGAATAATGTGTGGTTGTTAATACCTAGTATTCTAACTTTCTTGTAGTAGTAATCACTAGTATGATTAAATAAATTGTCAACTGTGATACAATGGAAAGAATGATCTGAAAGTTCGCTGGAGATGGTATTTCTATTAACAATATGCTTACGTGGAAAGTTTACAAATATATTTTCGAGTAGTGATCCTGATGCAATTCTTGATGGCTGATCTCTGAATTGAGGAGTTAAGTTGTATAATTTGGCTAAATTTATCATCCTTTTCTTATATTTAGAATTTTCCAAGAAATCAATATTAAAATCACCACACACACATACGTATTTACTGTTACAAATTGAGTTTAAGAAATTATCAAATTTATCCAAGAAGAGCTCAACGTCTTTTGATTCGCTTTTGGATCGGTATACGCACGCTATGGTAAGGTTCAATTCCTTTACACTTATCGCTGCACCCTCAAAATTATGTTCATCGTTAAATCTAGTCATGTCTAAAATGTTTACTGTATACTTATTTCCAATGTAAATCGCAGTTCCTCCATGTTCTCTAGTGGTTCGGTATTGGCAAGCAGCCATATAGTAATTATTTATATGGGCCATGTGATAATTATTCGAATTTAACCATGTTTCACTAAAACAGAGGATGTCTGGGGTTTTCTCCATTTGTGTTAGAAAAAGTTCGATATCAGATATTTTGTTGTATATGCTTCGAATATTTCCGTGAAAAATCGTGATTTCTTGCTTTGTCGTCCTCAGTTTTTTAATAGAGATGTGTCGTAAAAGATTGAATGTGGCCCGGAGTCATTAGCTTCTGCTGCACCCATTGATGTAGTTATTGCGGAAATTGATGGTTTATCGCCTTTTGCTCCTTCTTCTATTTTTTGGCGTCCTCTTTCCCTTTCCTTCTCGTCTGTGATTTTATCTTTTTGAATTAAATGTGTGTTTTTGCGGACCCCGCTTCGAGTAGCAACTTTTTTTTGTATGTTTACCGGTGGATACATTTGGCGAAGTAATGGTAGTCGCGGCTTTCTCAGGAAGTGCTTCCGTAGTTGCGGCTCATTCTGTGATTTCCTGGATGTAACCGGCGTCGAGGTCTCTTCCTCATTTGATGATGTGTCCTCCCTAGATTTTCCCGGCATCTCGGATGTCGCTGTTTGTGGTCCTTCAGATCTACTTTTTGAAGCCGTAGCTAGCATCTCATGCGTCCATAGCCTATTGTCTATGTACAGTTTTGTTCCGACAAGACGCGCTAATTGACCTGCATTTCGAGCAATTTTTAAATGAACATTCAATGCTCTTCTTTCTTCGCGTTGGCTATTAGTATAATCTTCTGATATGTAGATTTCCGATCCTTTTAGTCTTTTAGCGTTCTTTAGAATATTTAGTTTCATGCCGAAATGAACAAATTCTACCATAATAGGCCTCTTTATATTTTTACTACCCAGTCTCGTAATATACGCAATATGGTCTGCATTTATCGGGATATTTATCTGCTTCTGAATCAAGTGGCAAATTGTAGATAACAAACAGTCGTATGTTTCACGATTTCCAGTTTCTGGTATGCCGTATATAATTAGATTCTTCTTCCTGGATATTTGGTCTAGTTTCTCTATTTTACTGTTATTATTTATAATTTCAATATTCATATTATCCAGTTTCGTACCGATTTTTTGTATGGCTTCCATTATATCATCGTTTGTAAAAGACATTTTGCTTGATGTGTTGATGAAGATTTCGAGTATTTTCGTATAATTTTTAAGCCAGTTGGCAGCGCCGTTATTTGTGAACGGATGGATGATAGGTAGCGGGGAGTACCGACCAATTAAATCTTATCGAATTCAATAATGTAAAAAGGTCTATTCCTCACCCGTTTTTGCCCCGATTTCCGTAATTCCTTTTGCAGAATATCGTCCGTATTTTGCACTATGGCTATGTAGCCTTTTCCAGTTTAAAAACACGTAAAATCACTGATTTATTTATAAAAATATACAGAGTGGTAAAGATGACCTTGATTTTCTAAAAAGCGTTGCCAGTTCAGTTCAATAGTGCGCAAGCGACCTAGAACTCGTAACCAGTCGAGTAACCGGAGTAATCTGGTCGCAACTGGAAGTAAGGGCATGAGTGTAAGCCCGCTGGGTAACATACCTGGTTATCTTGCGGATAAAGCGTTGGCCTCTTACGGGCATGTGGCGGAGTTTGACGGTGTACTGTTGTGTTCGCGTTCACTTCACGGAAAGTAGAACGATCATTTCGTTAAAACTTCATTAGGTGACGGTTTTGCCCGTTGTAGTTGACAACTCTAGTTGAGAGTTTTTAAATTTGTTGCGTATATGTATCTATTACGGAATATTATTTCGCGCGTACACTGAGTTAACAATCATTTTCAATTTTTTAATTTAGGACTTTTTTATCGAGCAAAATATACTGAATATCCAGAGGGTAATACTATAAAAATGTTTGAACTGAGGACTTCAAATTCTTGCCCAGGGTTTCCACAGAGTGGGAAGTTTTAGCAAGATCTGTAGTATTCACAGAGGTGTCGGCGTTAAATTGTTTTTTAGAAATTCCGCACTATGTCGGTATTTCTTGACAGCTTGTCAAATAATCAATCAGCCACTATTACGAGGATATACAATTTATTATCGGTAGCACTGTGTCGGTATTTCTTGACAGCTTGTCAAATAATCAATCAGCCACTATTACGAGTATATACAAAAGCTGTGTCGGTATTTCTTGTCGGTATTTATCGGTAGCACTGTGTCGGTATTTCTTGACAGCTTGTCAAATAATCAATCAGCCACTATTACGAGTATTTGTATATACAAATAAAATATATATTCTTTTCAGAAAATGCTAAGAATGTATATGATCCACATGGAAAGTATTACAAGAGGTATGACTCTTAAAAACAGTGTTTTTTTTGTAATTTTATTTTGTCAAATTTATTACAAAACGTTTAAAAACCCTGATTCATTTCGTTTTGCTGATCTGATTTAAATTTTGTGTTTATGACACAATATTAGACAATATTTGTCATTGCCTAATTTCTCTTTCCATTTTAACCAAACATCGAGTTGAATTGATAGCAAACTTATTTTTTGCAAATAAAATAACTAAAATACTTAATGCTAGCAGATATACAAGTATTAATTTATAAGATACTATAGCCTGACTTTTATGGCAATTGAAGGGTTACGGGGATGAACGAACAAAGTCAATTTGAGTTTTAAGATGAAAATTTTTTATTAATGGGGTATAAATTTAAATAATATGTTTTTTTAGCGACTCAACATCGACAACATGGTTTATATACAACATATACAATGGGCCCGATTGCGTTCCTTCGTGAACTAAAATAGGAACTTAGTTCAACCGAACGAGACAGAGCAATACGTTAGAACGGAATATGAAATGAATTTTCGTCTATTTTCCCACGCCAAAACTACCTGTCGAAGTTATAGATGCCCGAATAAGTATGAACATATTTTGTGTGATGTTAGATTTAGCTGTTTTCTTCGGTGGGTAGTTTTAATGCGGAATTGTGACAACCGTTCACTTCAGATTCCGCTCTGACGTACTGGACTGTCTCGTTCACATGAACTAATTTCCGATTATAGTTCAAGAGAAACGCAATCGAGCCCAATGTTATGTTCTTGCTCAAACAAACCCTGCTTAAAGGTTTTATTTTGTCAGTATTTTTTTTTAAATGGAATTACCAAAAAAAAATCAAATTGATTTTTATCGTTCGTTTCCGTAACTCTTCAATTGCTAAGGGTTTAAATTCATTATAAAATTGAATTTCTTTTCTATTGACCCCAACTAAGGTGTATACTCACTTATTATGTGGTACGTATATGGGTAGGTTTGTGTGTATCTTTGTGTGTATATGGGTAGGTTTGGTTGAACTTTAAATAAAATATTATTAAATGAAACCAGAAGCAATTTATATTCCATTTCTTCGTGAGAGTCTGACTGACAAGTAATTTCAAAACGCTTGCCTATGCTTTATTTTATTTATTTAGTACAGTATTTAGTGCCTTATAAAAAATATATAATAAGGTATATAATGTTATTTCAATAATATAACATTTTATATGCTGTAATGTCATTATTACGAGCAAACAAACCGAATGTTCTTCAATGTCGATGAGTTGTTGTCGTTTTAATTTAGAAGGCCTTTAGAAATTTAAAATGAAATTAGATTGACGTCTTTTCGACTTTGCTATGTTTTTGGGCACATTGAGTCATGCTAATAGGCAAATTAACTAATTGAAACATGGTAGGTCAACAAATACGATTATGATATTACAAAAAGACGCTGGGCTGTATAACGCATTGCATTTCTAAACTATCACCTAATTTTACCGGAATCGTCTAGGGAGACGATTCTTGAAAAAACCTAAATTAGTTTAGACTATTTTACTCACTTTTTAAGGCTCGGTTCTACGAATCGCTCTTCTCAAACGCATGCTATAATAATTCTAATGTGCCATATTTTATATTGGAAGGTATAGTAACGCAGTACCTTCAGAAATGTATACCAATGTGGAAACTTGAAAAACAATACTTGACAGTGGACACTTGACAAAATCGAAAAAAATAAATTCCCTATTTGGAAAATTAAAGATATAATTCATCAATGCTGTTTTTATTCAACGCGTGAAACAAGTATAATTAATTTCTTCATATATTTATTTGAAAGCTTTCATAAACTTCGCACAAAGAAATGCTTTTAATTTATTTTATTTTATTTCGTAATAATAAATGACTTAGGTAGAGATATATAAAAATAGTTAATTATGACAACATAAAATTCTATTACCAATCACATTATTTTAGGGTCAAAAAAAAATTATAATTATTTGAGCAGAGTTTCACAAGATTTACAAGATTTCAACAATAATAAAATAAAAAATAAATAATGGTAGATAGATTTAAATCTATGCCACATTTGACTGCAGCACTAGATTTCAAGTTCGGAAAGCAAACTATTAGTATGTATGCCAATTTCAAGAATACGGCGATATATTAAACGTGTCAAAACCGAGCGTACATAGGCGAATGTGGAATACTAAATAATTCAAGAATTGGCCCCCATTATACGTTATACCGTATGGTCTGACCAGGCAATCGTGACACTATACAGAAAACATTTTTATATCCGCCGTTCGCATGGCCCCCCAACGAACTGTCAAATTTTCTGCTGGATGGCCAAGTTTTTCTTATTTTTGTTGATGTCTTCGTTAATATCCTATTAATTATTCATTAAAACGCATCGCTAGAAAGTTACTTTTCCGCCTGACTGTTTGAAGTAGAAAAACGCACCCACGCGCAGAAAATGTGGTATATTCAAGATATGCTCTATGTTGACTCAATAAATTTGATCCTTAATTTTAATATTACGACATGTCATTATTGGCATTCATTGTTGGTGTTGATTTATTTATCAGACCACGGGTGAACCTTTCGAGAAATAGTCCACGATAAAACACGATGACTTACGCTACAGACAAATTTCTTTAATTTGGGCTATAAGTCACCGGCAAATATGTACTTGTATATTTGTATATGCATATTTTATATTTATTATATTTATGTATATTTTCTCATATTTATATCCACACCACACAAGCAGCTCTTAAGGCACTAGCCTCGAAAACCATTAATTCAAAGCTGGTGCAAAACTGCGTATCACTACTGAATTCCCTAGGCGAAAAGAACAAGGAAATTTTAAGAAATTAAAAAGCCGACGAACTTGCTAAGGTGGGAGCAAATGGAACGTTATACGTCCCTGAACCTTTCTGTGGCGTACCAAAAAGCCTTGCAAGCCTAATGCTCAACAAAATATGTTTGGAACAATCCGTCAACCACTGGAACAACGCACGCAAAGTTTGAATAATTCCAAAGCGCTAATTAAGGCTTACGACCGTAAAACTGCCCGTGATGCCTTATCGCTAAATTGAAACAATCTACGCATACTGGTGAGTATTGAACGATATTTAATGCCGCCGTGTTCAATGACCTAGGCACATAAGCAAAGCCAAACAAAACAGCTTATTTATTCTCAAGCTGTTGTAAATCATTTGGAATAAAATGTAATTTTGAAGTAATTTTATTATATTATTTGATTGAACAATTTATTGTCAAAAGTTCCTTATTTGCTCGTACTGATTCACCCATTTCAAGGGTGTCACTTATTGAAAACTTACGCTGTACAGATTTAAATTCAAAAATATCTCGTCCTACAGTCATGAGTCGCTGGTCAGACTACACCAATCTTTCCTTGGCGATTTATATTTCAGAACATGATAATGCGTGTTTCCGATCGTCGATCTCTTGTTATCGCCCTATCGAGCTATTTTAATAGTTTCACGATCCCTCTCCCTAACCTAGTATACATCCACGATAGGATGGCGTATACTGCAATCTTCAGGTCATCAATAATGTTTCCGTGCCCCTCTGCAGCGGCCGCTTTTGCTGGATTCAATTTCACTTTGCGAGGCAGTAAAATTGCACGGGACGATTTATCGCATTTATGTGGATTTGAGAGGTATAATAATAGATTTCACTCCCAATACCCAACATCGATCATGTTTGAATATATTTTACGCTTGTTGAGTCCTAACAACTTTTAGTAGAGAATTACTAGAAGTAGTAGAGGAGTACTAAAACCTGTTATGGTACTTAAAGAAGTAGGAAAGGCTAGTTAAATTGCATCAACCATATTCTGCGCGGATGTCGCTAAATCACGCTAATTAAAAATATTTCTTCGTTTTGAGACCAATAAGCAAAACTCGTTAAGAAAACTAGTCGAATATTTCATAGCCGTTGATTTTTGCCGAGCCGTTGATCATTGCCGAGCCGGTCAATGCATTAGCCAGTGCTACCACCTCATCCTTCCTTCCTTATCGAATTGAGTAAGCTGAGGTCTGTCACTCCTGCAGACCCGAGCAAGTATCGAGGAGACACAGAATCTCTGATACAAAAGGTAACCTTTCCTTCCTCCCCCTAGACAGTGCACAAGTACGCAACTCCGGTTCCTTAATTGGTTAATGCGTATAGCCAGACCTTGGGGTAACCTATCCTTTCTTTCTGCATAACCAAGCTAAAACAACTATCCGTCTGATCCTCCAACAGACAGTAGTAAAGTACCCGAGAGTCGAGATACTCTGAGGTACAGAAATCAATTCCTTACCTTCCTCGCCGCGCGCCGCGATAATTATTCGGGGACGTTATACTGGCAATATAGTACGATACGGCATAATATTCGAATCAAGATAAATAAATTATTAAATCGATATACCGATAATAAATAAACCTTCTGATAACATAAATTGCATCTTATTAACCCCTTGAGTATGATACGACCAAATCTGGTTCTGAAACAATTATCCGTTGAGTATGATACGACCAGATCTGGTTCCGCGTTTTTTTCACTTCTTTGACGTTCTCATATTTATTCATAATTATCTAATTGTTTTACAAAATGATATTTCAATATTCTATATTCGAAATTTCAATGCAATCATTGTGCAGTTGTTCTTTTTATGATTGGTGTAGTAGTTTCGTAGTTATAGTACTTTAAGGTCGATGTCGCCGAAAATCCTGCAAAAGAGACAGATGCATCCATCAAAATTTCCTCATTTACTAATATAATTAATTTAATTTATAATATAATATAATTTAATAATATAATATATTAATTTAATAATATAATATAAATATAATATAATATATAATATATAATATATAATACACATTTAATAATATAATATAAAAATACCCATTTACTCCAAGGGTTAAGGAGTAAAAGGACTTGTTGACACCCGGCTCTCACACTGAACATCTTGGAGTCAGTGAGAGTCGGCCTTCCGTCACATATCTTACAAAGTTTCGAATTAAAAAGACCATCTGTATCGTTTCTCCATACAAATTTTATAACTCCATTCCACCCCTTTAGGGGTTGAATTTTGGAAAAACCACGAAAGTAGCATTTTTTTATTTTTTTATTAGAGTAATCCTAGAGGAATTCGAAATCAAAAGCACATCTAATATTGTTTATTCATACAAATTTTGAAACCCCGCTTCACCACTTTAGGGGTTCGGTAATGCACCATGTGATTTATTTGTTCACCAAAGGTAAATTTAATCTGCATTTGTTTTACTTTTTAATTTTCGGTGTAGATTTTTTCTCGTTGGCGCATGAAATATATATCCCAAATAAATACCAGTTGAGTGAGTAAAAATGATTAATAAAGACGATATATCTTGATGGATGGCGCTTCTGATGGCGGATGTGGTTAATTGGTTTATGTCAGTTTTTCACCTAAAGTGATTACTCAAAAGGAGGAAATAAAGCAAACATTTTTTCTGATATATCAGACAAACCATAGGCTCGAAGTGGTGGGTAAATCTTCCCCTGGAAAATTGCAAAAAAGGGCAATTTTCTTTTTGTTACGTTACGCTCTGCAATGCAATAGCCATCATCAACATATCGAAAACAATAGTACCTACCAATTCTCTTGATGTTTACAAAAGAAAATAAGTTACAAAAAAAAGTAATTTTCCGTAAGACAAGTACAAGTTAGAAATGCCGAGTTTTTTTCACTTTTTCGTCTTTCCCCCATTTATTCATAATTATCTAATTGTTTTATAAAATGAGATTTCAATTTTCTATGTACGAAATTTTAATGTGATCATTGCACAGTTATTCTTTGTATGATTGCTTTATAGTGCACTCACTTTAGCAAAAAAGGGGTTAAATCTCGGAATGAGAGATAATAAGCTGCAAACTCGTATACACCTTTATTTTGGCGTTCTATAAGTTGTCTCAAAAGTCTCATAAAATCTCGTGTCTGCGTCGAAAGTTATTCAAGGTCAAAGGTCACCAAAATTGGTTTTTGCGATTATCTAGGTTTCTATAGCTTCAATGATGTTAACATATACCTACGATAAAAAATGTAGAACATACGTTTTGCGACAAATTTTGTATCAAATATTTTTTCATGCGCTCAACCGTTCTTGAGATAGAGGGCGGAGAGCGCGCAGCGCTCAGCCATACGTACTGTAATTCAAGGTCAACTGTGAATCTCGGTGAATAATGCCCTGAATAAAGTTATAGAACGCCAAAATGAAGGTGTATACAAGTTTCCAGCTTATTATCTCTCATTCCGAGTTGAAACCCTAATTTGACTGGACTATTAGTAGTTCCATAGTTATAGTACTTTTTGTCGAGCGCGGCGATATTTCAAGAAGTTCCAATAAATTGCCGCAGTCTGCCATGAAATTATGCCGCTACTCGAAGGGTTAATGTTAATAGTTATAATGAATATTACTATTGCCCTAGCTGTATTATTGAAAGATTATGAATTAATTATGACTATAGAGATAATATGAAAAATATTTATTTGCAGCTGCTACTATAACAAAAACATACCTATACAAAAAAGAAACAAAAACACACTGATTAATAATTAAATCTGTAAATAGACAAAGACTATGTAATAACACTACAAACGCTGCTAATTAGGGGTATTACTCAGGATATCTTTTATCCTGGTTTTCAAGACACACATATTAATTATTGGTACATACAGGAAACCACAATTTAATGATATTAAAATAAAATATCCCAATCAAATAAATCTAAAAATCTAAAATAAAAAATCAAATATACACGATAAAAATTTACAAACAAACGAAAAAATAATAGTAATAATGAAATTATCAAGTATTTATTTTAAAAATAAATCAAAATATGACATCTAAATCTTTCGTTTTAATAATAAACTCTTATAGTGGTAATTATGACAGTTTAAAAAATCGTAACATGATGGAGTTCGCTGGAGGACAGAAACTATTTTGAAGCTCGCTTGCTTGAATCCCGCAAATTTATGTGTGTATGTGAAATATGGGTATCCACGTGTAAAAATGCATGTCAACTGAGTATTAATATTAGTTCTTTATATGTACATTCACGTTTATCAAATATGTTGAAAGCGTCTCTCTCAATGTTTTCTACTTTGAAGCATCCTTTCATATTCACTTCGCTGCTACTTCGTAAGCTTTGATTTATGTAGCGACAAGATTTCTGCTGTGTGTACACTGACAGAGAAGTGCACACTGGAGATTTATAATATTTTCCAACGTTTACGGCAGTTCTTTGAGGATTTTACACGGAAACGTTTCTGGCTCAATACTTCCGAATTTCTTGGTTATATTTTAGGCACAAATACGTAAAATAAGAGATGCCATAATGTACATTTAAATTATATACCAAGATCTTGGACAAATTAAAATATTAGTTGTGTCTGTAGCACGAGTCAATAGCCTAGGGAGCTTCTGATATTCCTGAGAGTAGATATAACCGGTTTCCTTTATTCTTGCTTGTTTTATGATAATTCCTTTACAGTCGGCTGATTTCTGAGATATAATTATAGTAATATTATTTGCGTCTGTAGGATGAGTCAGTGGCCGAGGAATCTTCCGGTGTCCCTGAGTCGACATAATCGGTTATGTTTATCCTTGCTTGCTTTTTGATAATAATTTTATAGTCGACTGATCTAATCTCTGAGGTTAAATCCTAGTAATATTATTTGCGTCTGTAGGACGAGTCAGTAGACGAGGAATCTTCTGATATCCTAAAGTCGCGTGCCCTTTATTCTTGCTTGCTTTATGATAATTATTTTACAGTTGGCTGATCTCTGAGATAAAATCATAGCAATATTATTTGCGTCTGTAGGACGAGTCAGTAGCCGAGAGAGCTTCTGATATCCACGAGTCAACCGGTTCCCATTATTCTTGCTTGCTTTATGATAATTCCTGTATAGTCGGCTTATCTCTGATATAAAGTCGTAGCAATACGATGTGCGCCTGTAGGACCACTCAGTAGCCGAGGAAGCTTCTGATATCCCTGAGTCGACATAACCGGTTCCATTTATACTTGCTTGCTTTATGATAATTCGTCTATAGTCGGTTGATCTCTGAGATATCCCTGAGTCGATATAACCGGTTACCTTTATTCTTGCTCGATTTACGATAATTATTTTATTGTCGGCTGACCTCTGAGATAAAATAATAGCAATATTATTGTAGGACAAGTCAGTAGCCTAGGGAGCTTCTGATATCCTTGAGTCGACTTAACCGGTTCCCTTTATTCTTGCTTGCTTTATAATAATTCCTTTATAGTCGGCTGATTTCTGAGATAAAATCGTAGCAATATTATTTTCATCTGTAATGACAACTCACTATCCGAGGGAGTTTTTTTCCCATCTTCTAGGTGGGTATTTATATCATCACGCAGTCAAACTTTCAGGCGGTCACCCATCCGAGTATTGACCGCGCCCGACGCTGCTTAACTTCAGTATTAACGAGGAGAACCGGTGTCAACGCGGCTACGGACGCTACAGCTTCTGATATATAGTCGATATAACCGGTTCACTTTATTCCTGATTGATATATGAAAATTCTTTTATGGTCGGCGATGTTGACTTTTTTTTTCCTTGAAAGAATGCCCTCTTAATCCATGATTTTTATCAAGAAACAGGAACGCACAGTTTATTTTTTGTTTATTTTTTATTTATTTATTCTATGGTAATCAAACGGAGTTTTGGGTCATAGCTGGTGCTGACACGATATGAGGAGAGCGAACTATTCGCCGCGGTACGAAAAATGACAATAACCTCACCAATTTACCAAATTAGGGCTGTCAATTTTGTTGTGAATTATTTTGCGCAACAGTATCTTGTCAGTCACTGTGCAGTAGTCTTCCAGTAAACTTATACGAAAATGTATCAGTCTGCACTCGTACGTTCCCAGCCCTAAGTGCCCATAGTCCAGGTCTAGTCCAAGTACCTCCTAAAACTTATTTAAGCTCTCTTCAATATTCGCCATATTGTGGATACCAAATTTGATATGCGCAATATAAACTGCTATAACTCGATCTCTAAGTGCGATATGTGAACTCTAACTGTGAATATAAGATAAGTAAAATGTTTTGAAGATATTTATATTAAACAATGTTTTAGACACCTGCTCAAACAACGTAGATTCTTCAACGCTTTAATACCAATACTTTTAAAATAATACCTATGTTTCAAATATCACTGCACTTTGGGGATATAGTAATCATAATCATAATCATTTATTCTTCTCGTATAATAACCATATACCTACATTATATTGGGTCCTTACCTATGTGATTGCTGTGTTTTTTTCACACTGGCCATTTTGAACTTGAATGACTTGGGTTTGAGGTAGAATTTCAAATTGAAATAAATTTGAATTTACGGCCATGTTATTCTTTTTTGAGAATCAGCTATTTATTTGTCTTTCCGTCGTTTGTTTTTGCTCAAATTTTCGTTTGTGCAACCATGGTAAAGTTGAAAATTTGGTTTATTTTCTAATATGAGATCCTCTGCCGGTATTTTCTATTACAGCTTCTTTCAGTCTTGCTGTACAGTTACCGTAAATGTGTACGGTTAAGAACTGCAAACGATGACGGAGAAGCTCGTGATTTAATAACCGAGTCTGGCCAACCGCTCATCGCCACTGCTTCTGCTTCAACGTATAACCACAGATTTCACTGCAATCAGTAACAAAGTTGTAGGAGTTGCGTTGCGGCTGGAGACTCTTGGTAACCCATCGTACTTGCCAGAACTTGCTCCAATAGAGTTTCATTTTTTTTTCAGAATTGAGATAACATTTTAAAAGGAAACGAATCAACTTTAAAGAGTCGGTGAAAAACGCCTTCAAAGCATGCATTGGTTCTTGTCCACGAGAGTTTCACAGCAGAGAATTAAGCAACTCCAATTAAATTGACAAATCTGCATAGATAATAGGGATCAATATATCTATTAATAAATTTTTTTTTTCTTTTTTGGCCTTAAATTTCCTTAATACATTCCTTCGGACATTGATTTAGGTCATGTAATTCAAACTCACGCCGAAATAATCGCTGAACAATAGCGCACGAATCGCCATTTTTATAATAATGTTTAACGCAGAATGCACGTTGCGCTCCGGTGAAGAGATCCATCGCGACTAAATTTCCGAGAACCGAGCTTCTCAACCCCACCACCCGCGCAGGCCCCTCTCATAAGGTCCAAACGCTAGAGTGTTTTTAAAATCGCACGCCTTTCTGGCCCACCCTTAGAACAGCAACTTCATCGGTAAGGATCCAATTATATACCTGTATTGCATTGAGGTTCGTCAACTAAAGTATAGTCCAAATAGTAATAAATTCAATTGGATAAGCTTATTGAAATATTATTAGTTTATTATCATAATACATATTATATTTTTGTGAGAATTTGAATTGAGAATGTGAGAATTTTTTGAGAGTACCTAACTCTATTTTATATCGAATAATTAAACATTATAACAATAGCATCAAAGCAAAAACAACATAATAGGGTTAAAATAATATGGTCAATGGAATAATGGACTGTGTTATAACAATGATAATAACATAATGACGCTTAGTTTACACATGTACGATGGTCAAAATATATTTTAAGAGTACTGCAATAATATCAATATCAAAGCATTTATTAATCGCATGTATGTCAACATTTCAATACCCTTCATACATTTTTTTAATTCTGTATCATGAGTTGTTTTGTGGTCGGTGGAAATAAATTAAACATTTTGAGAAAAAGCTACACATCAACCGCTGATATTTACTTAGGGTTACTCTTGGTAATGTCCACCCTAGAATGGGCTAGTCCCAGTTGGGTGACAACCAAATAAGCAAAAGGTTAAGATTTTGTCATTCGGTTCCCGTTATTTTTGTATACAAAAGCAATGCTTTACATAGCAATTAATTTTTAAATAAATAAATACAATATTATTTTTGTTCCTCGGATTATGACAATATATATAGCCAATAAACAATATTGATACAATATAGACAATATAGATACAAGGGATTACAAACGATTCAGCACAGCTATAGAACTCCCCCAACTTAATGGAAGTATGTGTGTATGCCAATTTTTTTCTTTTAAAGGTTTCCAATATTTTAAAATCTACAAGTCTTGTTTGGAGAGGGAGGCAGTTAAAAAGTTTAAAAATAAAATATTATTAGATGTTTACGTCTGCGTTAGTTGCCCTCTAGTAAGAGCAATGTTTACCCAGTAGCGAGTTGGTAGTATTTGAAAATGATTCTATCTCTTTACTAACCGAATTTAATACCGTTACATTTGGTAGCATTCAGGTTCTCGAACAGATGGTCGATGTCCATCTCAATAATATAGAGACAATCAAGCACCTGACCATTTCTGAGGTCATCCGCGTAT
This sequence comes from Micropterix aruncella, assembly GCA_944548615.1. Classification (NCBI taxonomy): domain Eukaryota; kingdom Metazoa; phylum Arthropoda; class Insecta; order Lepidoptera; family Micropterigidae; genus Micropterix; species Micropterix aruncella. The sequence goes on along the minus strand of OX155951.1, from coordinate 22,936,409 downwards.
TGTATATACCTACACAATGTTAATATTGGTAAAAAATTATTAAGACTTTACAAAAGAAAATTTTAACAGGTCACACTAAGCATTACCATATTTAAAATATGTTAGAATGCAGCTGTAGAAAAAGACCAGGGATAATAGGAAAATTTCTGTTACATAGGGAATTAGTACAGGACTGGTGGTATTTTTACATGGAAAGAAAATTCCGCGATATTGTTAGATGCTAAAATCTGCTGGAGTCATGCCGTGTTGATGTCTAACGTACGTAAATATATCAGTAGGTGGTTTGTAATAAATTGGCATTCATAACTCAATTTCGCAAAATATATGACTCTCGCCTTTTTAGCATGGGGTGAGCCAAATAGATACAGATGCTTCTATATCTCCAGGTGACTGTTATTTCAGATCAATGTGTATCCTAGCAGCGATTAAAGATATGATGAAAGTGTCGGCTTGAGCATCATTTTGCTTACGAGAACAGCTTGATGGTTTAGTTCTGAGACGTGGCTAGCAGGTCAGAATAATTTTGGGTGATATTTATAGCATTTATGTGGCAAACGTACCGAAAGTTTTTGTGGCGAGATCTGGACATATAAACTTATCTCATCATGCAAAAGAGCAGCGGTAGGATGTAGAATTAATGAAATCGACTAAGTTCAAAATATCATTCACTTCGGAATCAATATACTCGAGAGATTCTGTTGTATGCGAATCATACCAAAATCTTTCTGAAAGTAATCAATTTACTTCTGCAAGTGATGAATGTAGGTTATTACAAAAACCCCTTAAAATACATACACTAAAGGTACAATATAAATAGGATATATTCATAATAAACAATTCATAATATGCTGAAGTACTCAACTTCAACAACCTTCGTTACATAATTCCGTTCCTGATTTAATCCGTTTGAGGATGTATCATGCATCAGCAATGGCATAGAAATAACGCGGAGATTACCGGACTCGAGTGCGAAATTATCTCGTCATTTGTTTCCCGGAATTGAGCATAAATTTAATTTAGATAATTACTAGGATAGTGGCGGCATACTGCATTTCCGGTAGAGATTTATTCACAGTTTTGGTGTTGGTCCTGCATAGCGGCTGTACATAAATCTGTATCTGAAAATATTTATTTCATGTCAATCAATATAACACTTTAGACCAGTGATTCCCAAAGTGGTCTAGGTGGACCCCATGGGTCCACGGGAGACTCGACGGGGTCTACGTTGGTGTGAAAAAAATAAGGGTTCACAAGTTTTAAAAGGGGGTCCACGAAAATTCATATAGTTTCTATAGTAAAAAACAAAAGTGTTAGCTTGGCTATCTAGGTATCTATCAATGTTTATTTAGCATTAATTGCCCTAATTTAAAACCTCCCTTATTTTTGTGTAGTGAGTAGTGTACCATCCCTTAGTAGTGTAATTTAAAAGGTTATCGACTGTCATATGTAAAAACTTGCATATTCGATATTCAGTACCACGCGTGTCGAGACTTGCAAAGCGAAGCCAAATATTGATAATTTGCTGTCAATCCATCAAGTAGGTACATCTCTCCCATTAAAATTATGACTATTTTTTAAATTGTTAATTTGCATTGTTGAAGTAACGGTAGGTACGTTATAAATGTTAAATTTTAATTTTACTAAACCTGTTATCGTATTATTTTAATACATAGAACTCAAGAAAATATACTATTTTGCTTTTTATTTTTACCACTCTGAATTTAGGGTTGGAACTCAGCCGCGACGCAAATTTCAAATATCAGAAATTCAAATTTTTCCCAATGAATAGAGATATCAGCATAAATAATTAATTATTATCGAAGAATTTAAAATCTTTGAGATGTGAATATCGTTGCCTTTTTAATATATTGATTCGGTGAGTCGCAAAAACGTTCGAAACGTTATGGCATTTTATTCCTCTTTAGTTCAAGACTTGCAACCTCTTTAGTTCAAAATTTATTTTTTTTCTGCAAATATAATATATAAATATAACGAACATTACTAATTATAAAGACATTTGTTATTATATTGTTTTGTTTATATTACATATATATAGTACATATATTAGTACATAGTACATATAAAGTGCTTATAGTGGTAAGCAGTATACAATACCTATAGTAGTATATAGCTGTATATAGTACATATATTCGTTTTTTGTATATACATATTGTATAGTACATATATAGAATTTTTGAATGAAACATTTCTTGTGTAAACGAAGTTTATATAATATCTTCGAAATATATTTGGCCTAAGAAATGTCTACTTAATTGAGAATTTATATACAAAGACAGTCAAATATTTATGGATCATGTTTTTTTATTTAGGAATAAATTCTTGGATAAAATAGCGACTGGCAATGTGCTTAGTTTTATTGCAAAAAAACGGTTTTGAACTTTTTTATTACCGAGCGATGTAAAACAACAAAAGTACAATTTTAGGAATAAAAATGTAAAAGCTCTCTAGACGATCAAGCATGCGCATCGCGTCGCGTGCTGGGAGGGGATCGTAAACCGCAGGTAAAATGCAAATATCTTTTTTTATATTTACCAAAAATGCCTAGTTTTGTTGTTTATACCAGGGAGTCACGTCATTCATCAATCAATTACGTCTAATTAATGTTACTCTCTGGTATAAACTACAAAATTATGCATTTTTGGTAAATATAAAAAAAAGCCTGTTTCCTGCGGTTTACGATCCTCTCCTAGCCTGCGACGCGATCCTTGTCCAGCATGCTTGATCGTCTAGAGAGCCCCTAATAAACTTACATGTACATACCGATTCCGTAACACTGAATATCCTCATTTTTAATTAAAATGGCCATCAACATGCCAAATCCAAAATACTACTAATATTACCAGATATGAGGTATTCTAATGGAATTATAAAACATATGAGATTAAATACAAGCAGGCGGGGTACTTAGGATCAGTTTGGGTAGAAATGTAACGTGTAATGCGGCGAAGCATACTGTTCCTCGCTGGAAGCGCTCGCACCTTAATTGGAGGTGAGTACACGATATTAATTTCTCGGGTAGGATGGATTATGTCAGAAGTTATTCAAATCCGTTGAATTTATCATACACGCATGTCTCAAGGACATTCAACATTTAAATAATTGTAAAATCAATCTACATTGTATGGTTTCAAATTTACTCGTATCTACATTGTATGTTGGATGGTTTAAAACAGGGGGGTTTGGGGATGGGGGGGAGGAGTTGCCGAGGTGGAGGGGCAGATGCGAGGGGGGGGGGGGGGGGGGTTAAATGGTTTAGGGTGGGGAGGGGGTGTTTTCTGCTTGCCGGGAAAGCCTTGGGTAACACAACCGTTTTTTTTTGTAATAATCACTGTCGCTTTCGTGCGAACAGCGTGGCTAGGAATGAGATATGTAGATTTATATATGAACTAAAAATTTACGCATTTGAACTTATTAAATAATATGCATACTAATAATATGCATAATATTTCAAAATTATGCATATTATTATTATAAATAAGTAATAATAATATGCATATTATTATTACTTATTTAAATAATATGCATAATAATGAAATAGTTGCCACTTCTTTATTAGGTCGGAACATGATACAAAATGTTCTATTTATTATTTATTTTTATCATTTGTGATAATTTGATTAGTATTCATTAAGGAATTTAAATTTTATGCTATAGATATATTTAGATATTAATATATTATAATGAATATTATTTGGATCTTATCGTTTACTTTCCATTTAAACACTTCATTAAAATACTTTTTATTTACATTAACTTTAGATAGCGTTTGTCATTTTTCTTCTTTAAATAGGTACAACAAGGGCACTTCTAGAAGTGTCATCGTCAATTACTGCAATACCGGAATAATATCTAAATAAAACAATAACAATAAAGGGAGTGGCATAAGTTAACCTATGTAATATTATGTGCTATACAATTTGCTATGCCTTCACTTCTTACCTGTACCTCTTACGGTTTCTTATCGAAATATACTTGCTTAGCGGTGACCGAACACTTTGAAAGAGAGCACATTATTGGTCTAATTGTCCGGGTTGATATTGCCAGGTTTATGATAGCTTTGTAGTAGCATAACTTGGGATACTACGCGTTTTTTTGTAAATCTTGAAAAGCGAAAAATACAGAAACTCGAATTTATCTCTGTCACTGAATTGATAATAATGTCTCAAAAATGGTATCAAGGTTTTTAGCATACCAGTTATTTAGTTGAAGTTAGCGCTTTACTATAATTAGAAATGCCCCTCCCGCAGGCCTCAGTGCCATGTAAGCCGTCGGAGTTGGTGCACGCGTTTTGTCGGTGTAAGAAAAAATCTTCCGCGGCGAAATTTCGACGGGCGTCGAAATTATGTTGGTAAATAATTTCTGTTGAATATTTTTATTACTGATTGTGGTTTCAGTCAACTTTTTGTTTCTTGCGTGCATTAGAGTTTGAATTACACTGATTATTACGTTTTATTGTTGAATAGTTTTTATTTATTTCGCAAATAAAATAGGCAACTACCTGTATCAAAAAGAATAGTCGCCTTATTTACATTAGATTTCCTCAGAATTTACATTAAATTTCCAACGCAAGTCGCCAGGAAATGTATTACTGATTTTATATGGTCTTTCATCGCATCACTAGAAACTGCTCGTAACAATAATGTGGTATTATATTACTTTGTTTACCTAGTCACACTACTTCTGATTTGCAACCATTAGACACCAGTATTTGGACCGTTTCAAAAATATTATTATGCTGAGCCAAAAAAATTCATGCGCACCAATCCACAATAACATTTTATCTATCTGTCTATCTTTTATTGTTAGAGGTCAAATAAAACAAGATTTACTTAAAACCAATATTAATTATGTTTACAAAAATATTCTAATATATAAGATCAAAGACCCATGTTTTGGTATATATATTGCATTATTCTTAGTAAGTACATATTTTTAAATAAGCTTTTAAAAGAACTTTTTTGAAAAGGGGGAAACTATCCAGCTCTTACCCTACTAGTAGCCAAGAATTAATGATTTACAGACAAACGTCATTTTTGGTACAACATATTATTATAATGAGTTACATTGCAGATACTTTATATTATGTTCTTACATATGAAGTTGTCATCTGAAAGAAAAAGGAGATTGGAAATTTTTGTATGAAAGGTGTACCCAGAGTGTAAAAACTAGGGACTTACAACAATTAATTATACTTGTAAAAAGAAGTAATAGTATCAAAGTTCTACTCATTAATCCGTGTCATATTGGATTTATTCGAATTTTAAATTCCAAGTGTCAACATATTTTAAAATTTTCTCACCTCTAATTAATAATTAAATAATAAATTTATAAGAATACAGTGCAATTCCAGTCTGGATTCACTCGCGGTTAACACGGGACGCGTCCCGAAGGATCTTATCGGTCTGAGTTTACATTAAATATTCAACCAGCGTGTCTATGGACAAAGTCGACCATCGAAAACAAGCGAGCTGTCGTTACTGGCTGGGGGCAGATCGACTTTGCTGAAGATACATCGGACGACTTACTGAAGGTGGTGGTGGATTTGATTGACCAGCCGACCTGTCGAAGACTATATGCAAAGACTCTCAGAAAGAGGTTACCACAAGGTATAACGGACGATCGATTGTGCGCTGGAAGCTTAGGAGGAGGACGAGACTCTTGTGCAGGCGATAGTGGTGGACCTCTGCAAGTGACGATAGTTGACAACCAATGCCTCTTCAACATAATCGCCGTTACCAGTATTGGAAAGAGCCCTTGCGGAAGTGCCAAGGGACCTGGCCGGTATATATACACTGCCGTGAAGAGTCATGTCAAATAAATGGCGTTTTAGGAGTATGTCTACCGCCGGAAAATTTACCAAAAACTGACGGGGATTTGCCAAAAGGGAAACTATCACAATTTTGTATAATGTCGGAACAAGAGGCTGTATGATGTATTCAACACAGCCCCATGAGCAAGAACACGAGATCATCAATAAACCAGGATAAATCCAATAATGCATCTTCTACATCACCGCCTACTACAACAACTACCAATAAGTCACCGGTCATATCTACAATAGCTCCAGAAAAACCTTAAACATCGCCACAAGCCTTATTACCAAATTCATAAATGACAGTGTGTATAAACGAACTAAATCCGAAAAAAATAGCTGCAATATTGAGTACAAATTCAACAATGACAGCCATTGCTGTGTTGGCGATTAACTAATTTATTTTATTTTATCTGCATCCAAACTTTTCTCTGGTCGTAACGGTCTCCGTTCCATCGGGTTCAGAAGAGGGAGGAAGAGAGAGTGCACCTGTGGTCGCGCGCCCACCTGTGCACTATAATATAGCCTGCGCACTTGACTGCTTGCGAACAATGGACTCTGAGAAGACTAAAGAAGTCACTAGAATCTACAATGCAGTCGCTATGGCCGAACACGGCTAGAAGGATATATATATATTGGAATTATACACATCTGATGTGATATTATCAATAAAATACAAACGGAGCTGCCATGGAATTCACCAACCGAAATCGGGCCCATCATGTATAATTATTACACTTCTGGGAGGTAAACGGTGGATTCCGGACTACGACCGGCTGTGGTAGGTTTAGGACAGCTGTCTTGGCACATGTGAGCATACACCTTACCACCCATTCACTCCCCCTTCGAAGCCATATAATTTGAGATGGGTAAATCGCGGTTTTAGATATTTTTTCTAGAAAGGAGTTGATTATTTTTCTGGAGAGACCAAGATCTAAAGGTGAAACAAAGATTTAGCTGGCAGGCCACGAGCGCCAACTTCCACCGCGCGAAGGTGAACAGTGAAGCCGTTCCGGGTGACGGCATTTGCGAGATCATGGTATTTATTTAAATTGTACTCGTGGTCTTTTGGGATATTTGATTCCCATGGAACAGTTAATTCCACGATAAGGACCATTTTCCGAGATAGACAGTAAAGAGTATATCTGGACGCAGGGCTGTGCATACGAGACTTACAGGGAATTTATACTGCTTAGAGACCGAATCGACCTCCATTATCCAATCTAAAGCTTTCTCGATTATTGAGAAAGGTTTTGCAGTGAATTTTTTTTGCCTTTAAAGCCAACCCGCACAAAGTGATTAAAGCTCTGCTTTAATCACGTAAAATGATATATTTTTTGACGTTAGATTGAATATACAAATCCTATTATAAAAACCACAGCAGGTACTTAAGGCAATCGCGGCAAAAGTGTGCGAATTAAGGGCACAAAACGGAGCCCCGCTTTGAAAAGGGGTGACACGGCAAAGATAATTTCTGGGCATCTGGGGACTTCAAATACTCGACATAAATGTCGCCCGTGGGATACATAAAGTTGTGGGTCTGTATATGCTTGACGAAATGACTAATGATGTTCTGTTGTCCGAGAATTTCGTACGTTAAATCGCGGAACGTAATGGCGACCTGCGCCGTAAAAAAGAGAGATTAATGTGCAGAATGTACATTATATAACGAACTATAAATCTACGCTGAGAAATGAGTGAGATTACGTTGCCTAAGCTATATACTAGTCCGATCTCGTTGAAACTTGACAGACACATTTATGATACCATTTTAACCTAATTTCATTTACTTAAAAACAACTTTATTCAATATCACGTGATGCCCTATCAGATATGCTTGAAATCACAGAGCAATACTATCTCCTTTATTGTTCTCCATATTTATCAATTTATTTGTTAGAAACATTTCATCATGTTATATTTACTCCGCTGATCTTCAAATCTACATGCACGCCAGACCGAACAATCTTTCCATTACAATAGCCTCAATGAATAGATACTAACTTATATAGTACCCCGTTGAAAAGAATCTCATAATATCCTCACTAACCCCACTCTCATGCAATCTTAATTGGTGGTAGAGGCTAGTGGATTTGGTTTACGTGGCTTCCCTGCCGTTTTTAAAAATTGACACTCATGTCATTGAGTATTCTAAAGTGGTTCAAAACTTGGGAGTATTCATTGGCGATAGTCGGTCTTGGTAGGCGCAGATTAAAAAGACTAGCAAACGATTTTTCTGTAGTTTTCATAGTCTCCGCCGGCTGCAGAGATTCATTTCGGTGAACTGTAAACAATCCGTAGTACAGTATGGTCGTCGATCCTGAATTAGCCCGATATTGAGGATCGACCAAGTAATAGTAATTGCCGGTATTAGAATATATCTACGCATAACTTGGGTTGTAAACTACAACGGGCAAACCCGTCACCTCAGGAAGTTTTAACGGTAGTGATCGTTTTATCTTCCGTTAGGTGAGCTTAGATGACTTAGGGCACATACAAATCTACCGTCTAGCTAAGCCAACATGCTCGATAATGACTAACGCATTGCGGCGAGGCACCGGGAAAGGTACCCAGCGGGCAGTTTCGCTCCCTATCTACCAGTTTTGGAAGGATATCTCCCCCAGGAATTAACCATCAGGATCCCTATAACCTCCCGAATGATTACTGGTCCGAAGTCGCTTGCGCGACCTCTACCTGCCGTATGTTCAGCGGTGATTCAGTTTGAATCTTATCGTTAATTCCCATCGGGTAATTTCAAGAGTGGTTGACGACATGTCAAAATTCACCCCCGCTGCTTAGGAGACGGTATATTTCCGGAATCTCCAGTTTTCTTCAGCAATCAGTCAGAGTTCAGAGCCGATTCGCGTTGCCTAACGGTGCGCAAAAGGTCACCTAACAGTGCACAGGAGAAACCGATCCACAAGCCGTGAGATAAATATATGTTAAACTATAAATATATTAAAGACCGTGGGGAGAAACGGAAAATGAAATAAAACAATTTCAAAATCAATTACAAAACACAGTGTCACTAATCTGAGTGCGAAGGTTCAGGAGACGCCGGCCAATATAATGGGTTGGGGGGGTGGGCATTTTTCGGGGTCCAGGAAAAAGCAAGCGCACCTTCAAGGGCAATAAGATAACCATTACAACCAGAGCGACTTGGGCAGACAAGTACGCCCTCTGATACACACGTCGAGAGGGTGGATACCCCCTGTGGAAATACCTTCTTCTTCTGGATGTCTCATAAAGTAACCCAATTAGCTGCGAACACACGAAATAAATGCGACAAAACTTGAAGTATCGCCCACAAGTACGCGTACGAGGTCGGAAAGGTATCGCTCCGAACACAGACCGCCGCAAGCAACGCCCCTCTCGCTAAATCCAGTATGAAACATACAAGTCCAAATACCGTGACGAGCTGTACCGAGCTCACCTCGAAACCCAGCTCGACGCCGCAAAGCGTTCTACCTGATTTTTTAAATTTATTTATTTATTACTATTATTTACTATAAAAGACTTTGATTTTCCTTATAAAAATAATAGGAATCGAATAGCAAAACTTTAAACTTATGCTTATTTGATTCTGTCACACAACTGGGACAAGCCCGTTCTAGGGTGGACAGGGCTCTATATTACAATAAGTCAAAGTTTAAAAAATGCTCATAAAACTACATCGCCCAAAAATTTGGTGCTGAAAAAAAAACAAATCGCAATACCAATATAAAATCGGCATTAAATTGAACAAAACATTTTGTTAAATAGAGTGTGTCAAATAGAATAAATTTAAAACTAAAATAAAGACAAAAATTAAGTTATAAGAAAGAAAAGAATTAAACAGTTATAAGAAAAACATAGGAAATATAAAAAAAGTTTTTATTATTGAATATAGTGTAAGTATTATATAATGAAATATAATATTACCTAGTCAGAAATGTACAATTCATTGTCAAAACCATATATAACAACAAAATTATGTTTGACATAATATCCTTGCATTCGGTGATATCTTCGGCACGCTTTCACATAGGCGCGTGTCCCAATCATTTCATATCAGACTGAGCTACAGCGAAAAGTGGCCGGGTTTAGCTAGTGTTATATACGTGTATAATCTATAATCCTACGAATAAGAACTATAAGGACTTTGGTTTTACATCTGCCGCTGCGCTCGGTTCCGCCGCGGCGGCACGAATTGTTCGGAAACTCTGAAATAGTAAAGTTAAGTAACTATCGAGTGCATAAAGTGCAGGACAAAAAGCCGTGCCACGCGGGAAATAGGGCGTTTGTGAAATGCTGTTATCGAAGTGCGGTGCGGAGCAGTGCGACCGAGCGGCTGCAGAGTCGCAGCGCGGCGGCGGTAGCGGTAGCGAGTGACTTGCCTCAAGAGTTAACAGGGCGAGGCGAGGCCGGAGCGTGCAGAGGAAACTCCGCAGACGACCGTAACAAACAATGGCAGCTCCGCGAAATATTATTACCGATTCAGTTTAATTACGAACTCCCGAATATTATTACCGTCGCACAATGCAGCCTGCACTCGCCGGTTAATTCGATTCTAGCGCAAGAAATTTGTCGCTTGAGCCGCCGAGGCGCACTAAGTTTTCATCGCAGCTGTTAGTTTCTGGACTCTACAATTATAAAGGAAATATTAATGCAATGCATTGTACACAGCTGCGTTTCTTTGTTTAATAAATTCAGAGTTGGATGTAATAAGTAATAAATACACTATTAGCAGAAAATATAATAATAGTTGTACCGACAAAGTGCTCCATCTAGTGATAAGCTAGTGTATCAGATCAGATAGAGGGCGGTATTTATTTAAACGTAAGTTAAAATCAATGAACACTTTTGTTAAACATAATTTCAGTATGCACTAAAATTACAAATAGTAGTTTAAAAAAAAACATTGGTTTACCTGAACATTTGTGGTTGTCTACTACAACGGGCGAACCCGTCACCCTATGAAGTTTTAACGATAATGATCGGTCCCGTGAAGTGAGCGTAGTTGTCTTTTTGGATGATATAAATCTACCAGAGGTCAACGCCTTACGGTCAGGCACTAGGAAAGTAACCCAGTGGGGCGGGTACACCTCGCCTCTTGGCTACGAGTTTCGGCCAGTTTCTCCGGCCTCCCGGCTGGTCACGGGCTCGAGGCTCCCTTACAAATCTAGCGCGGACCGCGGCATCCTTTCCGAATTGGTAGTTTCAAGAGCAGTTACCGAATGGTTAACAATTACCCCGCTCTATAGGAAACAAATCCGTTTCCAGACTCCCCCGACTATCAGTTGCAATGCACAGTCGAATGAGGAGGCTGCCGGATGGGTATAGTGAGTTTGGCCGACCCTCCACATGGATTAAAGTGGCCTAACTGCAACAGGACCCATTAGCTCCCAGTTTACCTGAACAGTGCATAGTTAAAGAGGGTAGTTTTTTAAAAACACAGGATTATCATATTAGTCTCGCAATTGTCAGCGCGCACCACTGCGTTGACAATTGCCAGACTACAAAATTATAAAAATATATAAAAACAGATTTAAAAAAATATATAAATTCCCACAGAGTTCAATTACAACCAATAGACAGACAAGGTATAACATAGTTTCAATTACAACCAATAGACATCATATAACATAGTTTCGCAAGGTAGACAAGGTATAACAATAGACAATATATAAATTCGACAATATATAAATTCCCACAGAGTTCAATTACAACCAACAGACAGACAAGGTATAACATAGTTTCAATTACAACCAATAGAATCATAGTTTCAATTACAACCAATAGACAGACAAGGTATAACAAATTATTTGCATCTCTTTTTTTTTTAATATAGAAATTGTCACAGCTCTATGCTCTTCTCTAATAAGCAGAACTAGATCAAATCCCAAAAAGCACGAAATGCTATAAAAAATATTGTAATATTTACATTTTCAGGAAACGCAAGAGAATTTCGCCTCAAGCGTACAAACGGGTTACGAAATCCCGAAAGACTGGCGCCGCTCCATCATATTTGTTTGCAATGGCCTACATTTGAAATCTGCTTTACGGCTGGCGTCTGATTTGGATCCGAGAAACCCAATTTCAGAGACGGAGCTTGAAATATGCTCGCGATCCATAAACATACAAAAACAACCGATTTATTTCCTCTCTCACCTGAATCGACATCCTCCCCATCCACATACGTATACATTAGATTTTAAATCTTGATGATCGTGGTACCAGATTACTAAATTTAGAGTTTGTTAAATGGATTCTATTCCATAATATCATGAAATGTATTGCCTTAGAAGCATCCAAGCAATAAATAACAAAATCCTAATGTAAAATAAATATATAAAAGTACAGTGTTTTCAAACAAGTAAATATATTATTAAAAAGAATAATAAACACGCCTGCCGCTGCACAAAGTGAACTATTATATTTATACATGTATATATGTTTTTATTACGGTTTTTAAATAAATATTTAGGGTTTATGTATTTATCCATATAGATACATGTATATTTCCGATTTTTTCTCGATCAGACCGTTCATTTGATACTAAATACAATATTTTTATAATAATTTATTGACATTTGGATATTTAGACAACTACTTACTTGATATTTGGACAGTTACGGTACTCTGTTACACTTGGGATGACATAACAATTCTAACAATATTACTCACGTCTAAATCAGTTTAAGCGTTTAGAAGTTATGGTGGAATAAAGAAACGGAATATATATATATATATATATATATATATATATATATATATATATATATATATATATATATATATATATATATATATATATATATATATATATATATATATATATATATATATATATATATATATATATATATATATATATATATATATATATATATATATATATATATATATATATATATATATATATATATATATATATATATATTGTAACTTTGTAGTTGCTCTATGAGGTAGGAGATTGCGAGAGCAACTCCGAGCAGTGGCCATTCTGGCGACGGGAGGAGTCCTGTCCAAAATGGTAAGCAGGGGGTGAGGAGCCCCGCCGGCGACTGGGCTGCCGGCGCCTTACCGATTGGTGTTGGACTCTGCTGGGTTGAGGGTTCGCAAGTTAGCAGAGGTTCAAGGGTGAGAGTCGGGGCTCGTGAATTCGTTCATGCGCGCATGTCGCCTTAACGTGGGGGGGGGGGGGGTATTCCATCTAGACTCCCTCCATCCACACCCGGGGGCCACCAAAGTGCGTCCCGTTGGATGCGCGGTTCTCGGGACCGGGTCTCTCAGCCGGTGATCTGGGAAAATCGAGGAGTAGTGAAATTGGTTTCATAGCCTGCACGTACGAGGCGTTTCATCGTCCGGGCGTGTATGGAAGATCGGGCCGCTGCGCGAGATACGCACGTGCCACTATACGGCGCACGTTGTAAGAGGGAAGCCCTCCGGTTGGAGCTCCGAGTCTGGCGCAGTACCGTTACCATAGCCGCCCTACCAACATTGGGATAGGCGGGTAAGATGGAAACCTGAAAAACAAACCTCTTATCTAACCTGCCGCGGGGGGGGGGTCTTTTTATATATATATATATATATATATATATATATATATATATATATATATATATATATATATATATATATATATATATATATATATATATATATATATATATATATATATATATATATATATATATATATATATATATATATATATATATATATATATATATATATATATATATATATATATGTATATTATTTTCAAATTGAAATTATGTATTAATACTAAATAAATTAACGTATAAAATAAATGAAAGGAGACTTATCTGGTCTGTGTAGACCAGGAGCGACTCCACGCCTTTTTTTCTTCTCTATTCTTTCAGTGTTGGTCAATAATCCCTGCTGTGGTATTAGAAGTCTGGCCAAACGGACTTCTTCCTGCCTCATACAGTGGTGACACAAGTGAAAGTCGAGAATCTATGTTGGAAAGGAATAGGCGATTAGTATATCTAAAAACTAATGATTAATGAAAAATGTTGGTTCTATATTTCGGTGTAAACCGTTGTCAAGATAAATAACATTTCTGAAATCGAACAATTCCTTGAAAATTTAAATTCAAGAAATCGAACCAATAGAAATGATTAATAATATTTTACACGATCCAGCTAAAGTATATCATAACCGACCGTGAAAAATATTATTTTTAATGAATGATTATAAATAAAAAATAAAAATCAGTTGATGAGTATTAAACCTGATTGAATAAACCACATTAATTTTGTCTATTGAGACCCGAACCTTTGCAAGCGCCTAAATATAAATAAAAGCCATTTCCCAAGATTTGACATCCCTTTCTTTTGCATTATCACCAAGGCACTTTATTATTTTAAGTTTAAAACATTGATCAAAAGTTAAATTATGTGCCCTGGCATGCAAAGATATTGGGAGCTGGCTTTCATTTCCTACACTGGCCCTATGATTATTTAGTCTAATATTAAGTGGTGTGGTTGTTTCGCCGATATAAAAAGCACTGCAAATCTTACACAGAAGCTGATACACTATATTTTTTGAATAACAACTGCAATGAAAGGGAACCCTGTATTTATTAGTAGTATTTGGACTGGAAAAAAAAGGACTTTGATCTAACAGAGGACAAGTTTTACAACGTGGACGACCACAAGGTTGAAGACCCAAGTTATTATTACCAACAGAGAGATTTTGTTAATTTTTTGTTTTGTTTAATATTGATCTAATATTAGGTGGTCTGCGGAAAGATAGAATTGGTTTTAAATCTAAGAGATCTTTAGTGGACGCATCATTAGAAATAATAGGAAATAAATCAGCTAATATATCTCGCAGTTTCTCGGCTCCGGGAAAATAAGTGGTGCTGAGAAACATTCTATTTAAATTTGAAGATATTTAGGGGCTTGGTGTATATTTTACTTCAGAATTTAGAATATGTTTTTCTAATAGAGGAGCAGGATAATTTCTTTCCAGAAGAGATTTTTTCAGGTTAATGAGATATTTATCTAAATTTTCCTTGTTGTTAACCAAACGGTGTCCGCGAATGGACATTGAATAGGGAATGGATCTTTTAGTATGAAATGGATGACAGCTATCAAAGTGTAGATACTGTTCCTGATTTGTAGGTTTAATATGGATTGCCGTTTTAATTGTACCATCGGAAATGATCAAATCAACATCTAAGAAAGTAATTTGTGATTTAGAAACTGTATGAGTGAAATTTAAAGGTCCAAAATGATTTAGGTCGTCAAGAAAGGTTGTTAACGTAACTTGTCCGTGTGGCTAAATCATTATTATGTCGTCAATAAACCTATACCATAAAATGGGTTTTAAATTTTGTGTTTTAAGAAAATTTTGCTCTAATAAACCCATAAAAAGGTTAGCATACGAAGGTGCCATTCGAGTGCCCATAGCAGTTCCTTTAATTTGAAGATAAAATTCATCTTCAAAAGTAAAAGCATTACACGTTAAGACAAATTCGGCTAATTTGCAAAGAAAATCTGTAGACGGTATTTGAGGATGAGGTCTATCATCGAGAAAATGAGAAATGGCTTCCAATCCTAAATTATGTGGAATATTAGTATACAGAGATGTGGCGTCAATAGTAACAAACAATAGGTCATCTGACTTTGGAATTACAGTATTTTTTAAAATATATATAAAATGATAGCTGTCTTTAATATGAGAACTTAGATTTTTAACAAATGGTTGTAAAAAATAATCTACAAAAGCCGAAATTCTGTCTGTCGGAGAGTTAAAGCTTGCGACTATAGGTCGTCCAGGATTATTGGGCTTGTGAATTTTTGGTAATAAGTAAAAATTTGGAGTTCGAATAGGATCTGGAATTAAAGTTTTGACATCTTCTTCTGATAATTTTTCATTTGATTTATTTTGATCAATATATTTTTTTATTTTTACTGCAAAATTTTTGTTTGGATCCCTGGATAGTTTTTTATAGAATGTTTCATCCCTAAGTTGCCTCAAGCCTTCAGTCACATAGTCAGTTTTGTTAAGTATGACAGTAGTGGAACCTTTATCAGCCGGCAAAATGACGATGCTGGTATCCTGGCTAAGACTGTCAAGAGCTGCACGTTCATCCAGTGATAAGTTTGATGTTGGTTTGAGGTTATTTGGAAAAGATGGTTGTGTTACTTTGTTTAATAAAATTGTAATAAAATTTTATATATATATATATATATATATATATATATATATATATATATATATATATATATATATATATATATATATATATATATATATATATATATATATATATATATATATATATATATATATATATATATATATATATATATATATATATATATATATATATATATATATATATATATATATATATATATATATATATATATATATATATATATATAGATGAATCCTTAACACATTACACTCCTTTTTTGTCGGGCATTTTTTCTGTAAACCACTCAGTTAGCACAGCGTAACCAGTATATTTTTATATTTTCAGGACTCAAGTTTTTCATGTTTTTTCGTATAATTATTGCACGTGCGGAAGACACCGACCAGCATTCTAATTTACGTCTCTTTATTTTTTTTGTGTGTGCACAAACGACTCCGGATCAGCATAATTTCGTTTAATAAAATTGAAAGGGATTTTTTCTCGCTTAATTAAATATTCAACTCTCGGGGACGGGCAAGAAGGTCATAAATCTGACGTAATCGCGAGCAGCAAAAAGTAAAATTTATGAAAGTTCAGGTATCCCGTAGACTGTAAAGGTCTCACATTCCGAGCATTATTAAAATGTTAAGACTGAATTATCCAAGCAGGAGCGGCGAAATGAAATTTACACGGAACACTTTTTAATACATCACTAAGGGGTTTGATTTAATGTTATTTGTGATGGCTTCACAAAGAGATACGCTATTTTCTGACTGATAATTTTATGACTTTGGAATAAAAAAGAGTTATGACAATAAGTGAGTTTCTTACCGAATTTGGAAAGTACCGCAGCGAAGAGATAGAATAGAATAAATAGAATAGAATAACTTTATTGTGCTATAAAAACATTACTTAATTACATTACACTGGTTATATAAAAGAGACAATATATGCACAAATGGCGGACTTATGGCTATAGCGATATCTGTCATATATCTTACTCAACCATTTGATAAACTAATTCCTAATTGTCACCGTACAAAACATGTAGAAGTAGTATAGTTAAATTTAAAATAAAGTTATACAAATATATGTCAATAACTTATGTTAAGGTTGCCCAGGGAAGGATAAAGGAGAGGACAAGGCGAGGTATTTGGTTAGTGGCTGTGTGGAAATAAATGTTTCTTCAACACCTTTATGAAAGTGTGTAACGAAGGTGCATGCCTGATAGAGTGAGGGAGCTGATTCCATAAACGAGCAGAATGGACCGTAAAAGAGTACGTATAAACAAAAGAATGATGAATCGAAATGGAAAGTGTGTTATCCCGGCTTGATCGAAGTGGAAGACCGTGGCCTCCCAAAGGGTGGAATTTCTCATTGAGATAGGAGGGCGAAGTGGGGTTATAGAGTATCGTTAATGTGTATGTTATGTTAGAGTGTATGTTAATAGAGTATCGACAACGCATTCAAATGTCTTCGATCGCGAATAAAAAGCCAGAGATCGATACTATATTTCTCAAGAAGTATGGCAAATCATTTGCAACGCAATTACTAAGTTCCCGGTAAACACCACTGATATCTTGGATTTTAAGAATTAATTAGTGAAATTTTACAAACGGCAAGCAGTTTTTATTGAGACCTGCAACGTTTCATAATATAAAAACAGCAATTCCTGCTTTCATAATATAAAAACAGCAATTCATGGAATTTGACTACTCTTCGAATTTAATAGTAACACGGCCTTTCATTAACAATTAATTCTGGGTCAATATCTAAAACCTCAAGAAAAATGCCTTTCATAACATAATCCTTTCTAGAGAAGCATCTTATGATAAACCAACCCATCAATGTGAAGAAAATCGACGACCTACAGAGCACACTTTAATATATTCCAATGGAGGAAATAGGATACCAAATTAATGTTATGCTTGTAAACTGCCCGAAATGTATTGTAAACCACGATTAATAAACCTTGTCTTAATAAAAATCTTCTTATCTCTTTCTTTAAAAGCAGTTAGTTTAGAAGATAATTATTCAAGCCACTTTATAATTTCACATATTATGTATTACCCTATTAAAATATATGAATTCAACAAATACGGAATAAGGATTTATTCGACAACTCTGTGTGTACTCTCAGTTTGTCACAAACAGTATGTACATTTGTGACATCATCAGATACTAGGAGGGTGTAATTTAATTTTGTTTTGATGTCACAGACAGAAACCAACTCCCTGAATAAATAAGCACCCTTAACCCCCCCCCCCCCCCTCCTCTTTCCCACCTTCTCCCCCTCATCATCTCACTCTACCTTACTTCTCTGCGCGGCCACGCAGCGCGATCGCGACGCCTCCAAATAACGCAAACAGGAAAAGTTTTTTTCTAACTTCTTCCGTCTCCCGGCGTCACGGAAAGAAATCCACGAAAATATATTATCTTTTAGTTACTCTTACCGAAAGCTGTTACAACTCCGGATGAAAAGCCATACTGCCATCTTGGCTTTTTCCTAGTGGGGCCGCGGCGATCCTTTCCTTATCTGCCCGGAAGAAATTTACCCACGTCTTAGGGCGATTTCATATCACCGAATGCGGAGTTAGCCCCATTGACTTTGATTTTATCGTCACTAAGTAGTACCTATGAATAGGTTTCTAATTAAAGAATTCAGGAAATTATACAGATAAGTGATGGCATGGGATTTCATTGAGTCTTGAAGCTAATTATAAAATATTTAAGCAGAAAAAAGAAAAGGAATTAGCTTAAGTAATGCTAAACCAAAAATGTGAAATAAAATGGAAGACGGTGTCGTCATATATTGGCGCCGCGCCGTGGAGAAAATGTACAGAAATGAAAAAGAAGTTACTTAAATGTCATTCCATTAGTATAAACTGCCAAGTAGTCACAATAGCGTCCGACAGGGATCGATGCTAGGACTGGAAAAAGAGAGATAATAGACGCGACAAACTAAGAGAAGCGACTGTCTGGTATGTTGTCGTATCGGTATATAGGAATCACTTTCCTACTTTACGTGTTGTTTTATATCGAATGTCCTGCATCCGCGTGATGTGAGCTTACGGCTGTTTTGGGTAACCTAATATGCATCTTTAAAGATAGAATGACCAAAATTTAAAAAAGTTGAGTGACCCTTCACTTGTTTTTGGAATCTGGAAACCTTTTAACATGGGAAAAAATTACCACCAATGAAATTATTATAAATGCCTTCAAATCGTTAATTGATTTCTGTCTAAGAGGGTTTTGCAACAGAGGCATTACCTAACTCTTAATAAAATTAAAAGACTGCATGAATAAAAGGGGACAATATTTCAATTATTTAAATATGTATTTTCCGTACTATATTTCCTTTAAAGAATAGAAATCTCATATGTTAATAACATGACAATAATATTTTATGAACTACAGTTTTAGAAATACTCCAATAGTACCATCTATCGCATAAAATTGAATCATTACGAAACGCCTTCGATTCCATTTGAGCGCCTAATAGTTCACATGGGAATATATAGATGGCATTAACAATAGTAAATGATTTACTTTATATTATTATTATTAGGTTTCATTCTGTGTTTTTGATTGTTTTTTTATTGAGTCAATATGCTATTAGTATTATTTTAATTACCAATTATTAAAAAATATATCGCAAAGCAATGTCGAAATTATGATATTTCCTTTAACCGCTGGAATGCCAATATTACCGATTGGTAATTTGTTGCGCGATTCGCGGGTGGTCGATCTCCGTATTTATGCAATTATATGCGGTAACAGTAGCCTTCAATGAATAAGCTACCGTTGTACCTACATTAGTATGCGTGCACTAACTCCCCCTACAAATAGATTTTCGAGCGTCGAAAACATGCTGTTGTGAGTTTCTTTTCTATGGCTGGCTTTCTAAGGGTTAAAAACAAGTAAAAACAGAAATAATAAACTTAGTCTGGCGACAAGCCTTGGTGCCGTAAGGCACAACGCTCACTGAAGCGGCGCGGAATGGCGGTGCGTGACGCGGCTGCCGCATCGCCGTATCGCCGTATTCACTCATTAACGGGAAGACAGATTAAATGACAGACTGTGAGTACAGAGGGAGCTAATGGGCCCTTGCTGAGTTGGCCACGAAGATCCATTCTGTTCAGGGTTGGTCACACTCACGGGTCAACACCCATCCGGCGGCCTCCACGCATGAAGTGCGAGCTTGGGCAGAACCCTGGCCTTAGGGCTAGTTTCCCCTAGGAATCAACTCTGCGGTCTGGTCAAGGTCTGCGCACCGTGCGGCGTAAGCCAATCGATTGTGCACTCTGACTAACAGTCGGGGGAGTCTCCGTTGGGGGAGTCAGGGGAGTCGGGGGAGTCGGGGGAGTCGGCGTTGGCCTCTTACGGGCGGGCATGTGGCGGAGCTTGACGGTGGACTGTTTTGTATAAATCTTCTGCGCTCACTTCAGGGAGATAGAACGACTAATCGTTAAAACTTCTTGAGGTGACGGGTGCGCCCATTGTAGTTGATAACTCTAGTTGTGAGTACGTTCACCCGGAATCGGATAGCCGATGGTCGTTTCAAGAGCAGTCGCCGTAAGGTCAGCAACCACCCCCGCTCTATAGAAAACAGTACTGCTTTCAGACGCCCCCGATTGTTAGTCAGAATGCACTATCGATTGGGTTACGCCGCACGGTGCTCAGACCGTCCAGGAGCGCCAGAAGATTGAATCCTAGGGTAAACTAGCCCTAAGGCCAGAGTCCTACCCAGGCTCGCGCTTCATGCGTGGAGGCCGCCGGATGGGTGACCGACCCTGAACAAATGGGTCTTCATGGCCAACTCAGCAAGGGTCTATCAGCTCCCTAGGAGCGATCGAGCAGGTAGTGATTCATGTATGAAGAAAGTTGCAACCAGAAAACGAAGAATATGAATCTGAAGATGGAATGCGATAGGGAGCTGGAATCGCTGAAAACCAATAAGTAGGTAAAATTGATTAATTACTGCCTTAAATGAACGTTTTTTGGCTTTTTTTTAATTCGTTTTTCTCGAAACAACTTTTTTCGATTTTGTGTAGTCTAGTTTAAAAAGTTTTTTATCAACCGTTTTCAATTATGCCATATACATATATAAATACACTCCATTTGAATCTTTACTTATTTAAGAATTAATTACTATAAAACATTGATTTTGGTTACTAAAATAACAGGAACAGAATGGCAAACCTTTTGCTTATTTGATTCTGTCACCCAACTGGGACTAGCCCGTTCTAGGGTGGACAGGACTCTAATATTACAATAAATTATGTAAAAGTATATTAATTATGTACAAAATATAAATACGCTCCATTTGAATTTAAATCTTAACAAAATCCTTGTTTAAAATATTTTTTTATTGTAAAAATATGTACGAAAATGGTTAAAAAAATATGCTTTTTGTTCAAACCCCTCCAAAAACTACTAATTTCCATTTGTTTTGAAAAAAGTGGAAATGGCATAGATGAGACACATATAAAAACGTAAATTCTTTGCGCAAATTTATTTTAGATAAAAATTGCGACCTCCAAGATTTACACAATTTGCTCAGTCGGATGGCAACCTACAATGTGCGGCAGCTGACATCTCTGTTAATTTATGAGCAAAATGTTTGAAAACTTCAGAAAATATTATTAAATATATGTATGGAATGAGCTCATAAAATTAACATATTATATAAATTCTTTATACGTAAAAAAAATCATGAAAATCACTGTAAAAACGCCATCCTAATCCTATTTTTCCCCTTTACATAATTATTCTTGCCCATATACATATTTCTAATTGTATTTATTTTATGTTAAATGAATGGAGCAGTAATTTTTGTGTAATGATAACCTTTATCGGCCAAAGAAACGCGCTGACTGGTTGTACTGGGAATGCTCTAGTTTTTCAGATCGCTAATGGGTCATTTATCCAAGTAGTATCAGACCAAACATTTACCTTTCTTCATGAACCTTCGCATCGTTGCGATATATAGGTACACAACATATATTCTTCCTGTGCAAATAAACCTTTTATGCCAATTATTATTTATAATATGCAGAATTTATATTGTGATACTAGTTTTGAAAATAATATTGAAATATTTTATTTTAAAGGAACTATGAATAATGTGATTCCGCAAATAGAAACGTTATGCAACAATTTTTTATCCTAGTATTCTAGTATTAAATACGTATTACTGTAAAAAGTTTGCTTACATAAGAATACGAAAATATTTTGTGTCGAAATTTATCACTGGAAACCTGTTTGATTCAATATATCGGAATCATTTACATCCTTACATAAAAACGAGTGAGTCGTAACCGGTTAATTTTAACATTTAAAAAAGTGCACCTAATAATAATATTATTAGATTAATAAATAGCCTTGTATGTTGTGACCTTGCTAGTTACTGGGAGGAAACTAAATAAAAAATTGTGGTCGTGAACCATAAAAACCGAATTCAACCATAAAAACCAAGATTTGGGAAAATATGATCCACCACTCGTGGTATCAAGAGGAGTAAGACCCTAAAACAAAAAAAAAGAAAGCTACTAAATTTCAACGACTTTCTCACCTACGAAATCCTAAATAGCAGATATTACATGTAATAAAATGACCACTTATTGAATTCCCTCGATAGTGGCGCTGGTACCTGAGTAAAACCTACAGTTAGGACTAAATTATTTGATAATATCAAAACTCTAAAATAGTAAAAAGTATGGTTTATTTAAATACAATAAATATATAAAAATGTCGAAAATAGCGGAAAGGTTGCTGCTTTGAAGTTTGTTGAAATGTAATGGAATAAATGTTACTGAAAGATGGGCTTCTCTGAGGCTGAATACTTTGCATGCTGCACTTCGTACTCGCCTTGGTCCTCTGCAAGGGACGATCGGCGATGACTTAGAATTCGGAGGTTTTCAGCAACACCTTGTGTTTGCGCATTGACAAGATCCTTAGCCTTGCCATTATTCTTCGTGTTTCCAACCTTTTAAAAAATGCTTAAAACACGATACATACGAGGCGATTTATGGTAGTTAATGATGGCGTTAGAGTACGAAAAATGTGGAATAAAATATGTACTTTAGGAGATATATGTACTTTTGGTAACAATCGCTAGAAAGGCCGAATTTATGTAACCATTAGTGATTTTTGAATTCTTGTCGGACAGTTGTTATTCTTGATGTATCCAACTTCATGTGGGCAGACCGGCACCATCTCATCTCAGGAATAGTCTACAGTCTACATAATATGAATATTAAGTTAGTCTTTATAGCGACAGTTGCTAGAAGTACGTCTATTTCTAGGAATATTATCGATATTGTATCTTGAATAAGGGACGAATACGCTTCGGTCTAGCAGAACGGATGAACGGCCGCCTGGTGACTTAGTTGGCCTGGTAGCCCTGCTTTTCTCAAAATGAGGGTAGGCATTGCAGAGCAGTCGCTGTGTTATGGCAGCTTGCGAGGGATGTGCAAACTCCGCAGTGTGTCAAATTCTAACAACAGGAAAGCTAACTAGAAAAATATCACCATTTTACAATCTTTACAGAAAACGTTTTTTTGACATTTTCTATTATGACAACGATGTTATTACAGATATTATAATATTATTTAAGATATAATATTTTCTTCTTGAAAATATATTACTGAAGATAAAATATTAAAGATATATTAGGTCCTCCGTATTTATCGCATTCATGATATAAATATCTACATAATTACGCATTTTAGCGTCACTAATATAATATAATACAACAAAAGCAAGATATCCTCATTGTGAATAAGTCGGGACATAAAATAATAGTCATCGTCATCATGATTAAGATGGTTGTCATGATTTTATAAAATCATTACAGAATATTATGCAATCCTTAATAATCAATCCATAAAAGGACAAGGGATAAAAGTGAATAAAACATCCTGTCGAATATTTCAAGCAAACCAAAAATACTGATTTTGAATAGATGTTATGCATATTTGTATTGCGGCAAAAAATTAAATGCAAGTTTTAATATTACTAATCTTTTATTCCTCTTTTATATTTGACAGAATCATAAATATAAAATAATTAGATCCTCCATATTTGGTTCTTAAATGCGCATTATTCAATTTATTTGTTCTATTTAGAAATAGTGCATATGCATAAGCAAGTCTGTGAGCGAGAGCATAAAAAACGATGGATAAAAAGAGGGTCAAGTCCAAAGGCTACAAAGATCAGGACGTCTAAAATGGATATTCTGAGCCTCACACGATTTTATCTCGATTCGCGGCCCAAGGCATACAACGTTCAGTGCGAGAAATATTAATCATTCTCAATTTTAGACGTACTGCACTTGGCCCACAAAAAAATGTAGAGGATAGAATTTACACATTCGTTACCTAAAATAATAATAATAATAACAAAACACTTTATTCGTAAAATGAAAGCTTATTGCCTGCAGGCAATATTTTAGAGTTAATCAATATAGTTATACCATTAATAACCTATATATAGCTAAAATACTTTTTTCCCATACATTAACTTGAACAAAAAAAATGGTCCTAAAAGTTAGGAGATCTTTATTTACAGAAAAATACATGAAAAACTGAGTTGAAAAAATGTGCAACATTTTGATTTATGAAAAAAACTTTATTTTCGCTTATTATTAAATATAGGTACTAAAAGGCGAGATTATTGCCACATGGCAATACCCTGTAAATAACCTAATAATGTGTGTGGTGGCACACAATAAGTGCAGTGGCACATCCGAACGTTGTGGGAATAAATAATATTAAAGAAATAAGTATGCTTCTTTAAAATATAAACTACTATATTTAAAACTATGAATTCCGGTGGAGATCGAATTGTGAAAGCAAGGAGAGAGAAGGGAAAAGAACTGTTTACTTCTTAGAATAGTAGTACTCTTTTGGGTTGAGCCTTGAATGATTATATAGGAGGCGAGTCTCGTATATTTGCTGTGAGATCGTTCCAGAGTCTTGCACCATGGACACTGAAAGAGTAGAAGTTATTATTATGACGAGGAATTATATAGATGACCAAAGCAGAAGACCGGGAAAGACGTTTAAATTCTGTATGTTGAATAGAATCTATTAAAAAAAGAATGGTATGTCCCGATAATCCTGTATACATTTTCATATCTCTTACATACATACCTACACTAGTCGGCGTGTAACGAACTTGCTTGTTTGAGAATTATATGTATAATACGTTTTCAAAAAAGCGAATTATTGTTCACAGGTATAAATAAACAACGAGTTTCTTAGTAAAACCCATTGAGATTTTTTAGTATGTAATATTAGAAATATTTAATTAATATCGTGTCTGCAAATGCAAATAGAAATCTGAAACCCGTTTACCTTGATGAGATATAAGAATAGGATTATACCAAGCGACAACATATATACTTGTAAATGAAGTGGTTTCATTAGTATCCCACAAGCTGTTCCGAAGAGCGTATACACATCGCATCAAAGTGTACAAATAATGACGCTTAAAGTAGCAATCGTAACTGGAGCCAACAAGGGTATAGGACTTTCAATCGTCAAAGGTCTTTGCGAAAAATTTTCGGGAGATGTATACCTTACATCGAGGGATGAAACGAGAGGATTGACCGCCGTCCCTGAACTAGAAAAACTAGGATTGAAGCCGAAGTATCATCAACTGGATTTATTAAGTGATGCAAGCGTGCAAACATTCGCTCAATTTATACGGGAAAAATACGGAGGTATCGATTTACTTGTAAACAACGCAGCTACTGGGAGAACAGATATTGAGGTACCAAATTATGAAGAAGCAAAAACAACAATCGATACAAACTATTATGGATTTATGCGTGTATGCAACGCTCTTTTACCACTAATGAAACTCAACTCACGAGTTATTAATCTATCGAGCATGTACGGCCATTTAAGCAACGTCAAAAACCCAGAATACATAAAACTTTTCTCCAAACCGGAAGTAAGTGCAGAGGAAGTGCAACAATTCGTCGATCACTATATGAACGGCGTGAAAAATGGAACAGAAATCTTCGAAGAAATCAGCGATAAATGGTCGGATTACAAGGTGACTAAAGTAGCTACAACTTTGCTAACATTCTTGCAGCACAGACAACTCCAGCGGAAAGGAATCGCTGTAAACTGCGTTCATCCAGGATTTATCAAAACTGACTTGACTCTCAACTTGGGTTTATTTTCGACGGAAGAAGGTGCAGCCTCCACACTTTATTTGGCGCTCGAAGCACCTCAAAACCTATCTGGGCAGTATATATGGTGCGACAATTCAGTAGTTGATTGGTATGACCTCAGCAGAGAATATTATTTATTTTATGATGGAATCATTCGCTAAGAAATTATATAAAGCACTTTATTCTATGTTGGTACATATTTGTTTAATTCTTTGTCATCCTTTTGCATACCACATTGCGAAATTTCAATATTGGTTGATTTAACGTCAGCATAGAATATATTACACTAAAAATTATGGATGTATACGATAATTTTAAAATCGTAAACTTTATATGCTGGTGCAAGGTTTGTTTAGTTTTATATATTGTCGATATAAATTGTGTACTTAAAAATAAGGATTAATGCATTTTTAAAATAATATAATCATTGAAGATCGTTTGTTTAAATTCATATGAGTTATTACTATTGTGATCAAAGTCTATTATAAGAAACGGCCTTTCACCCTATTTTTCCTATTTACACTACTGCAACACAAAAAAAGAGTGTAATTTGTTTAGGATCCATCTATGTATGCTTTTCGTTTAACTATTTATTTATTTATTTAGTATAATAGGTACGCAAGCAATACTCTAATAATACATTGGTTATCGCTAAGATTTTTTCATTATTACTAATTAGAGTATAATATATTATGCGTACTCCGCATGCTCAATTAATAATTGCGTATGCGCCGTTCATCTCATGATTCACAAAAGAAGTATTAGTATAAAAATTACTATCCTCAAAAAATATCAAAACAATATTTAAAAAAATACAAATTAGTTTACAGTAAATTCTGAAAAACAATTAAAAAGAAATAAAATATTTGATTTCAAATATTATCTGACATAAAATAATAAAAACATAGGTACGGTAAATTATCGATTTGTCTCATAATACGCTATATATAATGGACCTAAATGCTAATGATCCCAGGTTAAATACATCAATATTATCGGCTATAGTGTTGTATAACCGGCATGTATGTGAGATAGGACTGTGGAAAGATTGATTTGTCTGCGAAGTGGGAAGGTGAAATGTTAGGTACTGCCTCAGTCGTCTGGATGGTACGTTGAAATTTAACGCTTTCAATAAATCTGGTGAGTCTATCCCGCCATTAAGAAGTTTGTGCAGAAACATTAGGCTGCCACACTCTCTCCTCTTTCTAATAGTAAAAATCTTAAAATAATTTTAACGTTCTTCATAAGAGTCAGAGTGTGTGATAGACCAGTTTTATAGGTTAACATAAGCGTATACTTCCTCTCCACAGACTCTATCGCTTCCGAATGGACCTCGTATGGATTCAAAATTATGGAACCGAACTCCAATTGGCTGCGTACTAGATAATTATAAAGCAAGTTAACGGAGTTAATATTTTTGAACGGTTTATTAACCCTATATAATCCCAGTTACTTACTACATTGTTGATATGTTCTCTAAAAGTCAGGTGCTCGTCGTGAAGTATTCCTAGATCTCTTACACTCTTTTACATTTTAGTGTTGAATTGCTGATATAGCAAGGGTAGTCTTAAATTTGCTTATTTGGAGTGAAACGAATAATTTGACCTTTTTTCAGTTCCATTGTATTAGATTCACACCATTTTTTAAATTCGCAAAGTTTTTTCTGTGGCGCATTGCAATCCTCTATTGTCAGTATTTCTTTAAATATTTTTAAATCATCTACATACATTAGGTGCCGACAGCGTAGACTCTTAGAAAGATCATCAATGAATATTAGGAATAGAAGTGGTCTGAGATTTGATCCCTGAGGCACACCAGACTTAACTATGGCAGGGATCGATCTGTATCCTTTCACAAGAACAATGTGTGTCCTATTTGATATGTACGACTTATCCATCTGAGTAGGTTACCGTGAATACCGTTGTTTGCAAGTTTAATATATAAGATTCCATGATTAACTTTATCAAACGCATTAGCGAAGTCGGTATACACGGCATCCACCTGGTGTTTCATATTAAAAGCGGATGAAATGTACTGGTTGTACTCCAACAGGTTAGTTTCCACCGATCGGATTTTGGTAAATCCATGCTGGTACGGACAAATTATATGTTTAAAATGTTATGTAACATGATCGCAGACAAGAGATTCGAATATCTTTCCGAAACAGGAGAGTATGCTGATTGGTTTGTAGTTAGATACTGAAGTCCTGTCCCCGGATTTATGAATCGGTATTATATTGGCAATCTTCCACTGCGACGGGAACACTCCTATCTCAAGACATTTATTGTATATAATATATAATGCAATAGCTGTACTATTTATGTTGAACATTTATTTTTTAATCGATAAAGGAGGATTTCATCATGACCTGGACCTTTACTATAATCTAACGTTTTTAACTTAATTCTAATATCTATTTTAATAATAATAATATTAGATAGCGAGTAATTAGCACTCGAAACACACACACTTTGTTGAGTCAGAGGTACTGGGTTAGGATCAAAAACTGATGAAAAATATTCCGAGAACAACTCGCTTATTCCGGATCCATCGGTGGCAGTTTTGGTTTAAAAATACGTAGTATCCGGTACTTTGATTATGCTTTTTTTTGCTTTTACGAATGACCAAAATGGTATACTTCTCTTATAAAGAGACTCTTCTATTGCCTTAATATAGTCATTATAACTTTATTTTATTATTTTTTACCTCTTTTTCTCAGCAAAAAATGTTTCATTGTCGACCGCGTTACCGTACCGCGTTACCGTTTTCGCCTTATTTCAGAATTTTTGTTTTTCCTTAGCAACTTTATACATGATGTATTTAACCATGCAAGATATTTTGGGAGTCTCTTTGTCCTAAATGGTATTGCTATTTTGGTGATTTTCTACAGCTTGGAATAAATTGTTTCGACTTATAAATCTGGATCATCACCCGTTAAGCATAATTGAGTGCATTTTTCAGTGCAGTGCATTTTTCAGTGCAGTGCATTTTTCAGTGCTTAATTCAGTGCTCACCATAAAAATGCATTGTCATCGGAACTGAACTAACAGAACTGAACTAAAAATTGTTAAGCTGTGATAGTGGTTTATCGAATGACAGATCACAATAAACAATAATAGACAAAATTTTAACAAAAAGAAAACCGACTACATTTTTTAATAAGTGCAGCAGCCATGTCATGGTGATACTTAGCACGGGCTATCATAATTGAAAGCGTATACAAAATTGTATGTATGTGCTGTTGACCGTTGAGGAGTTCTCTCGTTGGGAAGCCAACCCTGGGTGCCGTAATCCATGGTGAAACTTAGAACGAGCTGTCGTAATTGAATACGTATACAAAATGATGTGTCTGTGCTGTTGACCGTTGAGGAGTTCCCTCGTCGGGAGCCAACCCTGGGTGCAACAGCCATGTCATTATCAAATTTAGAACGGGCGAATATCTGAATGAGTATACAAAATTTGTAATCTGTGCTGTTGACCGTTGAGGAGTTCTCTCGTCTTCTCTCGAGTTCCGGGCTATCATATCTGAATGAGTATACAAAATTTGTAATCTGTGCTGTTGACCGTTGAGGAGTTGTCTCGTCGGGAACCAACCCAGGGTGTAGAATCAGGTCATGCTTACCATAAAAATAAATTAATTGTCATCGGAATTGAACCAACATGTAAATTTTCATTTTCTTATGATAATATTTGAGGATTTCCCTCAATTCCTCATGGATCCCATCATCAGAACAGGATTTTGATAAAAAATGGACTCATCTGTAGGTACCTAAGTATATTCTTTCGAATAAAAAAAGAATTTTTAAATCGGTTCATAAATAGCAGTGTGCTGGAGTAACAAACATTACAAAAAAAAGATACAACCGAATTGATAACCTCCTCCTTTTTTTGAAGTCGGTTAAAAAGTAGTTTTTGAAGTCGGTTAAAATCATGATTTCCAAAACTTCATCAGGAAATATTAAATATTTTTTTATGGAACGGCATAAAACTCTTAAAAATTTTAAATAAAATTTCTAATCCACTTCATATTTTCTTTAACACACGAAAACATTTTTTGCACCTTATTTGTTCCGTGTAAGTAAAATGTCACCAAACAGGTTTTTTTCTGAATGTCAACTAAAAAATATTCCATTCTTAGAGACCGGATGCCATGGCTCTCCCACCACGGATATATTCATAATAAAGGGTTACATTTAGCGGCATGTTACATAGAAACTATTATAGATAGGTACAAACAATGTTTTGGGTATTGTAGAAAATATTGAGCGTATTATTAAAAAAAAAGTAGATGTTATTGGGAGATTTTCAAGACGTATTGGCCAAAAATTGATAATTTTCCGGTTAAAATATTGTTTTTATTTTGAACAACTGCATCTATTTCTTGTTTATTGTTTGTATATCATCCGAGGGATCAAGAAAATAATAAAGTTGGAATATACGTAAAAAAAAAAAATTATATGCAAAGTTTACTACTCTTTAAGAAATTAAAATTAAGAGGGGTCGAGTAAACTTTTTTCAATGTTATTTATCAATAATTCTACGTATAATATGTCATGTCGTGCCATATCCATGTAAAACGGCATGGATAGGTTGCTCTCTCTGGTAAGATGCATTAAAATGTTAAGGGGCAAATTTCATTTCATAACAAATTGATAGAATGTGTGTAAATTGTATCGTAGGCCAATGTCGATAACGAAACCCAGATACATAGCCAATATCGCTGGCTGTCGTGGTTGATTGATAAGGTGACATGATACATGGTAACGACCATATCTGATAAACTTTTGTTTTACGATTTTTTTAAAAAATGTAAGGACTAATTTAAAAAAGTGTCTAAGCGAATCCCTAGATAAGTAACCAATTTATAATTTAGACTCAAATAAAATGCTCATTGCGTTGGACATTAAGGCTTTAATCAGATTTCGAAAACTTTCAGGAACGATTACTCATTCAATGTAAGCGGTGTGTTTTAATTCAATTTAATTATATTGACTGGTTAATTCTCTAGCGTTGCGCTTAGAGCATTTTTTTATTTAGGGCCTAAATTAATTACAAATATTTAAAACTTGAGAGCACTTTGATTAAAACGCTCTTAATTGAAACGTGAGACGATCGATCGTTTAGTGTCCGACCGCTCGTCGGCGCTTACGCACCTGAAGTTTTTTATTGGTCAAACCCTACACAAGTGACTCCGCCTTTTTTTTTATCGCGGGTCCTCATATTTCAGATATTTTTCTCAGGTAGTATGTCGTCTTAAGAAAATATATTAAAGAAGCGAAATCTGCAAAAAATGAAGCGTATGAGATTAGACTTCGTCAAATTTAGGACAAGGCCATTCACAGAGAACCAGAAATCTAAGTCGCTTAAAAGACATTGCATTTTCACGTTTAGATACATTAAATTATTTAAAACAATTGCAGAGATATCCTCCGCATAAACAAGGAGTATGCCATCGGCTGTTGCAGCGAGAATAACATTCATGTAAATGATGAATAAAGAACTCCCGGGACAAGAACCTTGAGGGATAGCCAGGGTTGTTTTTCCGGCTCCTTTGACACTTTTTTTGACACTCAAGACCTAATAGGTGGTCACCTATTTGCCACCTTAATATATGACCACCTATTTGCCACCTTAATAGGTGGTCACCTATTTGCCAGAAAAGTAGTCTTTAGGCAATTGCATTATTTGCAATGCCGTAATGGCAGAGTTTTGCCGCGGTATCTTATAATCAACCATATCGATGCTCAATATAAATTACAGAAATCAGTGGCGACTGGCTTTACGTTTTAATTAGGGCGAGAATCTCCGATACAGGAGTCATATATTCCCTTTTCCCTCTCGTTGCCCTCCTTTTTAAACTATAGCGTCCTTATAGGTGTTCGATTATTTTGGTGTGGCACATCCTGTGCCCACAAAGAATTTAGTATATATTTCTTTCTAACATCTTCTATTTCTATTTTATTTTATTTGTCATACTCTTTATATTGGTCAAGTTATGTAGTCTACTCGCAAATAATGTTCATACAATAGTATAGATTAGCTCTAAAATATTGCCTGCAGGCAATAAGCTCGTCTTTTCTTAAGAATAAAGCGTATTATTATTATTTTTACAGTGTACGATATACATATATCGAATAGCCTATTTGTATCACAAATATGGTATACAAAGATTCCATTTTGTAAAATCGTAAAGAACATATTTAATTTATTATTAGTGGTCTTCCAACGTTGGGCTAGATTGCGTTTCTTCGTGAACTAAAATCGGAAATTAGTTCATGTGAACGAGACAGGGCAACACGCTAGAGCGGAACGTGAAATGAACGGCTGTCACTTTTTCACATTAAAACTACCCACCAAAGATAAAACATCTGAATCTAAGACCGCACGAAATGTGTTCAAATTTATTCGGACGAATTTAAGTCCGACAAGTAGTTTCTAACGACAATCGTATGTTTTATATTCCGCTCTAACATATTGCTCTGTCTCGTTCGCTTAAATTAGTTTCAGTATTAGTTCACAAAGAAACGCAATTGGGACCATTATTTATATATACCAACGTATATATCAACATTAAATGTTGTTAAAAAGAAACAACCCTATCTAGTGTAAAAGTCGCAAACTAATTTCAAGCATACCCATTGATAAGATGGGAGGTTGCAAGGAAGGGCCAAATTTATTGTGAAATAAATCCAACAGATGGCGAATGAAGCAAGAAAAATAGTTTAACCTGCCGAATTACAGATGTCCTACTGAGCGCTGTTTATAATTAAATTTAATTAAAATTTAAAAAAATGCAGAGCTTTTTACCAACCAAGTTGCACACTGTTTCAATAAACACCACTGGGGTTTGATTTTATAGTTCAATAATGTGGTGGAAACGGAAGAACCGCATTATTTTCCGCAAGAGGAAAATAGGTTTCCTTATACATTCTCGGGCTGATTTCTTTATTTTATTTTTTCCTGAGTTACAATTCTTTTAGACGCGCAATAGAGACCTCATTATTTTTTTTAATGCGCCAATGGGCTCGATTGCGTTTTTCTTGAACTAAAATCGGAAACTAGTTCATGTGAACGAAACAAAGCAGTACGTCAGAGCAAAATGTAAAATGAACGGCTGTCACTTTTCCGCATTGAAACTACCCACCGGAAGATAAAAGCAGGTAAATCTAATACCGCACGATATGTGTTCAAACTTATTCGGGCGTCTATAAGTTCGACAGGTAGTTTCGATGCGGGAAAATCGACGATAGTTCATTTCATATTCCATTCTAACGTATTGCTCTGTCTTGCTCGGTTGAACTAAGTTCCTATTGTAGTTCACGAAGAAACGCAATCGGGCTTAATGTCAATCTTTCAACTAAGGTTCTCAGAAGTCTAAAAAAATTGAACATCGCTTTCGTGCAGTAAAATTTCGAAGTAAAATGTGGCGATATTGTTGAACGTTTTCTCCCCCCCCCCCCCAATGTTACCAGTCTTATTCAGCCACTGGATCGGTGTGTAAAAAATCATAACAAAAATAAAACATAATGTCATGTCATAATTTATGGCAAATTAGCAATTATTTAAGGAAATTCAAAAATTAATATTGATTTCATGTCAATAGAAAGCATATTTTGGAAATCCACAAATCCATAAACAGTATGCAATACACGGTGTGTATTGCATACCGTTTTCGCAAAACTTGGAAATTTATTCCTTTATCAATATAAAAACTATAAAATAAAAAAAATAATAAATTATTGACGGTTATTTGAAAAAATAATAACGGATATTAGGAATCTTTCTATCATGCGAGGTTATTTTACTTATTACACCAAGTTAAAAATCACCTGTTACTTTTACGATTTAGGCCTGAAAATGAGTAAAAATTACTGAATATTCGAAAGTGGAAAATAAAAATTACTTATCCTCTCTAACAAAGACATAAACCAGGAAATATTATAGATTTATTTTATTTTATTTCTTGTGAATCAGTTCTTTTTAATTTTCACTAATTCAGTTCTTTTTAATTTTTTTTATTTTGTGTATTAGTATTCAGTACCTATATATTAGCAATTTTATAATCCTTTTCTAGTATTTTTTTTTTGTGAAACTGTTAGGAAAAACTTCCTTCGGAAAGTATGGCATCCTTGACGTGCGAGTCAAACTCGCACTTCACCGTTTTTATTTAGAGTTAATGTTTGGTGTAGCTAGCTTTTTATTCTGGGGGCGTCCAATGAAAAGAAAGAAATAATTATGACTATATGCCTTTTTCTAATATTTTTAGGATCAGAGGGTCAACTTTCCAGTAGCAAAAAAAAAACGATAAATCGCCCAAAATAATGCATTTGGCCGATGCGGTTTTAATAATCCCAGCACAGTTTCCAGTTACTGTGAAATATCACGCGGTTTTTGCTATTTATGGCAGGATTTTTTATTATTATTTTTTATCTCTCTGATGTATATCTCTCAGACAGCAGTATATCGTAACTAAATGTTACGATATACTGCTGGCAATGACGCCTGTGTATTAGGTATTCTGTTAAGGCAACGGCACTGATACTAAGCGACCAAAGGCAGCGTAAAGCGAGCTGGGGGCATATTATTTTTTAAAAACTGGCTTGCTAAATTTGTCTATGTCCCATGTAAATCCAATGGAGCATAGAAAAACAAAGCATGCAAAATTTTGCAACAATCATCCCCTGGGCTAAACAGCACTGCCTTCTTAGCGCCACTCAGCTCTCTTGACGTGTGTAATGTCTCATTAATCGAACCGACTGATCGATCTCTCTGCCCTTTCTATAGATTTTTTGCATTCATTCGAATATCACTATAATTCATTATTAACTTGTACTGAAAATTCAGTAGTCTTTTAAATAAACGTTATACCAAAGAATGTTACTATCCACTACATCTGCAATCAAGACCAGCGATAATAAACGATATTCAATTTATGACAGATACACGACGCGTCGCTTCAATAGTTATCTCTTTTTTATTTATATGGCCATATCTGGAGGTGATAACAGGAGAACGCCATTACCTCAAAGTACTGTTGATATCGTTTTATTACTAAAACTCTAGCTATTTATATAGTACTCTTAGTATTTCACGGACGTCTGAAAAAGCCGTGGGAAATCAATCTATCGAATCCCGTGTACCATGGCTTCCAAAGTGGCAATCGTGACTGGGTCCAACAAGGGTATTGGACTAGCAATCGTCAAAGGACTTTGTGAAAAATTCCCAGGAGATGTTTACCTCACGTCGAGGGATGGAGCTAAAGGTATGACAGCCGTTGCCGAATTAGAAAAACTTGGACTGAAACCGAAGTATCACCAACTGGATTTATTAAGCGATGACAGTGTACAGAAAATTGCTCAGTTCATGAAGGAGAATTATGATGGAATCGATTTACTAGTCAACAACGCTGCTGTGGCAAGAGCCGATATCCCTGTGCCAAATTATGAAGAAGCCAAAATTACGATTGACACAAACTACTACGGTTTTATCCGTGTATGCGATGCACTATTACCATTGATGAAACTCAACTCGCGGGTTGTCAATATATCAAGTTTGTTGGGTCATTTGAGCAACATTAAAAATCCAGAATATATAAAACTTTTCTCTAAACCAGAAGTAAGTGCAGAAGAAGTGCAACAATTCGTCGATCATTATATTACCGGCGTGAAAAATGGCATGAAAATCTTCGACGAGATCAGTGAAAAACATTCTGATTACAAAGTAACTAAAATAGCTACGAGTTTATTGACATTCTTGCAGCACAGACAACTTCAATCTAAAGGAATCGCTGTAAACTGCGTTCACCCAGGATATATCAAAACTGACATGACTCACCATTTGGGTTACCTTTCTCCTGATCAAGGTGCAGCCTCCACCCTTTATTTGGCTTTGGAAGCACCTCAAAGCCTGTCTGGGAAATATATCTGGTGCGACAGTTCAACAGTCGACTGGTACGATGTTAGCAAAGAATATTCTACATTTTTGGATGGAATAATATTATGAAAATAATGTATTGTATTACCCTAAAATACATTTTATAATATTATGTGCGTAAAAAGAAATAGTACTCGTACATGCTTAAAAATGTTTTTATTTTTCGTGGCTTTTTGTTATCACAAAATACCAATATAGACCAATAAATTTAAAATATCACTAATTAATATTACATATTATTGTGCTTCACCCTGTTCCATATTGACAAATTGGAATTTAGCACATATACATTTTTAGTCCGGCCTACCTACATAATATGGTGGTCAATTATAAACCGAATACAATATACCTATATACAAATTCCTACCATTGTCGACAAATTTTATTATTTAAGTATATAAGTTTGGATTTTTATCCGATTTAACTAGAAAATTCATCCTAATTTCAATGAAACATTTAAATCCATAAAAATAAAACTTTTTACAACCTATAGGTAATGTACACATACTACTTACTTTAAATGAAAGAAATTACAAATATCTGTAAATAATAGAAAGTTGTACAATTGCTTTTAATAACATATAGAACAAAATTGAATATTTTTTTAACCGACAAACACAACGCACAAATGCACTTAGGCAGTGATGTACAAGCTTAGTATAAAAGTAACAACGCACAAATGTACAAATTCAAACAGCACTAAAATAACAAGGCTACAAAGGGCTAGGCGACTACCTGCTCTACTGGGACGGGACCGTCTTAATACTTTTGTTAATTGTACTCGCACTGTTTCACCATAATGCAGCATCAATTCACCATTTTAAAGTACATGAAGTACAGGATGTTTTAATTGTATTTGATCAATAATTACTCAACTTAATCTTTTTAATTAACCATTGTAACGGGTTGCCACCGTTTTTCCCTTAATTTTTCGATATTTCCTGATTGAATAAAACCGCACTTACATGCATTATCACTTTTGTAGTCGTTTTACTCAAGTCGCGGTTTAACGTTCCCAGTCAATGAATCGATGGTTCGGTTGATCAGTGCTAATGTCAGGTGTTCGGTCATTGGTCGGTTTGGGGTAGTGACGTACGAAGCGTTTGATTGTCATATATATAATCGCATACGATATATTGCCAGCGAATCGTATTTTAAGTAACGAATAATTACTATTTAAATAATTGTATATTTATGCCAAATAAATCGAAGACATTCTTTTAAGTAATTTTAATTTATTATACAGTTAAATATAATAGTCATTATATTAAACTGTTGTATCTTACTATCTAATTGTATCTTATTCCAAAATGCTTTAGTTTTATTAGAAGAGTTTCACGATTAACACAATCAAATGCCTTCGAGTGATCACAGAAGATACCAATAGCATCCAGTGATCTCTCCTAAACATCAAATATATTCCTAATCATCACGATTCAAATACCTTTATTAGTTAGTAATAGGTTAGTGATATTAAAATGAGAGAGCATTAGATTGAAAATAACCTTTTATGAATTTTACCAAGGACTGGTAATACAGAGACTAGTCTAAACTTTGTTGGGTATATCCATTTCAACTTATAAAAAGTGGTACTACTCCACTATATTTCGTAAAATCAGACAAGATAGCTTCGTTAATATATTTGTAAAATATAATAGCTAAATGAGGGGTAATAATGAAAAATATTTAAATAACAATTTTTTACCTAGTAGCAGAGAATACATAATAGTATGGCGTATTAGTAGGTATTATTGATTAAAGGCTTAATGTACTCTCTCACCGGGAGCAATCGCCTGTAATGTAACGTTAATCAGTGAGGGAATAGATCCGAGTATTACAGCGCTCAACCTGTAATGATACAATCTGTAATATTTTGATACAACTTGTAACATCAATGCGAACCACTTGTAACTAGAGTTGAGAAACGCGGCGCCCATATTTACCTGTAACCGTGTCGCGGACGCAAAGCATTACATTACAGGCGAATGCTCGTCAGTCTGGGAGGCAGTATTGTAACGTAATGCTCAAAATGGAATCTAAAATGTTACATTACAGCCGAATGCTCCTCCCTGTGAGAGAGCACCTTTATATTTGTTATACGTTTGAATGTTTGCCCACTCCTATAGTTTATGTTCCTACTTATCTAAATCTTGTAAAATCAGTATGAATATTTTATTTTATTATTAGTTGAACTCCACAAAATATTGTTATAATTTAAGTAAACTATTATTTAAAAAAGACGCAGCCCTATCTAGTGTAAAAGTCGCCAACTAATTTCAAATATACCCACTAATACGATGGGTAAGCTTCAACCGAATTTATTTTGAAATAAATCCAACAGATGGCAAATGAAGCAAGAACATTAGTTTGCCCTGCCGAAATACAAACATCGCAGTAAGCGCTATTTGAATTAAATAATATTCAAAATTCTAAATGCAGTGTTATTTACCGAACAGTTGTGTACTGTTATTAATAACGGCCTTATGATTTAATGGGTTAATAAAGCGGTGGAGACGGAGGAGCCAAGAAGATATATGAAAGGAAAATAGCTTTCCTGGCACATTCCGCCTTTTATTTCATTTGTTCCTGAGATAGAATTCCTCAACACGCGCAATAGAGACCTCAAAAAAGAACTTTTAAAAAAATATGACGGTAGAAAATCAGTTCTTGGAATAACCTCATGTACTTTAACTTTTTTTCCTTTTTTAACCAACTTCTCTTTTAGACTGGAGGTTTCGTGTTGCCGTAGTCCCGTTTTAGAGTTTGCCGGTCGGTCGGTCTGTTACAGTTTGTTTGCGAGCGTCTGCATAGTCGCATCGTAGTATCGCAGCTCTGTCGTCAATAGCCTTCCATGCATTTCTTCCACACTGCCAGCGCTAACGTTGCACGTCACTAAGATAGCGCTTTAAAGTCGCCTTTATTATGGCGACTGCAGACGCTCTCAAACAAGCTGAAATGACCGACTGGCGAACTCTGAAACGGACTCTTTGTGAGCAGCGTCTACGCTGAGCGTTTTTGTGGCGGTGTATAAAAAAACCATTCCCGTCGCTAACAAAACGTAATGTCGGCTATCTAAGAGCAACAGAAATATAGTGACAAAATTATAGTTATGAGATAATCAAGCTTTTATGCTCGCAATGGAATATTTGGACTTAAAAGCAATAATACCCTAAATTAAATTTGGATTTCTTGAGGGCAAGGGCACGTCTGATGCAATAGCTGAATTTACCAAAGTCATATTTATCAGTGTCGATAAAGGCGAAAAATGCTTAGCAGTATTTCTCGATTTATCTAAAGCTTTCGATAAGGTGCCACACGACTCTCTTATAATGTGCTTGCAGGGCATTGGCATAGGAGATGTTACGCTAGACTGGTTCGAAAGCTACATAACAGAGAGAAAACAGGTCGTAGTCTTGGAAGATGTACAAAGCAGCCAAGAAACTGTAAAATACGGAGTGCCTCAGGGTAGCGTTCTTGGACCAATTCTTTTCCTAGTTTATATTATTGGTTTATGTGATCTCCTCACCAGTTCGACAATAACCTACGCAAATGATACTGTCGTTATTTTAAAAGGGCAAATCTGGAGCCAAGCTTTTGATAAAGCGAATTTAGAAATGAAGAAATTTAAGACTTGATTGGATGAAGCAAGGCTTAAGCTTAATGTCGAAAAGACAAAGTACATGGTCTTCAATATTAAAAAGACGTCTCAGGCTCGGAAAAATTGGATGTTACAATTATTATTCATGAATGCTCAGACAATCGACAATGTCAGTGTCCCTCTTTAGAGAGAGTAAAAAATATAAAATATGTGGGCATTACAATTCATCACACTCTACGTTGGGGTGACCACATAGGATTTTTACCAAACAAGGTGAGAAAGCTAGGATTTATTTTTCCAGAGTTAAGAAACATTTTGGAGCCAGGAACGCCCAAGATCACATACTTCACTGTGAAACAGTAATATATTTTACGGTATTATAGCTTGGGGTGACTATGCTAAAACCATTCTACAGCCACTTTATGTTGCACAAAAGAGTGTTTTAAAAACTAAATTAGAAAACCGTTTAGATTTTCTAGTACTTTATTATTTAAAGAGTTTCATGTTTTAAGCGATAGATTATTGTTTGCTAAAATTATTTTAATTCGTCTACGTACGAACCATACAACCAAAGGCAACCATACAATCAAACCATACAACCAAAGGCAAAACTAACATTAACAACCAGGAGAGCAGCTGGAGATTTTATAAACGTCCCATTTATGAGAACAACATATGGGCAAAGAATTTCATTATTCATTGGGCCAAAATTGTATAACGACCTCCCGGCTCATCTAAAAGAGACACCCGCCCAGCAAGTCTTCAAAAAAGATTTAAAAATGTGGCTGCTCGAAGACGGCAATACCCTCCTTTTATTTTTATAATAACTGTTAAAATATATATATATATATATATATATATATATATATATATATATATATATATATATATATATATATATATATATATATATATATATATATATATATATATATATATATATATATATATATATATATATATATATATATATATATATATATATATATATATATATATATATATATATATATATATATATATACATACATACATATCTTAATATATATAAATTACGTGTCACGTTGTTTGTCCGCGATGGACTCCTAAACTACTTAACCGATTTGAATCAAATTTGCACACAATGTGCAGTTTGATCCAACTTGAAAGATAGGATAGCTTACGTCTTAATTTATAGTCGCGATATTATTTTATTGCAATGTCTATTATTTGACATTCGCAATTATCTGTTAGTTCCAAACGATTTTAACAGATGGCGTTATCTATTGAGTAATCCATAGATGGCGCTGCTATGTTAAACCTACAAACGTCATAGTCGGCCAAGCGTTATTCTAAATTCAAAATATTGTGAAGGTAATACAGTGAAATTATTCCTGCTTTTAATTATTTGTGCTTCATTGTTCAAAACTCTTTAATTAAAATATATACATGTAAGTATTATCACATAGTTATAAAAGTGGAATAACTGCAGTATAGGAACCTCTCTCCAATTTTTTTCATTTTAATGCTAAATCTGGAAGAAAATTGTGTCGGTCGCTATAAATAAGCGAGATATAGGCATTCAAAGTTTACATTTTAAAAACAGGCCAAA
Organism: Micropterix aruncella; assembly: GCA_944548615.1. Taxonomy (NCBI): domain Eukaryota; kingdom Metazoa; phylum Arthropoda; class Insecta; order Lepidoptera; family Micropterigidae; genus Micropterix; species Micropterix aruncella. Next base: position 22,895,115 of record OX155951.1, on the reverse strand, counting down.
ATAATATAATATAAAAATGGATGTTGGTATATTTGTATGCCCGTCTGTCCGAGTTTAATAGACTCCGAAACCGTTTGACCGATCACCATGAAAGTTGGCATATATATGTATTTTTTCATGGTTAAGGTTTTTATATATATCCGCTTTGTTGCAACTTTCAACTAGACGGCGCTGCAGCACACCAACTTCTATACTGCTCAACCGATCGCCATGAAAATTGGTATACATTGGTTTTTGAGAAAAGATATAACACGGGCAACGCCGGGTAATACCACTCGTATATATATATATATATATATATATATATATATATATATATATATATATATATATATATATATATATATATATATATATATATATATATATATATATATATATATATATATATATATATATATATATATATATATATATATATATATATATATATATATATATATATATATATATATATATATATATATATATATTGATAAGTTTTGTAAAGAAATCCGTTTATAGGATGATGTTTTTATTTAAAATAAAATTAGTAAAAGCTACTTAAAAAGCAGCGAAGGAAATCCCAGCTTGGATCGGGAAATGCTAATATTTGAATGAGATATACTTACGGATGTGCACGACTTTCGACGGTGCAATGTAAGTTTAAAGGCCCTTTTGCAGTCGACTAACGATCACTATTCATCCATATATCTCAATATATAGATCGTGACACGTAGCCATTTAAATGTCTTTTTTAATAACTTATAAAAAATAAAAAAGAAAAAATGTTTTTCAACGTATTTACATGTATTTTTCTCTACGTATTCAATGACCGTATGTTTATGGAATGTCCGCCCAAGCATAGGCATGGCTTAGTTAAGCGACGTCTGACAGAGGGCATCATTTAACAATTAAGTTTCTTGCTGTGTTTCAGTTAAATGGTATTTTATTTGATGTTTCCTAATTGTAATTTGTAATATTTCAGTAAATTGCTTAAATAAAGACTATATTCACGCTGGTCGTTTGACGTTTGAAGCGTGGGCCCGGCGCGGAAATGTCTTTTTTTTCCATAGACAAACTCCACGCCACGCATATAAGGTCACGTTCTTAAATTGAGAGAAACGCAATCGCAATAAATTTAGTGTACGATCTTGTTTGGGTTAGTTCTAGGCCGCCCTTATTTTAATACGAAAATAACTAAAAACGGCCCCATTGTACACCTAGACAGCACCCTAACAACGTATGCCCAAAATAAAGCCTTTAAACAATAAAAATAATGTTTAATTTGTTAAAATATTCATAATCCACCAATGACATATTACCAACTATAGTGATCGCCACTTACCGCAAACCAGGGCAACGCCGGTCATTTCAATATATTTTTAAAAGTATTTCATAATTAAGTTAATATAAAAGCAGGATAAACTATGTATAACAAAAAGTTGTAGAGCATATAAAATTGGTTTCCCAGACTGTTTTTATAGTTAATTGATTTTATTTTATTCTGGAACCAAACAGAACTACATACAATGCATTTTAAACGTATTTAAAAGTAACAAAAATTCATTAATGTGGTTCCGAAAGTAACAAAATTAACGCAATATGATATTTTGTATTGTTTCCGCTCGAGAATGGGGGGAGTCGGGATGGAAATTGAGGTGAAAAGAAGAGACAAAATAGATAAATTTTATTATGTATGTATATAAATATACTAACATTTGATTTTAGGTAGATATGATATGTAGGTGTTATAAATATACTTAAGATAAATTATGTACATGAACCAAATTAAATGAAATATAATATGTAGGTACAAATGTACAATGTAAGTACGTTTCTTATTTCATGAGGTAAGAAAGTCATTCCCCCATCTTATTGCGACTATTATAGTATATTATTATATGTAATATGTAAAACGCCTGAAAAAAATTAAAAAACAAGGTATAGATAAATAGCTAAAGAGTATTTATTTCCAATGCATACATTACAATTGTTTAGGAATGATAGTAAAACAATATTAAACTATGTAGTTACTCAATTTAGCCAAGAAATCATATACAGTAAATTACTTTAAACTCTCCAATCTAAGTACATAACTGTCTTAAATAATAAAATAGCTTTATCATGGAAGCCATCTGGCGATGATCCCATAGCTTAAACTCTTGTTCTTCAGAGGAAGCTTTCATATGCAATCGCCGCCACCTCTATCCTTCCAATTTAGAGTCTAGCTAATAATATTAAGTCTAAATACAGATTCCAAGGAGAATCACCTAGAAGAACCCCTCCTAATTTAATACATTTTCTTTTAAATGCATCTATTACTCATAAATCATAATGTATAACTTAAAACAAGTCTATTTTAATGCACTAATCAAACAACGCCATGGTTTTAGCTGCAAGTTCCCACGAATTCCGTAATTTAGCTACCACTGCTAGAGGAAATTTCCCCACATTGCTGACGGAAAAGCCCTATTATAAAACGGAAGCAGCAACATCGCATAAACAAAGCGAGCTCGCAGTAAAATCTATTCTGTTTACAAAAGCGAGATCAGAGAATAACATCCAGAACATATACTTACAAGTCTTCACAGCAGAGGTAAATTAATATTTCTCCTAAACTACTACGAAATTTCGCAAGTGGTATGATTCGAGATTATTCTAAATACTTGTATATAAATTTAGGTCGTGTCGCTGCGAATTTCGTAATTTTAAGCAATTCATTCATAATTTGGCTCTATTTACCACTGTAGGTCTTCAGTTCGTTATGGATATTTGTTAGTGCTAAAGTGAGCTAAGCAATTTGTGTGTGTAGCTTAGCTCTTTTGTCTCTACTAAAATCTTATTTTATTATTTAAAACCGATAAAGTTATGGTGTAGAAAAATCCTATAAATGCGGCATAGCTCAGTTGAAAATACTAGCGCACTAGTGTCAAGCAATCGTGTTTAACCTGAGGAGTATTCCGATAAAAAGGGAGTTATTTTATAACACAAGATCGCCATATTTCTGGCGAATATCAGCGCACACCATTAAAAGTGTAAATATGAATTTATTTGTTTATTTAATCTTCGGGAAACATACAACATCATTAATTATGAAACTACAATGTTCCGCTGGTCGATTTAAGGTTTTCTGCAGTAGTTTGTAACATTATTTTCTTTTACGATAAATATCAAAAATTGCATGGAATTAAATTTTATTACTACCAAACCTACTACTAGGAGAGAAAAGTAGAGGGATGGGACAAAGGATAGGATATAGGTATTTGAATTATAGTCCATTGCTATGTCTCATTTTCGATATATACGTTTTCAAACTCTTCATATGTGTATATTATATACCTATTTCCTAGTCGCCTAGTGAGCTATGAACAGCCTCGTAAGTATCAATTGGCTTAGTTGTTCACCGTTTTGTTATCACTGACGGTTGTCTCGCCAAGTGCTAGTATCGCCAGGCTGCTAGTTGAGCTCACTCTGGAGCAGGCCACATATAATTGCCCATGAGAGAAATGAAGCGCTTAATTCGTACCACCTTCAGGGACTGTACCTAGGACTTATTAATGGTTATAGCAAAAAGCCCATAGGGGGATCCGCAGTCGCTTGAAATCAAATGGGTACTCAGATGGTATAGGTGGTACACGTGGTACGAATACTGACTAACAGCAAGCACAGCCGTAGCTTTGATAACGTTTTTGTGGGGAGCCTTCACCCCCAACCTTGTACCATAGCAGAGTTTTGGGGTTTTGAGGTTTCTCAGCAACGTCACTTATACCCTTACTTTGAGGAAAAGCTTGTGGGCAGGACAACCAGAAGGGTCGAGAGTCTTGAAGAACTCCACGGGGTAATGAACCGCATCAACCTTTATACCACCTAGTTCACAGACCTACACCTACTCCACTTCTATCCCTTCGAACGACTTAAGTAAATTGTCAATACTGACTGCAGCCTTGTTGTTATTGGTGGTCAGAATGGCTCGCTCGCACAGCCAGTCCATGGATGTCTGCCTAATATCAGCACTATCATGGTATATTCTGGTCACTCTTTTGATGAATCATCCAAGTGGAATTAATACGAACGAAATGTAATATATCATTAGATATACATTATTTTGCTGACTCGTGCCTAAATCTAATTTTCCGTTGCCTAATGCCTTATCTAACCTCCCACGCTAATGGATTCTTTCGCTATAAGTGTGGTCTGTTATTTCCTTTCCTTTACTAACAATATTCCATACCTATATTATATTATAAAAATACCTCATCATCTTTGAATCACTAAATAAATCTGAACATAATCTGCTGGTTTATATTTGTACATCTAAACTGCATCCGATCGCAATCAATTCCTTCGAATTCCGCAATGTAAATTGGCACTTCCTCTATCGTACATAAGTTCGGCGTCGGATGTTTATAAAGTCATTCAAGCGATGCATTTCAATTTAGAGAGATTATATGCGATCGATATAGCACAAGTGTTTATTGCACAAGTGTTTATAGTAAAAACAGGAATATTCTAGAATAATAATATATTTTGTTACTCGATGCGTCATTAGGAAATGACACTGAGATTGTGAAGTTTCACCTCTGAGGACAAACCTTCAAGAAGGTAAACCCTGCACATTTTATAAGCACCATTTACTACCCATCCACTTTTTCCTTTCTTTTATTTGTTTATTTCTACGAGGAATTTAGCCTATGAATCCTAGGAATGAGCAACCTATAAATTTCTCCAGTTGAATAAATATGCATGTGCTCGGTTCTGGACCCGCGGCGGAATTGGCTCGAGTGCAGAATGTTTTGATATCTCTGAATAGTTATTGTAGTTATTGTAATTCAGTAATTTAACAGAGTTAAAGTTTTCTCATTTCCTCTTAAACATCAAAAATACAGATCGAAACATCAACTCCTCTTATTTGGCGACCGCCTGTGGTGCTGTATGTCAAGTGTCCACTATCGTTTTCAAATTTTCATTATCGACTTGCGTTAGCGGCCGTCCACGGGGCTTGTTCTTTAAATCAAAATTACCAGAACGGAAACGTTTGAACCAAAACGCACCGTGCATGCTGTCATTAGTGGTGGCTGGCATAAACACATCATTTATTCTTTGAGCTGTATCTGCAGCGATGGTGCCACGGCGCGAACTTTTATTCTACAATAACGCGATTTTTTTACTTTTTTATTGCTGTGAACAGAACAAAGTCAGTGTAAAAACGAATTACGCGAAAACAAATGAATAATGTATTCACCATATCGCCACTGCTGAATGGAGCGATATTTGTGCATTGTAACTTTTATGTTTTATCTCACCTTCGCTGCTCTGCTTCATAGTTATCGATCGTGTGACGGTGGGAGTTTCTTGTTTCTCTGCATCCCGTTTTCTCTGGACCGAAGAATTTTACTGTCTTTATATAACACCCAGTACCCATTCACCATATCGGAACAAATAAAATAAAATGTTTCTCCCTATACCTTACCTTCAATGCCTATACTACAAAAGTCACATTTCGTCGGTCCACGCTTCAATTTCCGTACCATCAATTTAAAGTAATTATTATTGCTGGTCGTTCGAAATAGCGATGGCGGTATTGTGTACGTGACTTGCACTTTCGGTTGACTATGAGAAATTTGTTTTATATGAATTTTACTTTTATAGACATTTTGTTGAATAACAAGTAATTATATTAACCCGAGTAGCGCCATAATTTCATGGCAGACCGCTGCAATTTATTGGAATTTCTTGCAATATCGCCGCGCTCGACAAAAAGTACCATAACTATGGAACTACTATAGCAATCATATAAAGAATAAGCGCATTGAAATTTCGTATCTAGAATATTGAAATCTCATTTTGTAAACAATTAGATAATTATGAATAAATATGAGAAAATCGAAAAAGTGAAAAAACTCGGCATTTCAACTTGTACTTGTCTTACGGAAAAATACGGAAACCTATTTAGAAATTTTAAATGCTAATCTTTATTAGATTTTCTATCAAAAATAATATTTCGTTTTGCTTATTTACATACAAAAATCATTAGATATTAGTTCATAAAAACCAATAAAATTTTGATGATTTCTCGAAAAAAAAAACAAAAAAAATTACCTCATTAATTTACAAATACGCTGAAAACTTTATATATTTCAGCGAAAAACAAAATAATATGTATTTTGTCAACGAATTAGGCAGACATTCTTCAATTTTATAGTTATTTATTTACATTTCTTTACATATTCCAGATAAAAACACTAAAAAAACACAAAAAAACTTCACGACCCGATGTTTGGCAACGGCGACCAACCAGCGATGTTTGACAATGGAATTTTACCAAAAATATCCTAATATATGACGTGCGAAATTATTGTAGCGGCCTATGTATCTATGGTAATAATGAGATATTTGGTATGGATTTTATAATGCGTTCGAATTAGAAAATAATATTACTGTGCGATCCGGGAGCATGTCGCCAATATTGGTCGTTACGTAGTCAACGGTCTTCTGATGTGCAACCAAATTTGATTGTTAAGTAGCCGAAGGATTAAAAGCAACAAAAAGTGAACTACTGTATTTATAATAACTTTATTACGGTTTTATTATGCAATGTATATGGTTTATGAATTTATCCCTATAGATACATATATATTTTCGAAATGTACTCAATCAGACCTTTCATTTGACAGTAAACACGATATATAAATAATTTTAATTTATTGACATTTGTAGATTTGGACATTCAGACAAATATTTACTTGATATTTGGACAGTTAATGTACCCTATGTCACTCGGGAAGACATAATAAATCTAACTATACCACATACTCCTAAGTCGGTTTAAGCGTTTAGAAGTTATCGTGGAATAAAGAAACGGAAAACATACATAGATGAAACTTGAACACATTACACTCCTTTTTTGTTAGGCAGTCGTGTAAAAAATAATTAGTGATGTTTTCTTTTCCCGCAAATTGCCTTCCTGAAATGGTCAACTGTGGCCTTTACATTATACACATTATACACACCAACTCCATCTTAGGCATGTTGCAAGGAGTACCAGCTCCTGGCCTTCTAACGAACTCTTTGTCGAACGCTTTGTCAGTCTAACGAACTCCCTGCAAATACGCCTGTACGTATTTGTCGGTAACTATTACGCATCGTTCTAATGTACCTCGCATTATAATGGACTTCATTTTTGTAACATGTATGGAGTAATGCTGACGCCACTCATTTTATTGTTAGGCAGTCAGACCATTTGTTTCGGGTTCTTTATTGCATCCACTATCTACCGATGAAGTTTCAGCTTTTCCAAGACGCTTTGGGGGTTCTAATTAAAATTACATCTTTCCTAGTACGCCAGCGCCAATTGTCAGATTCTGGCTTGCTGACTCTACCCCAGCATTCTGTGGCCAAAATACTGTCTGATCTGGAAGTATCAGCTTTTACAAAACTCTTGCACTTTTTGTAGCCGCCTCTCCCGTCGGGTTACAGGTTCGAGGTCGCTTGCGCGGTCCTTTCCCTTACGCAGCGGTGATTCGGTGTCTACCGAATCTATCACGGACCACGGCACCTTTTGCCCGGTTCTTCACCCGGTAGCGGGTAGCCGAATGGTCGTTTTAAGAGCAGTTGCCGCTTACGACAACTACCCGCCGCTCTATAAGAAACGATACTGTTACCAGACTCCCCTGTCTATCAGTCGAAATGCAAATGCAGTGCGCAAACCGTCCAGGAGCGCCCGAAGGTTTATACCTAGGGGAAACTGGTCCGCAGGCCGGAGTCCTGCCCGAGCTTTAGCCCGTAAATATGTGCGTTTTCGCGTCGGCTACCGGTGGACGCTCGACCGCAGCGCGGAACCCATACTTGACATCGTCGTAAATTAATATTTTGTCCTAAATAAGGAAATGATGAAATATGAGATTCTAGGCCGACCTGATATGCTCCGATGCCAATTTTCCAGCTGACGCCGTTAATCCTTGCCTTTGGCTGCGGGGCGTATCGTGATGTCTCGCTCTTTCGTAAGGCGCTATATAGCTCCGATGTCGGGCCTGACGTTTGACCGCCCGTCTGTATCTGCATTCCAGAGTCTTGTTTGACGGAATTCGAACCGAAAGTGCTTCCGTGGAGGTGTTCATCACGTTTTACGGAAACCGCATGGACTTGTGTATCTGATTACTTTAGTGTAGCTGCTTGTACATGTATTTTTGTATAATAATAAAATCGTTCTTGCTTGTTTTATTTCTTGGTTTGTTGCTGCAACGCATCAAATTTACATTAAAATGTCGAAAAATTTCATTGATTACTTTAAAAGCAAAAAGCGTAATACATATATAATATATTTTGTAGTTTCATTATTTCGAGATTAAATTAATCATGGCCGCTTAGAAAGAGGTTGTATGTGACGAAAAGTCGCGTGGGTAGGAAATATGATCTCGACGATCGTTCACAATGGCCTGCACTCGACCCAGTTTAAAACATTCTCACAAACGCAAGTAGTAGTGGGTACTCCTGGAACTAATCGTACGCATAGCAGCGCAATAGAGGCATATAAGCGCTCTTCCGGCGCCCTCTTACTTTAAATGAATAGTCGGCTTTTTGCTCTATTTCCATTCTTTTACTTGCACACTGGTGGTGGTGCACACCACACTTACGTTAGGTGGTGAACGGTTTCGTGCAGCTTGGGCCACAAGATCCATTTTGTTCTCGGATCGGCTCAACTCACGATTCAGCTCCTATTCAGCATCTCGAGTGGAAGGCTACCCCGGGTAAGACTCGGCCTCAGAGCTGGTCGACCGGTTTCTCCAGGCGGGATTGCATCCCGGCGCCACTGAACGGTTTGCGCACCGGTCGGCGATGCCAATCGATTGTGCATTCTGACTAATTGCTGAAGGGGTCTGGAGACTATGGAAATACACTGTTTCCTAAGCAGCGGGGGTGGATGTTGACCTGTTGTCATGCCACTCTTGAAATGACCTTGGGTCACTCGATCCCGTGTGGCACTATGGGCAAAGAACGCCCAGGTCCGCGATAAATTCAAACTGGATTACCGCTGTAGTACGGTAGAAGTTGCGAAAGCGACTTCGGACCCATAACCAGTCGGGAGGACGGAGGTATCCTGAAGGTTACTTCCATACGGAGATATCCTGCCAATACTGGTAGTTAGGGGGTGAGGCTGCCCCCTGTTTACTTTTTCCGGTGCCTCGCCGTAAGGCGTCGGTCTCTAACGGGTTGCTGGTGAACTAGACAGTAGATTGTCTTATGCCCACGGCTGAAAGAACGATCTATATCGTTATACCAGCCTGGGGTGACGAGTTCGCCCGTTGTAGTCGACACCGCCCTACTGTACACTGAACGGCTACATTTAATTCCTTCATTTTCCAATGCAAGAATTTCGAAATATCCTATTAAATACATAATATAATATGATGCGACAGTTGAATACTTGACTGATTGGGTTATTTCATTGAGCTGATGCCTTGAATAGGGAAAAACCCGATGTTTAAGCTTTATTTATCTATTGTAATTATTTACATATGAAACCAATTGTTGTTAATAGGGGTTCCTACATAGTCAAATCGCTTTTAATTTATACATTTTATTAGGCGTTATATAATACAAATATGTAAGAAATTGAAATAAATTACAAAATGAGAATGTGTATTTTGGTCTCACTTTTCTAATAACTGCCCATGATATATCAATGTAAATATCTTTTTATTTAGAACATTTATTACGACAACGACTGATCTTAATTATGAGCCATTTTTGAGTTATATCTTATTAAATATAGCTAATTACGTGATATCCCCTAGTGCACCTAAGAGGCCCAGGCATTGTATTTTTAATAACTTTTTAACGAAAGCCATCGCAGAATACCCGAAACGATAAAGTACATACGCTGAGTGAGTACAAACTATATATTCCTAAGAATGCTCGAGTTTGTCAGCAGTATTTGGAGGGGAAATACTGGGATATGTTGCTTGAACTTTGTAATGTATCTTATAATTTCATTGCCGCCCGGTTTACTGACTTATGTAATATACTGAGGTCAGCTATCAAACATGGTTTGCTCAGAATCTTCACATCATAAAATACTATATTTTATGGATCCATGCTGCAAATAATATATTTTAAATAATTAATTGCCATTAATTGGCATTTAATATAATTAAAAGATTCCGAAGATATATTTAAGACGATTCTGAACTTCAAAACTCCGAAACGGATCATATTTGAGGTAAGTCATAAATCTAGTTTTAAGTCATAAATATTCTAGAGAAATAGATCATTCCAATGGTAAATACGCATTTTTTATTGGAGATGTGGACCCAGCGCCCCTACATTTTTGTTCATTGCCCTTTACACACGTAATTTGCCCTTTACACACGTCTTCAAAATAATAATTATAGTTAGGTATGCGTGGGAAAATATATAGCAGTATAATATCATCGCCATATAAATGAGATCTCGTACACGCCAAAAAGCAATCATTTCAAGGCATGGACAAGCAGAGAAAGTTCGTTCTCGAGATGTTTTTTTTAGTTCTGTAAATGGAATTAAAAATTCAAAAAAGTATTTGTTTACTGTACTAATGATTAACTGTCAAAGAATTAAATTGTTACTACTATGCATGTGGAAACGTATCATCAGATAAAATAATTACCTCATGCCTATGAAATATTTTATGTTATACTAGCTGACCCGTGCCCACTTCGTTGGGCGGTAAAACTTTTTACTTGTGATGAAATTATGAGTGTGGTTTGGTTAGTACTGAGTGCTATGATTTCATTCCTGACTGCCAAAAGAAGGGTTATATTTTTACTGCATATGTATGTATGTATTTGCATGCCAATTTGACTATATTACCGTTATTTCTGAGTGTCTTCTTGTGAGTGTCTTATTTGTGAGTGTCTTATCTCTTTAACCATTTATGCATTAAAAGGGAAATTGTATGCAGTAAAAGGGAAACGTCTTTTGTTTTAAACACTTGAGACGACAAATTTACTTATTTTGATATGAATTCATAATTATTGATAATATGACCAATAAACATGACCTAACAATTTAAATTATTCTTTTTATAAAAAAACTACTTTTTGTGACTTAAATATAAAATTTTGACATATTCTGTCGCCGACTTTTTTGTAGACATTACCAAGCTCTACAACTTTTCTCTAGAACTCAATCATATATCTCTAACGTTTTCATTCGACCGACTCCGACTTACTCCGACCAACTACCACGAAAAAGTCTTTTCATTTTTCGGATTAATATATAGCCTATGACACTCACAAATAACGTGGCTATCTATTGCTAAAAAAAATTTCAAAATCAGTTTAGTAGATCCAGAGATTACTTCCTACAACCTAACAAACTTTACCTCTTTATAATGTTAGTATAGAGTATAGTAGATGAAATGATGATGACTAAAGTAAATGTTATTGTTAAAAAATAAATCTAATAATTCCTACCTACTTACAAAACATAGAAAATTCATGGAAAGACAAGAACGCAGATTAGGTTTAATTTTAGATAACTTGCCTATATGGCTTAAAGGGATTTAAAAATGAATATTGATACCTAGGTATAGTTTGAATAATAAAATATAGAAACAATATTGTAGTCATGATAATAAAAGTATCACAATCTCAAAAGTAAATATCGATATTTGAACCTACAAATATTATGACAAAATTAGTAATATAAATTGACTAAATCCTTAATGCAATATATGAGCTTCTTGGTAAATATATCTATAACTGTTTTTTTTTGTTGAAGTTGCTCAATAGCACCTAACAACCTTATTATAAAATAACTTGCTTTGATATCTACTCAAACCCACCTTGAAATCTATCGTTTTCTGTGAACCCAACATCATCTAACGCTTTTCAATATCCAATGAATAATATTTATATAGGCTATGGTTTCATCATTTAGGGATCGAATAAACCCTCATAATTTAATAACATTCCAAGATGGCGATAAATTTCGCCAAAGTTAGCTTTTCGTAAGCGAATGCCAGCCATCCATCATCAAATTGCTTTCAGCGTGAGGTTAGCAAAAACGATAGCGATGACATTGGATAGATAGGACACATAAATACTTAGAGTCTAACCGAATTAAATTTATATTTTAAGTTTCGAATTTAATAAAATTTTTGCGAAAACATCATATACAGAGGATTTTCGTTTTTAGCCGAAAAAAGATGTTTTTTTTGGGTTAAAACCGAAAAATAAAACAAACCCCTCGAATGTGAGGCGACCGATCCTGGTTGCCTACGGCAAAATGTATACAAAATGTATATAAATTTATATAAATGTAAATATAAATGTAAATGTGCGTCGCTCTATAGTAATCCGCTCTATAGTAATGCTATAGCTCTATAGTAAACCCCGCTCTATGTAAATGTAAATGTGTGTGTAAATATAAATTTAAATAACCCGAGCTAATCGCCATTCATTTGAGGGGTTAATTTGGCAGTCTCATTACGTATTATTTTGAACGCGCTCACACGCAAGAGCGACGAACCAGGATCGATTCACGCGTGTCGTCAGCCAGCGCAATATTCTCTCCCTCTCGCTTTGCTCGCAGCGAGCGTTGGTTTTTATTTGGTGGAATGCTTGAGGGGAGGTCTGAACCTGAGGTAGAAAAAGAAGTCAGGCAGCGCCTTATTCTGTCCCTCTCGCTTTGCTCGCAGCGAGCGTTGAAATTTTTACTCGGTGGAATGCTGGAGGGGAGGTCTGAACCTGAGGTAGAAAAAGAAGTCAGGCAGCGAGACAGTGTCGACAAGATTGGTTTAGTGTGGTCGGAGATCTTTCAGTGATCACTGATTAAGTAACCTTTTAAAAGTAGAATGTAAAACTCCATAGGTACAAGAAAAAAAAACGGTTGCGTCACCCCAAAATTTTATCGGCAAGCAGCTAACACTGATTTCATCTGAATATTAAATTCATAAATAAAAATGGATGCATTCTATTGCAACGCATCGAGCGGCGCGGTTCGTTTCCAGGCTAAGGGCGGGATTGGGCCAAGCATCGAGAGATGATGTTAATATTTAATTAAAATGTTGGTGGAATTTAAACATTATTTGTGTATTTTCTATATGATATACTCCAACCGAAGCTTCACAATGTGGTTTAGGCCCAGCAATTAATCTATGTATTAAATTTTAAGTCTCTATGTCCAATACCTCGAGATTACATTATGACTAGTACGCCTCCTAGCGGACCGTTTTCAACCTCAACCTTTTCAATGCTCGCTATAGCCAAATGATGCCAGCATGCCAAATTTCAACTCAATCTGATTAAACTTTTAGGTGTTATCGTGGAGGAATATACATTCACACAGACAGACACACATACAGACTTTAATTTGGATATGGTCTTAATCGTCATTACAATAGATGTAATCGTCCTTACAATAGATGTAACCGACCCATAGAGGCTTACAATAGATGTTTCCGTCTTCATCTTAACGAAAAAAAATGGGCGTTCACAATACGTTCAATTTACTTACTATAATTTAGCTACTGTTGCCAACTTCACTGCAATAACACGCATTGATAATTCACCTCCCACGTATTGACGGTCGACCAAGTAGATTTCTAACCAATGAAACTATCGATATCGATACCGATCAACAAACTATCGATATCGATTGAACCTGCCAGTTCTTTAAAATAAAAAATTCTTTAAAATGAATAAATCTCAATATTTTGAAACATTTTTTTTCTAGACATTCAGAAAAACTAAATTACAGTAAATATTTCAATTACATTTGGCAACGTTTTTGTACTTGGTAATAGTAAATTAAATTGAAAGTAATTGTAACCTCTAGGTGATCTTTTCAATAAGATCAAGGCTGAAATTTTATTGAAGGTAGCCTGCCTTGGAGTATCCGTTATTGATTTAAGTCGACCTAATAATTTCATTAAACTCTGTGGATTTAATATCGTCTATCTGTTATTGGTGGTATTCAATGAAAATAACGTGTATTTCGTTTGTTTCAATATCGCCATTAACGTTTTTTCCTTCGAGTAATTCCTGAAAAATATATATAACAAGTGTACTATAATGTCTGTCAATCGTTAAACTGTTAAGTCGAAAATAATATATAATTCTGTAATATTATTAATTAAAACTTTCTTTAGGATAGCCATTTTGTTTCAGTTCGGTTTCTATGGTTTTTAGATAATTTTATTTGAAGAAAACCCGTTAAAGATTTATTTAAAAAAAATACTTTTTTGCATTATTTTCTTTTTACAAGAAATAATACTCTTTTTCAAAACAACGACTTATTTACAAAAAGATCATTTTCTCTAAAGTAAGTCTATGATAATAAGACTTTTAATAGTTATTGTAAAAACAATATCATCCTTAAATTTACAAAAAATAATAATATCATAGTTTTTTATTATTTTAGTTTAGAATTTAATACGACTTGAACATACGCATGCAAAAATGCTTTCATACATTATATAGATACCACCGTGACGCATCGTGTGGCGGTATTAAATCAGTCAAAATAATGTACGAAGCTAATATTTTTTTAAGACGCAAAATTCTGTTTATAATAACATTAAAAAAACATATATTAAAATGACAAATTTTGGAGGACGTGCTCTTTTTTATGTAATGTAAACTTTCAGTCGTTTTTTTCAAATAAATTGATTATGAATAATAAATTTAATAATGTATCTTTCAAATCTTAGTAATAATTCTACAGTAAATATATTTTTATTCATAAATAAGGCTCTAAATTAACATTAAATGTTATACGCATACATTTTAAGCGTTAGTTATAACATATTAGCTACAAACCTAAAATAAAATTAATCCACATAAAGGTGGTTTTTCATTGATGAAATTATTTTAAGGTACATATATATTATTTTCATCTAATCGGTTTGGCGATGGACATATTGAGTATGTTTTTACCAGTCCGTTTTTAGCAAAACTATCAAAACTATTCACGATTTAACATTAAAAGGGAAACGATTATAGACATTCATATTAATCTTAAAATTTTATTTTAAAGTATGTAATTAGTTCAAATTGATACGTACATATGAATATTTTATCGTGCCTAATAAAAAAATATATATTGCAATCGACGTGTTATCTATCCTAAAAATGTATAATATACCTACATTCATTAGCAATTTACGAGGAAAGTTAAAGAATTATTTGTTGCCTTAAAAATTACTTATATTTTCAAAAGAGCTCCTTTTCTTCTCATACAGGTATATCTGCTCACAATTGAGGATATTTGCACCTTTCTATAATCTAAAAATAATGATGTTAGGATTATTTTTAAAACATCATTAATATAAGAAACACTACAAAGTTATTATTTTTAAGGAGAACTGGGCTAGGAAAACATACTAGGGGGCTGATTTTTGGTAGCTGCTTCCGGCAATAGGCCACAAATAGTTTAAGTATATATCGACAAAATAGATTACGGCATCCCTACCTATTATAAATATAATCTCTATTTTAGATCAATACTAAAAAGGATGTTTCTCGCCCCGTACCCTATAATCTCACATTCCTTTATAAAATCACTTGTTTTATATTGAAACAGACTTGATTTAAATAATATTACGCTAACAAATAATTAAAAGTCAACCTTTTAGCCTCCGAAAAAACCGACATGGAACGTCATTCCGTTTAACTTTTCCGGCCCATAAGCTTACACCCACATATGATAGACCTCGTGAACAAAGTTTCACCCATTTTCACGGGATTAGCGAACAATCCGGAAAAGAAGTCGGCCAGCTGGAGTCCGCCTGCTGTCATGACAGTCGGTTGTCGGTACACGGGCCTATTTTTATATCGGTTGCACCACAGTTGCACGGTGGCAACACGTGTGCGACGCATGTGTTCTTGCGGCTGAATAATGCCATACAACAATGCCATTTGTATAAAAGTTTGCTCCACTGACAGCGATAGCGGATCTGCGAGAAGATACTAACGCGATTAGTTTTACAAATCAGCTTAAAGTAGCCTGGGCACATACGAAATTAATTAAAGTCAGTAATAACTTATGTACACACGCAGTAAATACTCTGCCCGTGGCTCATGTATTGTATGTGTGATTGTAAGCTTGGTAGATTTTAAAGCGCACCGCAAATATTCAAACAAAACTGCTATAAGCAGCGTGAAACCTAGTTCGGAAAGCTTATAGTCACAGGCGCTTGATGCATCTCTGTTGCGACGTAAATACATATAAATACTGCCGCTATGATATCATATAGCCTTAACTATAAACTTCTCGACCAGAAATAACGATGTATGTCTTATATATGAAGTATTTTATTTTTATTTTTGATTTAATGGCTGGCTGATAAACGAGCCCAGCAACCTTGGTCGTCTTTTCAAAGAGTGGATACATTCGAATTTTAAAACAAATTTTCCATCTGTCATCCTGTATTTGAGAGACGATTCAATCATTGTGATTTTTTGATTGTTTTTGCTTTAATTTGTCTTTAGTGAAGACATATTATTTTATTTTGAAAAAGGATACGCTTTTTCTTTGAGATGTGGATGAAGGGCGATCGTTCGCTGGTGATAAAGGGATCCCATTAAAACTACATTTTTCCGTCGAAAGTGGTGCTCATCCAAACATTTTATTTATTTATTTATTTATTTAAGTAATTCAAGAATAATTTAAAACAATTTTATCTTAGGAACTATGCATTAAATATTTTAAACATTGAATAAATAGCAGAAAATGAATACATAGCAAAGTCCAGTGACAACGCCACCTAACTAGGCCGGGACCTGTTCTAAGGTGAACGTTTAATTTTGTGCGTGCTTGTTCATAATTGTGATTATTACAAAAACAAAATATTTTTGTAACAAAAAAAATAAAAAAAAAATAAAAAATTGTCGTAATAAAATAATTATTTGATCACAAAAGAATAAACATGCAACAACTACCTTAAAAACTAATAAATACTTAAAATTAGGAGTAGAAAATAAACATGTAACTAAGATTAAGAATATATATACACATATATACATACATACATACACATACAGATATATTTAAAAATAATAATATTAAATACAATAATAAAAAGTAATTTTAATATGATATAAAATATAGTATAACATAAAATTCTAAATATTAATGTGTTCGAATTAATACATTAATATATAATGTCCAATATTTTGGTGATTTTTTGTCGTCCCTCTTTTATAAGCCATTTTGTAAGTAGCCTTTTAAAGTGGGTCTTATTTTGCGTCGATTTTATATCACCAGGAAGAGCATTGAAAAACCTTGGGGCTATGAATGTATAGGAGCGCTGACCAAAAGCAGTATTCCTTCTGGGTACTATTATATTACGGTCTTTGGAATACCTCGTTCTTATGGTACTTTGAGAAAAAATATTTATTTGGTCAAACTTAGTATAGGAGAGTGTGGCTTTTAAATATAGTTGCTTGGTATCCAACACATTATACTCCTTGAAAAGATCTTCCGAAGGATATCGATACGGCTTTCGCATTAGAATCTTTAAAATCGACTTTTGTGCAATATCTAAGGGGTAAAGAATGGTCTTAGAACAACCGCCCCATCCTATCACCCCGTAGCTCAAGATACTTTCACACAATGCATAATAAACGCTTTTTAGAGTTCTCGGGTCTAAAATATTTCTTACCTCTTTGAAGGTATATCCCAGTTTACGAACTTTAGATGCTAATAAATCTATATGTTCTTGCCATCTTAGTTTGTTATCTACGGTGATGCCTAGGTATTTTGTCGATTCCACTCTTTCTAAAGTATGACAGCTGCAACCAATTTGTCTATTACATGTATGAATAATGACGCTGTGCTCCGATGGGGGTTGGCCTTTAATATTAATACTAAAGGTAATTAATTTTGTTTTTTCTATATTTAGACTAAGCAGCGAGTTATCCAACCAATTCCTAACTATATGCATGCCTCTGTTGGCTTTATCAAAGGTCGTTTTCCAGTCTTCACCTTCGAATATAATTGCAGTGTCGTCGGCAAAAGATATGGTTTTCCCTACTAGGTCACATAGGTTATTAATATAAATTAGAAATAGAATAGGCCCGAGCACACTCCCTTGAGGTACCCCAAACGATATATCGACAGGATTACTGACAGTATTATGTATAGCCGTGATTTGCGTTCTATTTGACAGATAGCTCTTGAACCAATCTAGAGCGACTGCTACACAACCAATGTCTCTTAGTCTTAGTAATAGTTTCTCATGCGAAACCGTATCGAAAGCCTTAGCGAGATCTAAAAATATGGCTAAACACTTGTTGCCTTTGTCCAGGATATTAGTAATTGTATTTGTCACATTTGCAATGGCATCCGTAGTCCCCATTCCCTCTCTGAAACCGAATTGATTGTTTGACAAAATGTTGTTTTCGTTCAGGTATTTCAAAAACCTAATTTTCACTATTTTTTCTATTATCTTCGATAATGTGCTAAGGATTGAAATAGGCCTATAGTTGGAAATATCCTGCTTGTTTCCACTTTTAAATATTGGAACAATTTTTGCACATTTTAAATTGTCAGGAAATATCCCCTCTCTAAAACTGGCGTTTATAATATGTGCTATGGGCTCACTTAACTCATTTTTTGATGTTTTGAATAAACCTGCATTCAGATTATCGATACCTGCAGAAGAATTATTTTTTAAAGAGGTTATTATACTAGCCACTTCCTTTGGCGTAGTCGGTCGTAGAAACAAAGATACGGGACTCGAGGTTATTGGTGGAGATACATTAGTCGAGCTTGATCTGCTCAATATGTCCGTAGCTAATCGTTTGCCAACACTGGCAAAATGATTGTTGACATAGTCTGCAAGTCTCTGTGATTTCTCATCACTAGATAATATTTCGTTACCCGTATTAATAACATCTACCTTAACCTTAGGACTGGCTCTGCTCGAGATTTCGTTAATTACTTGCCATGTTTTTCTCAAGTCCCCATTTGATTCCTCTATTTTGTTTTTGTAAAATCTTACTTTAGTTTTGTGTATAATTTTATTGCATAGATTTCGATATTGTCTTGCTTTCTCTTTTAGTATTAAATTATCGGGACTTCGTCGTGCTGCTAAATGTAGTCTATCACGTTTATGGATGCAAAAAAGGAGTCCTTTGGTGATCCAAGGTTTGAATATTTTTTGTTTATGTTTAATTTTGATGATTTTTGTAGATCTATTTTCGTTTATTATTTCGTTTAATTTATTGACAAATAATTTACATGACGTATTTACGTTTGAGGCGTTGTATACCTGCGACCAGTCTGCATTAGCAATGTCATTTTGGAGTTTTATCGGATCTAGACTTGTTTTTGCGTATGATCCAAGTTTTTTGGTTGAAGAATCTGAAATCGAGTGATCAGAGAGTTTAAACAGTAGAGCATGGTGGTCAGTAATAGAAGTCTGGTATACAATAGAAGATGTCGCAAAATTTGAACGACACATAATGTGATCAATACAGCTACTAGAACTATTGATTTCTCTTGTCGGTGCTTCTACGAGGCTGCGGAGGCCATGGACCGTAAGCAGACCCAAATACTCGTCTGCCTGTGGATGTTTTTTGCCTTTGATTGATATATTTAGGTCCCCTGTCAGAATTATATGCTTAAGATTTTGCAATGTTTTCAGAACACTATCTAAACTTAGTAGGAATTTCTGAATATTACGCGTCGAGGGGCTTCTGTAAATGGCTATAATATTTAAGTCATCGTTTAGATGTATGCTTAGGCAGTTTGCTCCATCCAGACGTATCTCCTTTACTAACAGTTTGTTGGAGAATTTGTCTCTAACGTATATGACGACACCGTCATTCTTCAAAGTATTAAATGTTGTGTAAAAGGAAATGTAGCCAGGTAGTTGAATCGTATTAAAGTTATTGCTAATCCACGCCTCTGTTAAGACTAGGACATCAAAATCAATAGCCAGATCTTGTATCATAACTAGAAGATTGTCAATATTTTTATGGAGGCTTCTTATATTTAGGCTTAGCATTTTGAGTGCGCAGCCCCCTACTAGAATTTGCCTGCAGGCATTGACATCTGATGTGACATAAGAACAATTTGCGCTGGAGTTTGTATCAATAAGTTTAATTAAATCCATAACTTTTATTAGAAGATAATTCTAATAAAGAAAAACGTTGTAAGAGTGCCAATTAGGTTGTGCAATGTATGAATTAGGTTTGTGTGATGACTAGAATGAGAGATTATTTGTAGCTTAAGTGGGACGATGCAGTAATGATAGGCAAAAATATTGGTATTTATAACCTGTATTAAGAATTGATCATCATAAATAAGAATATGTCTAATTAAGTAACTGAGAATGATATAGTCGTTAAACGTAGAAATAAATATCACAGTAAAAAATATCGAACGAGAATATTCCCAGTGAAAACATAAAAAATATACATGTAGTAAAAAGCAACCTGTATAAATATTATCAAGATGTAAAAATGTCGAAATATCGGATCTGTCGAAATATCGAAATGTCGAAATATTGAATCCAAATATCGAAAAATTCAAACAACCATAATTAAAATAAGTGTAATAAAGAAATGACAAATTTGTATACAAAGTAAAATGAAATAATAAAATGTCCAAATAATAGTAATTAATAGAAATAGTCAAGTTAAAAATAAATATCATTATCAAATTAAAAATGAATGTTAATATATTACAAAAGCGGTAATTTACAGAAATATGCGTTAAGATTATCCTCAAAACTATAATTACTTCATTTCTAAAAAAGTTTTTTCGTAATTAATAATAATTGGTTTCGTTGTATCATCTTTACGTATAAACACTTTTCCAGAATTAATCCAAACATATTTATAATTATTTTCTCTGGCAAAAGCTTTAGCCCGACCTAGCAAGAATTTTGTTCGATGAGTGATATTTTCAGACACGTATATAGGTGTAGCGTTGCCGAAGATCCCTATGTCTTTTGTATTCAATTTTCTGCTATTGACCTTACATTGTTTATTATGAGTTTTTACTGCCTTTAGGAACACATTTCGTTTTGTTTCTTGACAAAATTTTACTATCACAGATCTCGGCTTTTTGTCCGACTTTTTGTTGAAATTTCTTGCGATTTTTAAAATGTCGACCGTCTCAATTTCACATTTCACAACTGAACTAATGTTTTGAAAGATTTCTGGTAGGTTTTCGCACTCCTCTGGTATTCCTCTAATCTCAATATCACATTTCCTCTGCTCTTGGTCAAAATTGTCTGTTTTGTACTGTAGGAGCGATATTTTTTCCAACAGTTCCAGATTAGTTTTCTTTAGTATTGGTATGTTTAAATTTTGTGTTTCTAAATAAACATACATCTCGTTTTAACAATAAGCATTTCCCAATCCAGTCCGGGAAAACATTCTAGCTATGTGAGTGGCTTTTATTACTTTTATTCCTTAAAGCATAATCGTATAAACGATATCTTTAAAAAGATTTTACAAAAAACTAATCATACATTAACAATATTATATGCATCTTGGACCTAATTTTAGTTGATTTGCTACCTTAATCGATTGTTGAAAATAACCTTTTAAAAGGATCAGTTATATTGATCCTACCATCATTTGTGAATATAGACGAAAATATAAAAATACTTCAGGATCCGTCGATTTAAAAAACCGTCGTACAAATTGCCGTATATTATCAGTCACTAATTAGACTAATCTGTGATAAGCCAGAGAAAGCGATTTGTTGGTAACTAATCTCCTCATTAGAGGATTATTTGATATGCTACGGCTGTGTCGGTGTCGCTTTCCCACAATTACGTATTCTGCTCAGGATGCATCTGCCTCGGCAGGCGAAAATAGTGTTTCATATATAAGAGTTCCGTGTTAACTAAAGTACGGCTTTGTTTCGATTTAACCGCTGAATGCTCGGGTTTTTTAAACAAACATGTGTAAAAAAACATCAGGTTTTTTTACGTTTTATTATTTTAATTATTAACAAATTTTTACATCATTAAAAAAAGTTAAAAAATAGAAGTTACTATAATAATAAGGAAAAGTAAGGAAAAAAATGTTTCCAAATCAAGATTATCAGCTTTATAATTTAAATCAGGATTTTTCCTTATAAATATTTTCTCAAATTAAAAGAAAGAAATTGTCTATTACTACTTCTATATCGAAACCATAATAATTGTAGTTATTCATTGTTATAAATTTATTTATATAATTATTTAATATATTTTATATATAAATATTGTTTTATTATGAATTTTAATTAATATATATATTCTATTATTTAATTTTTAAATCAAGCTCAATCAACTTTATAAATTAACCATATTTCCTCAACTGTAATCTAAGGATTCCAAACCAATCGTCATAATAGTAAAAGTATTTTCTAAAATTTAAATGATAGAAATCAAAATTAATCACAGTAAATAAATTGACTTTTATATCGAAATCCTAATTTAGATATGTTTTTACAGAATTTTCAAATCAAGCGCTATCAACTTTACAAATTAACCATAGTTCATTTGTACTGCAATTATCATAACCATTTTCATAATCAACGTAGGTACTCTTTCACGTTTTGAATGTTAAATTATTTAATTTTACATAATCATTGTATCACTAATATTGTATCACTAATATTGTATCACTTATACGAATTGATAAAAATATCGTAATTTCTTATTTGGACTATTCTTACCCTACCATTTTCCATTTTCGGTTATCCTGTCCTTCTTTGTAGACGTATTTTATTCTTGCTGCGTTATTTTTATATTCCATATAAGTGATGGTTACATTTCAATATGTCGTCTCACAATTCTAATATGAAACAGATAAAAATTCGCATACATACTGTATACCAGTGTTTTCCTACCAGTGGGTCGCGACTCCATGGTGGGTCGCGAAGAGACTCCCTGAGGTTCACAGGCTAGCTAAAAATAAAAATCGAAAATATTTCAAGATCTAATTGATATTGAAAATATTCAAGATTGAATTTCGAAAATATTTCAAGATTGAATTTCAAGATATAATATGCAAACATTTACAGCTTCGGAAGAGAAACATATTTATTATGTGTTTTTTGCAATTTCTTTTACAAAACTTTATGTTAATCTAGGATGAAAACAGGTAAGCACAGCTTCGAAAGTGAAAAACAGTTAAAATTAAAGAGGTTATTTACCATGGTTTTTACAAAAATAATATTTATTGAATGCTTACAGTTAGGACCAGGCCACACGATGCGGTGCGGCTGCGGCGCGGCGCCTGAGCGGTGCCGCTGCGGCGTCCTACATAGAAATATCCATTGTATGTCACACGGTGCGTTCCGGCGTCGCACCGCACGCAAACCGTTGATATTCGCCGGAGCGGCACCGCTCAGTTGTTAAGTGCAGTCGTAGGAGGGTAGATTCTTGCCTGTTTCGTGTTCACGTATTTTTGTTAATTTTTAAATGACGTGTTTAAAATGAGTACCAATGAAGAAGATTTTAGCATTGACTACCTCATTTCACTAGTTCTACGTATAATTAACTACAATACTATTCGCCCACTGCGGCGTTGTACGCCCATACCACATGAGTAAACATTACTCGTGTGCCCATACGGCGAAACGTTGCAGTGCGGCGTCGCACCGCATCGTGTGTACAGGCTCATACAGCTGTGGAAGAGAATGGTCGAGGGAACTAATTTACAGTTTAATGGGGGTCGCGTAATAGTTTTCAAAAAGGGGGTCGCGATCTAAAAAAGGTTGAAAAACATTGCTTTGTATAAAAGGTTAAGACACACTAGTAGCAAGAAGAAACCTAAAAGTGCTTTTAAAAATTCTAGCGCTCGGCTCAGATCGCTTTGTATATGGCAGCTCCCTGCTTCGGATCCTAATGGATCCGAAGTTAGATGCTGCTACATCTAGTCAGCTCATCTATAGGACGAATAAAACTAATTGGCGTAAGAATGTTTTAAGTCGGATAATTCGTTGAACGTTACGGCCCCTTTAAAAGTTACAGCGAAGTTAGAGAAAAGAAACAGCTTGACATTTTGTACAGTCCAATTAAAAGATATTTCAATAATCTATGTTTCGCATTAATACGGTTAGATAATAAAAAGTTGGTGACTGTATGGATGAAAATGTGGTTTGTAAGTCGTCTGTTTGTATGGCAGCTCCCAAATCTATTTCAGGCAAGGAAATCTAGACCTGATCTGCTCCTTTCTAGAAAGAATAATGCATATTGGCTATTGTGTTTTCGAAATTAGGATAGAATAAGACCCTGGAGCCACAACGCATTCTTGAGTTATGGCCTTTTACGACATTGTAACTCAAGAAAGCATAGTCCGACTTTAAAGATTTCTTCGATATTCGTTTTTTTTTGTTAATTCGGAGAACTACTGAAAAGTTTAATCGTCTATTTGTATGGCAGAACCCTGATGTAATTTGTGGACAATCCCCAAAATCTCCAGGTCTTAACCAGCTCTCTTGAATGAGGAATAAAACAGATTATTGAAAGAATATCTAAAAATCGGGCCATGTGCTATTGAAAAATCGATGACACGAACATCATCATCACCATTCATCTATTCAGATATCCATCTAGACAATAAAATATCTTTCTCGTTTAAAATCGTTGAGAAATTTGTTTTCAGCAAAATCTATATCTCCAGAATACGTTATCGGATTTCAAACAATCTTTCGTCAATCTATTTTATTTGTCTATGGACAGATACTCCAATTCCTCAGTTGTAGTTCTGGATTTTTATCGTGCGTATTTCTAATATGCGGTAAAATCTCTCTTATGCAATAGTTCGTGACCTAATTATACAACGACCATGATAATACTCGTATGACAGGTACAAGTTAGCCGACTCCCGAATGTTGACGACCCCTTGACTGAAGCGGATGAAATGAAATGAAATAATGATGATAATTGCTCCAGGATCCTAGCATGTCTATAATGATAATCTCACTGCAATACGAGAATCAACGGGTGGTTGGCGCGTGATCAAGTCTCGAGCTTTGGTCGTTAACATAATGCTACTTAATCTGTACGGTATTGCTGAGAGCACGCAGCCGCGGAAATATTCGCAAGACTTTTTGGCGATCCTGTCTTATTAACAAGAGCAATAATAACATTAAAAAAAACTATTGAGCTTTGGTATTTATAATTATTACAAACAATTTGTAAGCGCAGAAGAGCACGTATTTAGAGAATAAAGTTGTTCATTAAATGATATTCGTTGAAACCAAATTCAATTTACGGATGTTCAAAGTTCAAAGTTTGTTTCACCATTTTAAAGATCTTGGTCTCTCTAGGAAAATAATCAACTCCTTTCTAGAAAAAATATCTAAAACCGCGATTTCCGCATCTCAAATTCTATGGCTTCGAAAAGGGAGTGAATAAGTGGTAAGGTAACGCTCACATGTGGCAAGACATCTGCCCTAAGCCTACCCGAGCCGATCGTTAGTCCGGAATCCACCGTTCACCTCCCAGAAGTGTAAAAACTATATATGATGGGCCCGATTTCGGTCGGTGAATTCCATGGCAGCTCGGTTTGTATTTTATTTATTTAATTCCAAACTTACTATTAAGTTAAATTACAATTAATACAGACATTGTTTATAATTCTTATTTTAATATGTACCAAAAAAAAATATTTTGTCACATTAGAAATATGAATGCCAATAAAATCTACAAAATCAACCATTACATTGTATAAATATTATAAATAGATTTAAAATAATAAATAAGAAATATCCATAACATATATAACATGCTCTGTTACGCGTATTACCTCTGTAAACATCTAGTGCGCATTCTAGTCTAGTGCGTCATCTAGTCTAGTGCGTCAATTGCGCATTCTGTAATAATCATGATATCCATAATGTACTCAATCAGACCTTTCATTTCACAATGATTACGATATACTTATCTTAATTTATTGACATTTGGACAATTATTTATTTTAAATTTGGACACCTGGAATAACCCTAAGGCACCTGTAATGATATAAGGATGCTAACGATACCACACACTTCTAAATCGGTTGAAGCGTTTAGAAGTTATGGTGGAATAAAGAAACGGAAACCATATGTACATTAACCCTAACACTCCTTTTTTGTTGGCAGTCGTTTTAAAAAAAAGGACTTTCTTTGTCGGGACACTCTTAAGGTAAAGGAGTTTATATAATATTTATTGCCCTATTCTAAGGCGTATTGCAAGTAAATTACAATTGCAATTGCATTAATAACTATAATAAAATTAGGAATATTTTATATTATTTTGTCTCTAGAAATCACAATGATCTATGTAAAATCTATGCATATTATTTCACCACTAACCACGATACTACCCACGAAGTAATTTTTCTTGGCCATTCAATGAAAATAAGAGCCAAAGAAAATGGATATATTATTCAATTTCGGTAATACAATAAAAATATTGAAAGATTTTTTGCATTTAATTGGAGTCTACATTTCAGCAATCAATAATATAGTGTAGAAACGTTCGTTCCATTATCTTTCGTTCGGCGGGTCGTTTCAGAAATACTTCCGGATGTCCAGTTTCAGAGAGAGTTCGGAAAATTTTAATTGCTCTTGAAGTGGAAACTATTGACACAGGGAATTCGATTTGGGAGACTTCTCATACTGTTATTTTTATTCATATATGTGAATGATAATAATATATTTTATTGACATTATACCGATTTTTATTTGATATCGCTCTTCTTTGCGACACTGATAGAGTTATAATCCACTGAAGTCTGAAAATAAATCGTATGCCCAGATACAGGCTCTACTCGGCCTAGTTGGGCATGCGCTGCGCATGGTGATGTGAATGTGGGTCGTCGTTTACTTAGACACCATTACTTAGTATGACCATTTTATGTATTTCGTATGTTATGTTTAAAATTAATAAATAAAATAAAAAATAATTACTCGTTACAAAAATTGGCTAGGAAGCAGCGAAATACAGTGGAACCTCTCATAACCATCCTACATATAGCGATGCTCATAACGAGCATGATTCATTCCAGGCTCTTCCTCGTTAAGCGAAACACTCGTTAAGCGGAACAATTTTGCCATATTTATTATGAGAGGTGCGAATTACTCGTTTGAGGAATTACTGCGAATTTCTCGTTATGAGTGGTGCCCGTTATAAGAGTTTCCACTGTTCGATATCGATAGTTTTCGGAATCGAAATCATTGGTTATTAAAAGTTTAAGTAGATATTTTCTGCTATTCTGTAAATGAAACCAGGTGAATTGCTTCTACTTATCTCATGCAAAACAACGCACAAAGAAATATACAAACATGATTAGATATTTGAGCTTATGTAGTAAAGTATTTTTTTTTTAACTTTCAAGCATTTTATTTGTGTTCTTTTTAAAGCAACATTAAGAATGGTAAAATAGCAATTCGCCTTTTAAGCGTTATGAACGGCAGTTGTATTAATAATGATAAGGTCGATAAGGTTATGATTATAAAGCGATCTACAGCCTATTTATATATTATAAAGCAGCTCATTTACAAATATATCCCGCTCGAAAGACGCATAAATTTAAAGTGTAATCTAAACTATACATATTTATAAAAAAATAGATTTTTTATCATTTAAAAACCACCTAGAAATTTAATAAAAATAATTAGAAACTTGGCTTCGAGTTTCTGCTGACAACTTGAGAAACTCTTGATCAAAAATTGAAATACAGCTTCGCAGACAATGATCAAGTTTGGCGCATGTAATTATGCTTTGTAGGATATAATGCTAGGCGGATTCCCGCGTTTTCCCCGATAAAGCTTTTTTTATCGAAAAACAAACAAAGCGCAGGGAGCGACGTTACACAACGAGACGCGCATCTGCTCCGGGCTAGCAACTGACATGACACTGACTGATTGCAGGTCAGTGTAGGCAAGGCCGATACATTTATAAGGTGCGTCGCTTCCGAGAGGTTTGTAACCATAGTGACGTTTTACTACGGATACATTGTAAAAATCCAACTTTATTCTCATACACATGACGTCAAAATGACGTGTTCTCGATTTCAAACGGCTCGAAAGCACCTCACCTAATAACGCTAGGCGCTTGTTGCCGCGTTTAGAATTATTACGAAATACAGATTGATGATGAAAAATCAAAAATGATTGACTTACGGGGCCGTAACTTTTAAACGAATAATCCGTTTTTCAAAATTATATCGCCAATAACTTAAATCTATCGTTTGGATGAGCTGATTAGAGCTATCATATACAAACATATCCGAGACCAGCGCTAGCCTTTTGAAAAGTACTTGTACGTTTCTTCTTACTAGTAGTTGCTTGTTAAAATTTCTTTCTCTTTTAACTATTATCGATAGTAAATAAGCAGCCGGTCAATGGATATTAGCAGGTCAACATTGATATTATTACTACTTTTTAACGTTTAACTTTTCAGCGGATAACCATAAAAGGTCATTGGCACAGTGGTGGAAGTGGTTTCTAAACTGCATCTGCTTTGTAAGATACGTCAGTGGTTCTGTCCACATCAGATAGAATAAAAATATGTTCATGGTGGCTACGCCTGGAAAATGATTCATGAGTAGCTACTTCGATGTTCAAAAAAAGTCATAATTAGTAGTAGTAGTGATAAAGATAAATTTGACTATTATTGATTGTTCTTCTATTTTTTGACACAGCTACCTTTAAGGATTCTGTGCTTGATTTACTTTTTTTTAAACATAAAATACCTTTCCAAAACTATCTATCCCGATCAACTTAGAACGATAAACTTGATTTTAATATTGTAGTCCTGTCCACCCTAGAACGGGCTAGTCCCAGTTGGATGACCGAAACAAATAGGCAAAAGGTTAAGTTTTTGCTATTCGTTTCCTGTTATTTTTGTAAGCTAATCAATGTTTCATAGTAATTAATTCTTAAATAAATAAATCTTAAATAAACTAAAATTCCTGCACTGCAGCTATAACCGGGTCATCATCTTCAAATTTTCAACCTCTCAGATGGTTCTTTAATATCTGAAATATATAAAGATCACTAAGGCAAGGTTTAGTTAGTATTGAGGATATTCCAGTATTTCAAAGCCAGCTCCTTCAATGGCAGAAAAAGCAAATCTGGACTTGTGTGCTAGGGCGTTCGTTATCTTGGTGAAACAAAATAATCTTACCGCGTTTTCCCTTCGCATTTCACGTATTTCGTATCAAATTGTTTTTTATTTATTCAGCATGTTTTTATTTATCCAGCATCGAACCCCAGGAAATATTTTTTGACAAATCGTGTAGTGGATGCTTGGAATGCGTTGTCAGAGGATGTGATCAGTGCTATCTCTGTCAATAGCTTTAAAAACAAACTGGACATTTTTCTTAGTGCAAAACAGTCACAAGTTTGAAAACAAGTGCATGTGATATACACGCATCAGCCTTAAGCTGCTACTGTATAATATAATAATAATATTAATAATAATAATTTACAGCCCCGATTATAGTAGCCATTATAGTAGCCAGCATGTACAGCTCCATCATCAAGGTATTTAATCATCCCGATCCCTAGACTGTCCAACAAATTATAGCCGAAGATCTTACCAGCGAATGAAATGGCCTTGCATTTCTTAGTAGTTTAAAATGACGGTGGTTTCCAGGTCAAGGACTGTTGTTTGTTTCTGGGTCCTAATGGTGAAGCCATGTTTCTTCCATAGTTATGAATCGAGCCAAAAAAAAAGGCAGGGAGTTTGTATGTGCGTCCGTAAGCATTCTAGGTATCGTGCGAATACCTTTCTCATCCCTAAGTGATCGTGTAAAATGATCTATGAGCACTATCAATCGAAATTTTCACTTTTTTAGCAATAAAATGAACTACGACCTGACGTGCCATCCAAATTTTTTCCACTTTTCTAGCCATGTCGACCCGAGCGATGATCATAGTTAGTTAAAGTTCTCCACGCCTAAACTCAGCACTCAAGCGTGCAACCTTAGAATACGGGAAGCATTAACCCCTAATGTATGTCGTAAATCTTGAAATACTCGCCCAGTATAAAATTTCTTCAAGCGAAGGTATTCAATTACCGCACGTGATTCCGTTTTTTCAACTTCAGCTAACACAATTCGACAAAATGCAGACGAACGACTGTAATTAAAAAAGAATATCAAGTGTGCGAGTAATTATTTTTATATAATTCCAAAGTATTTGTCACACTTTATTTATTGTTATTTGAACACGTCCCTCGTATGTATCTCGACGACTGTATCTGGTTTGTGTTCTCGACCATTATGTCGGCCAGAGTCGAGCATTTCAAAAATAAGTCATATTGCCTTGAGGAACGGCCGTGGAATAATAATTATAATGAAGAAAACTTTGATGACCTCTACCCTGAGTGGAGTTTCAGTTCTATGTGTTTTTTAATTACAATTCCAGATTACAAGTAGATTACAAGTGGTGCAGAATATATAAAAAAAATATAGTCACGGTTCTATAGAGTTATCGCAAATTATTCTAAATTGGAAGCAAAGCTGTGTGAATTTCAGTCGCAAATAATTTTATGCCGCGGCAATAAATAATGGTTTCCGACTTTTCAACTTTGAAATATCTCGGATGAATCTTCGTAATTTCCCTAAAGGTGTATTTTGATATTCAGTTGCTAGAGGGAAGCGTAATTGTCGGCCCATGGTATTCGCCTGTAAGTAGGCACTGTATAATAAGAGTATGTGAAAATGATTATTCAGTTTTACAAGGACTATTTCGCATGATAATACTGATAAGACATACATAACGAGTCCATCGTTTTGTCTTTTATTGAGTTTAGTATCATGCGTATTGTAGCCAGGTTATTGTACTGGTGTACAACTTTCGACTTTTCCATGCTTTTGTTAATAAGTATATATTTAAACTTTTGAGTAACAGTGGTAACCGATTAAGTTTTTTCCATCACTGCTGCAATTGTACGCTCCCTATATTAATTTGATATCTAATTAATCGAAAAATGAATTGAAATTCCTGAATCATCAAAATAATCAGACAGGGGAGTAGAGTTGTCGATGTCGCTCGAATAGCACTTCTCTTTCCTGTTGGTAGCTTTGAAGTTAATATCAGGAAAAAGAACAGCGGTATATGTTTTGTATACCTATTACATCTTGTGGCTATATAGGTCAATTTATAACAGAGTCGGATCTCGCCACTATTTCCTATAAATTTCTGTCTTTTGCCTCTCAGCAATGCCCAAAACTGTTAACTAGATTATCACTATTCATTTCAGTTACCCCAAAACAGGAATTTGATTCTAATATCGATTGTTTTCCATTATTTTTATATGACCTCTTACCACTCAATCTACATGTGCTAGTCTTACTACCAATTTTTTTTCCAGATTGTATTATATACGTGTACTAAGTTTGGTTGAAATTGATTTATATGTAGATAATTTCGATACAGACATTTGACCTTAATCGATTTAGTATTATATGGTAAGCTTAAATATATCTATTTATACATGTGTCCATTATTTCTATTGGGGGTGGGCCAAGGTTCAATATATTCCCTTACCCAATCTCCCTTTCAGGACTTAATTTTATGACGCATCTTATTATATTTATATCTCTCAACTGGAGTAGTTGATTGTATTTTATTTTATTTCTCAAAAGCAAACCAACGTAAAAGTCATAGTAAACAAAAATCTTCTTCTTTTGTTTTACTTTAATCCAACAATATTACACTAAGTGAATTTGCCAGACCGTTGTAATATGACACTCGTGCCTTATCTCGTATATAATGAGAGATTCGTAATAAACGGCTTTTTGTGCGAAAGGAAATTCGGGCGTTCAACAAATATTTCTGAACATGTTCCATTCTGTCTATGTATATTCGGATTCCAGATGGTCGAGTTGATCTCGAGTTGGTTTCTAAGTATGAGTTAAATAGCGACTTCGACCTTTCTGGAGATTTAAAAACTGGTGAAGTAAGTTGAATTTGATTAATTTGAACGCCTTTGTGACACAACCTTGTAGAATCGAATCTTTAGAACACTGGGCACTTTCATTAAATTGCAATTGTTTAATTTATATTTAAAAACTTTAAGCATTTTTTCTATTTCTTTCCCCACTACTTTGGTAATGTGACACTCATTAGCGTTAATATAAAGACGGTTCTTGATAAAGTGCAGAGCTAAGCGATTAATATCCTCTTGCAAGAGGTACAGTCGTTTGCAGATTTTATTTCCTTGTGGGTCTTTTTATCATGAGCGCAATATTTAATGTCATTGATGAAGAAGAGTCATTTAATGTAGATATTTAATATCATTGATGTAAGGCACTCGCGAGAGGATTTCTTGGAAGCAAGACCGGACATCCTTAACTACAACCGCTTGTGTCCGATTCGGGATTGTAACCCCTGATTGCCAGAGCCAGCAATTTTTGAAGAATAATGGAATGATTAATATTATTGAACGCCTTCGAAAAGTCTTTATTTTGGTCCG
Organism: Micropterix aruncella; assembly: GCA_944548615.1. Lineage (NCBI taxonomy): Eukaryota > Metazoa > Arthropoda > Insecta > Lepidoptera > Micropterigidae > Micropterix > Micropterix aruncella. The sequence goes on along the minus strand of OX155951.1, from coordinate 22,862,726 downwards.
CAACCACAACCATTTGTAGATGCTAAGTATAATCATAATATTTCAACGTGACTTCAAGAAGAATTAAACCAACACGCGTTGCTACACAGTGAGTCCAGCTCGATTGCCAGCTTGAATCCCGCTTCCGACGCGGCAGTACAGCACTTCTTAAGGTCCGTGTACACCACAACCGTGCCGTAGCAGCGTCGCTCAGTGGAAATTATATTTTAATTACATGTAAAAACCACAATGATTTATAAAATTGCTTACAATACCAACAATAAATAATTACCTTCTTTTTATGTAATAACAACTTACTCTTCTGTTTCGTGCCCTCTCGTTATCGTAACCATCTTTTTTGTACGAGCTTTACGATCCACTAAATTCCCAAAGTCTTGCGTTTCGATCAGCTTTGGATAATTTAATAAAAAATCCTCTTCATACTACCGATTTCTTGAGATACTTTTTTAGTATTCAAGCGGCAAGTTTCTGTAACGATCTACCAGTAATAATAAGGAACCCACCTTCGGTAGCATCTTTCAAGACTCACCTTAAAGACTTTTGTTCCTCTCTGGATTAACCCGCTCCTCCCTTTCCTCCGTCTCCCCCTCCCAGCATTCTCCGCCTGGAAATTTATTATTCTTTAGGAATTATTTAACTACTATTAGTTAAGGATTTTAACATGTAACTATTCGTTATTTATACACTATTTATGAAACGTGCTTTTGTACTACTCTGTTTAGGTTAGCTATTAGATATTTTCGATTCGATCGATCGGTAATAAGCTCGTCGTTTTGTATGTCTTTATATGCAATTAAAGAGTTGTTATTATTACTGATAACAGTTGGTAATAACATTATGTGACGAACAGAATAATAGGTATAACATTCGGCATATAGTAAACATCCAATTATTCTAAGTAAATACAGTCATTCCTGACTGTTTATTGGTCAAATATAGTGGATCGGTAGTAGCTTTCCTTCCACAATTTGAGCAACTATAATGACTTTGGTCATATTTCCGGCCCAGGAGGTTGAATGCAACAATAACCCTATAAAATCCTTTAGGTTATTAGAAGGATAGGTAAGTTTACTACTTAGGAGCCCCTTATCGTTAAGGCTGTATCCATGCACACTTGCCAAAGTATCCCTGAATCCAGTGGCGGTTCCTTCCTAAAAGCCGAAAAGCTCGGCTTGCCTTTTTCTTAAAAAGATCCCTAAACTGAAGGTAAGTAAAATAAATGAATTTACGAGCGCCTATTGATAGCGAGCACAGATCGCTCCGCGCGACAAAACGGGTTATCGACATTGCAACAATTCGTTGCATAGTTGAGTTCAACTAGTCATCTCGCTCGTACATAAGTATAGGCTTGCAACGGGGCTTTCAAAATCAGTGATCCTTTTATTCTAACCTGTGGCAAATTAATCAAAACAATATATGTATATATACGACTTTTGTACTGACGAATAAGACAGGCTTGCGTTAGCATGAAGTAGAATGCGAGCGTGTTCCGTATTTTGTTCCGTTTGTTTTGAGCAAGTGACAGATCAGATTTTTTGTTGCATAATTTCAAATGATTTGTGTTTTTATTGCCTGATAAACAATGGAGGAAAATGTCCCCTGTGGTGAGTTCAGTCTTGACTTGATTTCACTCGATCAAGCAAATAAAACGGCATTTCTTAAATAGGCATGAGACTCCTAATAAGTATAAATGTTCAATTTTGTCTAGCAGTAGCATGCCTTCAGTGTGCTTTATTGAATCTGCGACACAAGCAGTAAATATCAAACTGAAGATTAAAGAGTAAAGAGCTACCACTTTTTTACTATAAAAAACGTAAAAAACACAAAATGGTATGTCGGGATTGTACACAGTGGCGTGTCCAGGGTTGTTGAATGGACAACTATTTAACAACCCTGGGCACGCCACTGCCTGACCCCTTTGTAAAATAAAAAATGCATATTGAATTAAACAATAAAACTATAAAATATTTTAGACAAATGAGAGTGCATATAAAATATATTAGAAGTGTCAGTTACTAATTCGTTGAAAGAGAAATATTTTAATTTTTCACTGCGAATATTGTGTCACCAATACACCTACGCTATTTATATTCCATTCATGAGTAATTTGGCTGCAAAGGTAACTTCTGAAATAATAATGTGCCTTCTTCTGAAATACGAATGTCCTTATATAAGCTACAATAAACTGCAAGTGAAGGATTGCTACAATAAAAGGAAAATAAAATCTGCGAAACAACATCATCGGATAATAAACAAACGAAATGGGGAAAAATACCTCTATAAAATATCAGCGCCTGATTTCTATTACTTTAGGAAATGGTCGCCAAATAACCTGCACAACGCTGATACGAAACTAATCATCCCGGATTACTCCAAGCCCAAGAAATCTGACGTCACACAGATCATTTTACTTTTATAGGGTACTAAATGGTGAGATAGACATGTTTTTCAGCAAATAATATAAGATTCTTTTAACATTCATCTTTGAAAGGGTATAGTTCATTATATTAATCTACTGGTATACTTCATAATATTAACCTACTGGTACAGTTCATATTATTAATCTACTGGTATAGTTCATAACATTTAGTATAGTTCATAATATTAATCTACTGGAAGATAAAGGTAATGTCAGAGTGTTAAAATCGATTTTAAGTCAGTATCTCATGAAATGTATAGCAAATTCCACAACCCGAGGCAAAGTTGGTTGACGAAATCGCTCAAACCTGTAGCAAAATTGCCTAGCAGTAAAATTGCTTTAAATTCATATTTTATTAGCAATTACTAATGAATATACAAAAAGACCATATTATACAACTTTTAATATAACAATCAAGTACTTACCACACTTATTTTGGCCTGGACCACAAAAGATATGAGCACAGTAAAATTTGTTCCAGCACACATCCACATTCTTTGGCATATGACAGTATAATGTGAACTTAAACAAATCCGCAACCTTGTCATTATTGCTAGTCGTCTAATTAAGATTCACCCAGTGAAAGTTTGGTGTTTCTCCATTTACGAGATAAAAAGACATACAACTTTATGGATTTTGGTGTCCGGTAAAATTGCTAACAGTAGGCAAAGTTGCTGCCGTTGACGGTATCAATATATTTATTGGAAATATATTATTATACCTACCATTTTATCCCCATAAAGGCAAATTCACTATTATTATCAGAACATGAGGCCATATCCATGACAATTTTCAGTGGAAGCCAAAATTTTATACCAAAAATATTTAAAAATTCCAAATAAATCGGATTTAGAATTTAAATACCGATTATGACAAATCAATTGGACTGACAATTTCGTTCATGATACAGAAAAATATTTCTTTTTTATTTAAAAAAAAGTATATTTGACAACTTATATATAAAGTTAAAATATAACTTGAAACTTAAATAGTTAACGAAGGGTATTAAAGTAGTTTTGTAGATATAAACGAATATTGCATTTTAAATTAAGAAGGAATAATCGTGATAAAAGATGAGATACCACTGCAAAAGTTTATAAAGCAAGCTCAGAGAATGGCAACTAAAAGTTATATCGAAGATCGAAAAATAAAGTAAAGCAATTTGAAGTATAATGAAGTTAAATACAGACAAAATAAACAAACCAAGACTTAAGTTTGAAATAATTACGGGGCACGGAATTACGTCGACTAAACCTAAACTAGTAGCAAATGAATTTAATGAATATTTTGTAAATTATTTTATGAAACAAATACAGCTCAAAGTAACACAAACGATTTTAAGATCTACTTAACAAATGGAATACAAAACCGAAATTTACTATTTATGAAACCAGTACTGAAATTGAAAAATATGATAAGTAAATTAAACAAAAGTCATAAATTAAACAAAAACAATTAACAGAAGGGACGGTTAAAAAGGCAATTAATTATATAATAATCACCTAAAACTGCTTCTATAGAAAATTGTGTCTTTCCGGAAGATTTAAAATTATCAAAAGTAATTCCACTCTATCAAAAAAGCGCCACATATGGCCGGAAATTTCAGACCAGTTGCAATGTTTCATCATTCTCAAAAACAATAAGAACATCTTCTATTACATTATGCCTCTTATTCTCTAGAAAATTTCATTAGTTTCAGCATTGTTAATAAAAAGTAGTAGAAATATCTACAGGAACGTGTTTCTAACTACTACAACATTTTTGATATTTTGAATCGATATTTATATATGTAATATTTTAATTTGGCTATTCACAAGTATAGAATTTGTATTCGTAATTTGAATTCGAAAATGAACTATTCAAATTTATAATTTTTTTTACATATTTTTTTTGATAATTATATGTATATTTTTTTTGACTGATTTAAAATTTTGAATAATAATATTTCCTAATTGATTGTTACTGAGTTATTTCAAATATAAAATATTTTTTTTCTGTGTTTTTGTAGTCCGAATGATTATTCATTAGAATTAGGGTAGTTTAGGTCTATGATTATTTTATTTTGTTTTACGAATAACCCTATGTGTACTCTGTAATAAAATTACAAAATAGGATTTAAAATGAAACATATGTGCAGACTTTGTGTGCAGTGACGATAATCAGATAAAGTCTGAACATGATTCGCTAGTGCGTATCGTGTGAACCCGCTTTTATGACGAGGATATTGCCGTTCCGTTAGCAAGCGACGAATTATCCTCATGGCTACCCACGCCCTGAAATATAATATATATTTAATAATTTAAAATGAATTCTAAATACGCTCAGGGATAACAATGACATAGAGAAACAGGAAAGCAGTCGATTTCAAATGAGTTCTTGCGACAGATGGTACTTTGGCCATCAAATATTGTCATTTAGTATTAATATATATGTTTGGTACCTTGCAGATCTTTTTCATTATCAATGATAATGAAAATGTTTGACTCAAAATTAGGCTGAATATACACGCTAAGAATGCGCTTAATTGTATGTCAGGTTACAATTAGTTTGTCGGAAATTAGGTTGGCCATTACCATGGCTTGTCATATTTTCATAATAATTTCCATAAATTTGTGTTAAAACGGTCCTCAATTTATGAGTAAATTATTTTAAAAAGTAAAAAATGCAGAGAGAAAATATTACAAACATTTATTATCTTCTTTGCGTGTAACGTCCGTCCTAGTACGATGGGTACACGGCTAAAATAGACAAGATACTTCACTTTCTGATTGAAATATGCCACTTCCTGTGGTAATAGTAGATACCAAAAGGTAACTTTTCACATAGGGAGACACTTAAAAACCCATGCAAGAAACAAAATGGCGGCTGTTGAAACTGGCCGACATTAGCCGCACTCTTTCTTCAATCCACATCCCTATTGCATATATAGTGTACGTGCTATTTGACGCTCCGTGACTTTTGGCTATAAAAAAAGAATATCAGAAGAGATTTGTATTAACTGTGCATCCAAATCAAGGGGAATTTCTCCGGACCTGAGAAGCGTTAATCTTGAGAGGATTCGTAGAGTGATTCGTGAGTACGAGCGGTTTTAATTTCGAGTCGTTTAGAAATTTCTTTTTTCAGGCGTTTGATTTGACACAAGCGGAGATCGAATATCCAATCACAGCGCTAGCCGTGTAAACAAATACCTACCCGACGTGCGCAAAGCCGCGACCGGCGGCGAACGCCGACCCACTGCCGGCCACTGCGCAGGCGTCAGCGCATTGGAACAGCGAATCGCACACACGCTGCTACTAGGGAGGTCAGTCGATTACCAAAATCATCGCATAGATTCATGGTTTCAATTCTATTGAAGACATTTTACTTAATTTACTTCTGAAAAACAACGCTATTCGCTACTGCACTTACCGAAGCGCCAACGATATCTGTTTCACAACAACACTTCTTACGTGAGCCTGTCAATAGAGGGCGGTGTAAATTTATTCATACATAATAAATTATATAGAACAACAAAAATGAAATGTAAACAATGTAAAACTGTAGTAGCCGTCGATGAATCGCTGAAATGCGGGCGTTGTTACGCACAATTCCACTACTCCTGCTTGTTCATGACTCGGGAAGGGTTCGAATGCCTCTCCACTATACAGAAAAATAACTGGAGATGTGATGCGTGCAAGTTGGTGGAGCCTAGATCAACTCGAAGCAATACCCTAGCTAAACTCTCCCCTGAAAGATCACGTTCCCTAACGCCAACCAACCACTCAGCGACTGCCACAAATATCCCCACCCCTGAAACAACTCTCAAAAATAGAACAAGTTTCTCAATCAACTCTGAAAATTTGGAGGCTTTATTAGATCTAAGATATGATGCATTTAAAAAGTCGATTCTTGAGGCACTCGAGGAACGATTTTCAGTCTAGGAAGCTAAGATAAAAGAGTTGGAAAAAAGAAATGACGATCTGGAAAATACGGTGGAATTTTTAACGATGCAGTTTGAGGACCTCAAAAGTGGAAGAGTTAAGGAAATGGTAAGAAATTTCGATACTATTGACCAAAAAAATAAAGAGCATGATAATAAAATACTTCTGCTGGAAAATAAGCTGGATTATCAGGAGCAGCTTCAAAAATCATGTAACATGGAGATAAGGGGTATTCCCGAGGGGGTGAATGAAGATTTAAATAGAATTGTTGATAAGATTGCAGCGGTTGCCAAATGCAACTACAACCCCACCGATGTTTGTTCAATTTATCGCGTTCCGATCAAGAAATCTGAAACTAAACCAAAACCGATTATTGTAAAATTTATTTCAAGTGGAAAAAAGAATAACTTTATGATGAATTTTAAAAAATATATAAGAAATTGTAAAACCAATGGCGAAACCTTGACCTTATCCGACTTGAGTTATACGGGTACTACAAACGCTCCAGTATTTATTTCCGACGAACTGACCCAGCGTTCGAGAGATTTGCTTTGGAACGCAAAACGAATTTCCAGAGAAAAATCTTACAAGTATTGCTGGGTTAATGCTGGACGAATATTTGTGAGGAAAAACCAAGGTGATAAGGCAATTCTAATTAAAAATAATTCCACTTTTTTATCTCTATAAAACATGTACTATATTCTGGGATTTTTCTTAACGATGAATATTTTAATGATTCTCTGAATATTTTTATGATTCTCTTAAGTTTTTACGGATCTTATATTAATAATGTATTATATTATAATATTCATATATCATTTTTACATTTTTACGATTTTGATAAAATTTATGCCGTATACATTTTTAGCTATCTATTATTTTATCTTATTTTTGATAATTTTAATGATGTATGTGATGACGAATCAATATTTAAAATATCTATTAGCATTTATTTATTTTTAGCAATGCGCCTAAGTTTTATGTCCTTAAGACTCATAATATTATTCGATCAATATATCTTTCATTTTGCCATTAATGTAATGATTTTTACCACAACGCATAACAATGGATCATGACATGAACTTTATTAGTAATATTGATAATGATAGGCATAATACTGCGGATATAAATATATGCAGGAGCATCCTTTCAGAAAAAAAGGCCATAAAATTCTTAGCTATGAATATTAGAAGTTTGAACAAAAATTACGATAGTCTAGTAATCTTCTTGCAACATCTCAATGTAGACATTGATGTAATTATACTCACTGAAACTTGGAATGGTAAATTTTACAGGGAGAAGCATATTCCAGGCTATGAATCTTTTCATACCAACTTTAATCATACTCAAAATGATGGCATTGTTTTATTTATCAAAGAAAGCTTCAGCTTCTTATCGGTACAAGAAATAGCTTTCCCTGAAGCAAATTGCTTGCAAATAAACATAGATGAAGCCACAAGTCTACTTGCTATTTATCGAAGCCCATCTATAAATAATATCAACTTCTTCCTAGAAAGCCTTAATACACTTTTATGCGCTAATAGAAATTCTCAAAATCTGTATCTATGCGGTGACTTGAATATCTCTATAGCAGGAACTCTGCATCCACAATCTGAGGAATATCTAAACGTCCTAATGCTACATGGTCTCCGACCAGAGGTAATTCATCCAACGCGCGAATATAACAATAGCAGCAGTTGCATAGATCACGTCATGGTTCGAACCAAAAACCTAATCTCGACCATTGTATACAAAAATTCAATTACAGATCACTATACAATCTTCTTTAAGTTGGCCGCTAAGGGAAGTAATAACGTTGTACATCCAAACAAGCAAATAAAGAAAATAATTAATTATGATAAAATAGTTTACGAATTCAGCCAATATGATTGGAATCAGTTATATCAGATTAGAGATGCTATCGACGCCTATAACTTATTTTTTTCCATCTTGAGTAACATTATACAGAAACATACAACATCGAAAACTGTAATTATAAAACATAAAAATAAAAAAATTACACCGTGGATTACTGATGGACTCCTCTTTTGTATTCACAGGCGTGATAAAATGCACGCAGCGTTAAGAAAAACACCGGACAATGCAATGCTGAGGCAGAAATACACTCGTTATCGAAATTTATGTAATAAAATTATTAAATTGTCTAAGCAGCAATACTTTAAAAAACAAATTATAACTGACTCAGCCGGGGACCCACGAAAAATCTGGATAAATATAAAAGAAGCGGCGAATTATAAAAATAGAAAGGATGTAAATTTAAATAGTATTAAAATTGACAATCAAATTATTACAATGAAAGATAATCCTGAAAAGTTACTAAATTGTACAAATAGTCACTTTTGTAATGTTGGCTCCAAATTAGCAGAAAAGTTTCGTGGGATAAATAGCTCTGTAATTACTGACCTAAGTAAATCTGATACGTTACCTGTGTCCATGTACCTAACGCCTACAAATAGAGACGAAGTTAAGAAAGTAATAGGCAGCCTTAAAAATAGGTCAGCGGTGGGGGATGATGGGGTCGGGACATGCGTATTTAAACTAGCTGAAACCTATCTCAGCCAGCCTATTGCTTTTATCATTAATGTGAGTTTTAAAAGCGGAATTTTTCCTGACAAATTAAAAATTGCCAAAGTAATTCCAATACATAAAGGGGGAGATAAGCAGGACCTCAATAACTATCGACCTATCTCCATTTTAAACACGATCTCCAAGATCTTCGAGAAAGTTGCAAAGGCGAGACTCTATAAATTTTTAATTGAAAATAAAATACTCTCAGACAATCAGTTCGGTTTTAGGGAAGGTTTAGGGACAACAGACGCTATAGCAGCCTTAACTGAATTTATAGTCAAAACGGTGGATAAAGGAGACAAGTGTCTAGGAGTTTTCCTTGACCTTGCAAAGGCTTTTGACTCCGTTCCTCATAATATATTATTATGCAAACTGAGCAGTGTAGGAATTAACTATACAAGTCTTAAATGGTTTGGTAGTTACCTATCCAACAGGGTACAAAGTGTCACCATCCAGGGCCTCCAGAGTAAAAGCCAGCATCTCACGTATGGTGTGCCACAGGGTAGCGTTTTGGGACCCATTTTATTCCTCGTCTACATAAATGACCTATGTCAGTTACCAGTAGGTAAAATCATCACATATGCCGATGACACTGTTATACTATTCAAGGGTTCAAACTGGGATTACACATTTGAGAAAGCAAACGAGGGCATGGAAATTGTTAAAAATTGGCTAGGAAACTTTATGTTGACGCTTAATGTTGGCAAAACCAAATACATGCCATTTAGTATAACAACCAGAGGTCAACCCACTACTAATAAAACTATTGTAATACACGAGTGCGATAGCGTAGAGTCTTGTAACTGTCAGCCTATACAAAGAGAAATATCTTGGAAATATCTAGGCATCACTTTAGATTGCTTTCTCCGTTGGGATTCTCATATACATAACGTGGCTACGAAGGTGCGAATCCTTGGATATGTTTTCAAAGAACTGAGGAATATTCTGGATTCCAAAACACTAAAAACTGTTTATTATGCTTTATGTGAATCGCTTATTACTTACGGCATAATTGGATGGGGTGGATGTGGTAAAACCCTGCTAGAGCCATTGCAAGTTGCGCAGAAATTTATATTAGAAATTATTCTACGTAGACCATATCGCCATCCCACTAATGAACTTTATAAGGAAGCTAAAGTTCTTGACTGTAGGCAACTTTTTCTAAAAACTTCCCTCTTAAGGCTATTTTTGGACAGTAACTCAAATTTAGGAATAATTCAGAACCGGCGACCAACGAGACAAGTTTTAGAAAATAGCTCAATAATACCCAGAAGGAAAACATCATTTGGACAAAGACATTACTCTTTCATTGCGCCGAGATTTTACAATCTGATCCATATGGAATTAAAAATGAACTTGACATTCAGGGAATTCAAAAATAAACTAAAGAAATGGTTATCGAATCATGACAGACTAACCATACATCAAATGTTAGAAATAATAGTATAATAAAACTTAGGTGCACAAATTATTAACATATTTTTAAACATATATGTTAAGTATATTTTAACATTGAACTAACTACCAAAAATTATTTGACTTTGACAATGAAGTATACTTTTTAGACTAGGTAATTTTATATTAATAAATATTAATGACCGTTTCTTCCTTTTCTCACATATAACTTTATTTATTTTATTTAATCGAATTTTATATGATATTTATTGCAGATTAAATAATGGAATTGCATTTTATTTATTATATTATCTTTTAATATTTTTTTATTATTATTTTTTTTTTATTTTATTCTGAAGACCACATTTTAGGGCAATTTAGTGTCATTAGCTTTTTACTAAAACTTATATATTTGTAAGCAACCAAGCAATCAAGCAATCTTGATTGTAATATTGGAGTCCTGTCCACCCTAGAACGGGCTAGTCCCAGTTGGGTGACAGAAACAAATAAGCAAAAGGTTAAGGGTTTGCCATTCGGTTCCTGTTATTTTTATAAGCTAATCAATGTTTCATAGTAATTAATTCTTAAATAAATAAATAAATATCTCCTCTCCTTCGTATCCGATCCCGATTGTCTTTCTTCTGTTTGAAAGCTCTTGTAAAAAGAACACTTTTGTCCTTACACATTTATCTATACACCGTCGGAGTTCTGCGCAATTTACAAAAAACAAATATTTTTGAATTATCAGGATATTTTACATTTGGTGATTTGTCGCTTTCTTTTAGATTTGTTTGCGTTCTACTGTAAAACTTTACTCATTTCATACACTGAAACAACATATTTTTTTGTTTCAAATTTAAAAATGGCTTTAAGGCATCCGCAGCTGGCAAATATTAACCCTGAATCCCCGCCTAGTGCATAGATCGGACCATATTTTGCTTATTTGGAAAATCTAGTTGCCAAGATTTGATTTGCCCAGCCACGCACACTGCTGAATCACTTGTTGGTGCTGGGAACAGGGCGCTTACAAAAATGAGATGAAATTTCAGAATTTAGGTGCATTGCCCCTGCTTTGGGTTTACACAATTTCAATGACGGAGAAACACTTTGATAAAAACAAAGTAAAGTAACACAAAAAGTTTGAATTTGAATTCATTAAAACAGAACTTAACAGGGACAAGAAATGTAAACGTGTATCTTCCTTACCCAACAGTTTGTCCGAGAACACCAAGCGAAGTAAAAAAGGAAGAGTCAGCTCTAACTTCGTAAGTATGGCCTTTGCTTCAATTGCTCGCTCGATATAGAATCTAGAAACACTGAGATTGTATTGAAAATGTTTGCTTTTTAAGCTATCTCTCTCTCTCTCTCTCTCTATATATATATAGTGGATTCCGGACTTACGAACCGGCTGTGGTAGGTTTAGGACAGCTGTCTTGCCACATGTGAGCGTTCACCTTACCACCCATTCACTCCCCCTTCGAAGCCATAGAATTTGAGATGCGCAAATCGCAGTTTTAGATAATTTTTCTAAGAAAGAGTTGATTATTTTTCTGGAAAGGCCCTAGATATACAGACTGTATAGTTCATAAGCGCGGAAAATTTAACCACTTGAAGTGGCCATTATAAGAACTAATTCCTAAGAGTTTGAATAAAACTTGCCGTGTCGTTTTGTAGATATAAATATTTTGAGATTTTCTAAAACTAAGTATGTCTCTACCCTAATCGAGTTCATTCGAGGTCGTAACGTCAGCTGACATTCGCGTAACATCACAGCTGATCACTCACTTACGCGCAGATCGGGAGCCCATTGTATGATTCTTCTTCTTAAATTGCCATCTAAGTATTGCTACCTCGCCTATTTAAAAAAAACACACTACTAAAATTGGTCATTTTAATGCTAAATCTAAAAGGAAATAGCGTTGGAAACTTCAAATTTGCGATATTTTATGTTTCATTGCTGTTACTAGAAGCAATATTTGACATGGATGTCAACTACTGAGTACTGCATCATATTTTTTCTCTTAGATTAACCATGCCGCCCATCAAGGGCAAGTTGCTGGCAAATGACATGTAATAACAAGACTATACGAAAAAGTGCGCTCCCATTGGATGTTGCGCAATTAAAAAGAGACACCCCCGTTTAACAGATTAAAAAAATGTCATACGCACTGATTTTGACGTTCCGTCTGAGAATTAAACGTCTGATTTCAGCACTTGATACACAATTTTACAGTGACAAAAGTCACTCCACTTTCCGTACTGATTTGTGACACTGATCTGCGCTACTATCCGTGCTGCTGATTTTTTCTGTGTTGTTTTCGAGATACTTGCATATATTTCTGTACTCAATGACTGGTTTAGTAGATGAATAGTTTTACATAGTAATATCTTGGTAAAGTTACCATTGTGAGAATATTTGTTAGTCCAAAACGTAACCACTATTAAGTTTCCGGCCGATAATTTGTTCCTTAAGTAGAACCATTAGGCCGGGCCACAGGGAGAACTTTATATTATAGGGCCTCTGTCGGCAACAGGCGGACCCGGTCTGGATCCGGAACACGGAAGGTTGAAACTTGAATCGCCAAATATTGTTAAATAACTTACCTATCTATGCAATTGAATGATTATTATCGTCGGAAATACGCAAAGTCTTAAATAAAAACCCAGCAAATTGTTCCCTTTTTTAAAATATTGCAAATTTTAGAAAATTAGTAATTATTATGAGTTTTTTTTCTGGACCTCGATAAAAAAAATTAACGGTATTAGGACCCCACTTGAAATTACTGGCCGACCCCTGATAATAGGGTATTAGATTGCTCAATGCCATACTGCGTTTTGGCAGCTAGTATTTTACTATGAAATGCGACGTGTAGATGGCACTCATAGTTTCAAACATTGTTTAATCTTCTTTTTATGTTCAGTAGCCCAATAGATAGCAATTTCAAACAAGTCTATATGGTAAAATATAGACTTGTCCCTTCGGCTACGTAACGACCAAATTTGGTTGCACATCAGAACACCATTGACTAGTAACGACCAATATTGGCGGCTTACTCCCGAAGCGCGCATTAATATTATTTTATTGGTTTTTATGAGCTAATATCTAAATATTTTTGTATGTAAAGAAGCAAAAAGAAATTTTACCTTTAATAGAGAATCTAATAAAGATAACGATAGTATTTACAATTTCTAAAAAGGGTTTCGTATTTATCCGTAAGACAAGTACAAGTTAGAAATGCCAAGTTTTTTTCGCTTTTTCGACTTTCTCATATTCATAATTATCTAATTGTTTTACGGAATGACATTTCAATATTCTATATACGAAATTTCAATGCAATCATTGTGCAGTTGTTCTTTTTATGATTGCTATAGTAGTTCCATAGTTATAGTACTTTTTGTCGAGCGCGGCGATATTGCAAGAAATTCCAATAAATTGCCGTGGTCTGCCATGAAATTATGCCGCTACTCGAAGGGTTAAATCTAAAATATCTAAAAACAAATCTAAAATAAAACAGTAATATAGTAACAAACGGGTTTTTAAATCATGGCTTTTATTATTTTAATATTATTGGTAGACATCCCCGGGATTCTGAAGCGACGATACAATACTAGATTGTCGTCACTCGAAAATATTTGCAATTCTGGAAGCGATTTGATAGTCCTTCAACCGTCAGAAGTAAGGTAAGGACAGACATCAGCACATTAGGTGTCGTCTGCATGTCGTTGCTCTAGGAGATAGCTGAGAAATGGCAGTAAAAATCCCCATTCAGCAATGATTACCGACCATTCCCACCCAAGATCGAATGAAATTCGCTGAATTTGCGATCGGAATTTTCCTTAGCTCAAAGCACTAAGCACTATCAGAGGCCGGTCCGAATTCAGTATACGCCGCTCACTGCTAAACGGCCGACCCCGGCCAATCAAAACACGATATCGGGATGGGAATCACATGGGTAGTATCGAGTTCCGAGATTAGCTGGCGATTCTAGAACAGAATCAGTCAAGTCATCGGATCGAGGACGATGTTGTGTCGAGTCTCGTTGACGTATCAATGCAATGTCGTATTTCGTTGACGTATCGTATCGCCTTTTCAGAATCCCGGGGCAGATTTCAATACATAATAATTACGCCTTTAATGTTCAAACAGTCTAATAGATGGATTTTTCCACTATCAAACGCACATTGTCGTGATCAATACCAGAAGATTGTCTGAGCGAGGCTAATCTTCCGAGTAGAAATCGCCATTTTGGAATCTTATTTCTGGTACTTATACTATTACGAGTTAATTTAATCACATACTAAAATCTGTAAAATAACAGGCTTTACTTAAATAACAGGTTTTTTTACTTAATTTGTTTGCTTCATTTTAAGAGGACTAAAATCATTATTTGTAAATATATTTTACAAAGGGCGGCCGGACTATGGCATCGTAAATCTTGCATCTCCTTCTCTCTCATGAATCGATAGGTAAACATCGCACACCGTCAGAAGTAGTGTTGTGACATGATCGCCCGTTGCATGGCGATCGAATCGACGACTCGATCGATCAATAATTGATCGTTTCGGAATTAGGTTCGACTAAATATGTTTCCTGCTTCGCAACGTATACGTAGAAATAATTTGTTATGCTGGATTGTTGAGTGAGTCGCTGATCTTGTAGTTATGATGGAAGCGGTACCAGTACTGTCTCTTGAGACAGTGTATTAATTATCGTAGTCGGCAACGTGCTAGAAATATTATTTGCTGTAGTAAATCCATGTCGGTAGTTTGATTCGGTGGTCTTGTTTGATTTCGTGGTCGCTCTGTAAGTTTCCACTGGAATCGATCCATGCTTGGTTTTCATGTGTCTGTTTAGATTTCCAGTTCGCCGCCAGCATAACTTATTTTATTGCTACAGTTGTGGCATTTAGCGACTTTATCGTCGAGAGCATCAAAGTGCTTCCATATGTAACTTTTCTTCTTTGTTAAATTAGACATGATTTCGTCTGGTTTATGTTTAAAGAATGCATCAAATGTGGTTACAAAAAGGTCCTGTTACGCCACCACTCCACGGCGTTACATTGTATCAAAACGATTTAAGATAAAAACACATACACTAAACTTAAGTAGGTACCTCCCTAGTTGTGTATAATATAATACAATACAATCAACTACTCCAGTAGATAGGCATTCCTACACTTGGATGCGTCACAAAATTAAATGCTTAAAATTTAATTATTAAAAACGTAACTATCATGATAGTTGTCATGGCTGTAATATTACCTACTTACAAATAATCAAAATATACTAATGTCATTAAATAGTAAGAGAGAATAATATTATATAGAAATGCAAATTCTATGTATATTAAAATAGAAATGCAAATTCTATGTAGAATAATCAACGTATAATAATTTTATTGTCAATCCGGCAATATGCCTTCGTATTTTTTAAACATAAATAGATGTATACTAAATTAAATAAGAATTAGAATGTCGGCTATCATAATTCCGTTATATTGAAAAGTTTACAAATGTTGCTAATTATCAATATGGAAAATAAACGTTGATAGGGTATTTTTCTCAAAATACCCTATCAAGGAGGTTTTCCGAAGATAATAATATGATAGTACCCAGAAGGTTAATTTACTTTTGGTCAGCGAACCTATACATTTATTGCCCCAAGGTTTTTCAATGCTCTTCCTGGCGACATAAAATCAGCACAAAATAAGACCTACTTTAAAAGGCTGCTAAGAAACTGGCTTGTAAAAGAGGGAAGAAAAAGAATTTTTAAAATACTGGACATTATAATCTAACCCGGACATTTGAATATTTTGAATCTTATACATATTGTATTATTATAATATTATTATTAATTTATTTATTATCATTATTATTATTGTTATTATGTTTTAACGTATATTAAGAGATAATTTGTTTTAGTTTTAACACTATTTTATCTTATAAATAGGATAGAAAACGAATTTACCGCGTGAAATTTGTAGGACCCGACGTTTCGGTGACGTTGCAGCCGCCGTTGTCTAGGGTAGACTGCCCTAGACAACGGCGGCTGCAACGTCACCGAAACGTCGGGTCCTACAAATTTCACGCGGTAAATTCGTTTTCTATCCTATTTATAATGTCAAACAACCGCGATAGTCTTCGATTTCATATTTTATCTTAGTTATAAGTAAAATGCAGGACTATTTTGTTTAAATTCTTATTCTAATTTTTACTATTTTAAATTGTTTTGTTTTTTTCTGATTTGAATTTATTTGCTGTCATTTTAATTTTCCACTTCTAACTTTAATTTAATTATTTAGTTTAAGTATTTAGTCATTTTTAATATTGTTTTGCAATTCCATTACTTTATGCATACATGGAATATGTATATGCCATTCTTATAAACACGGTATTTGTGCAAGCACATTCAAAAATAAATGTTTACCTTAGAACAGGTCCCGGCCTAGTTAGGTGACGTTGCCACTAGACTATGCAATGTATTCTTTTTTCTGCTTTTGATTCAATTTTGAAAGTATTTCTATGCATAATTCCTATGCTGAAATTGTTTACTGTTATTTTTAATATTTGCATTACTTATATAAATAAATAAAATAAATAAATAAATTGACTCGCACTGTGACTCGATCGATCGATCAAAAATACTCGATCAATCAGGATTGACACATCTCTAGTCAGGAGCCACGAGCGCTGAAGGTCAACTACTTCTGTGCGAGTGTTGCGAGTCGCATGTTTATAAATAGATTACAATGGAAAATTATTTTTACCTGCTTCTTGCGGGCCGCCATCCTCTCCCCTCAGCCCCGCGCGCATTCAGGGCTATGCTATTTTTTGTAATGTGCTATTTTAATATTTTTTCATTATTATCTTATTATGAAATCGAAGACTATCCCGGTTGATTGACATTATAAAAAGGTTTAAAACGAATTTACCGCGTGAATTATCTAATTGTTTTACGACATAAAATGTTTACAGGTAGGTACACGAAATTTTGCGCATTTCGTGAATTTACGTAATTTTACAGACGTGAATTTAAGGTTACCTACCTATAGTTATATTAAACAATTGAATATAGAGGTATCTACTTGTATTTCCTGAAAAAGCAAAGAAATGTTGGACAAGGCAGTTAAATTTCTGTACCGCAAATTTGACAGATAATTCTGAATAATGCGTATTGCTTTACAAAACGACGTTACAATTATCTAATAGTAAATTTCCATAGGAACATAAAAAAGGCCTTCTTTATACGATTCGTATGGCAGTATCGGAGTAATCGTCGTTTTTCTGAAACGCTATCATTTTATTGTGATGTATTCTTCTTCTTCTTCACGTTCTCTAAGAGACACTACAATTCAAACGTCAACGCTCAAGGGGTCGTTTGTTTGGGCAATTTGTTAAATAGTTTAAGGCTAGTCGCCTGAAACTTGGCCGTACGTGGTATAATCGGTTAAAGGTAATGGGATTTCTTCCTGGTGACATGCCGATGTACTTCCTCGTGAGATGTTGCCGAGCTCTTAATGCAAAAGAATTTGCAAAGAGTTTCTTGAGCAAAAATCGCATATAAAGTCAATATCCCTAGCTTTAGGAAGTCTTCACGACATGAATGCCGTGGACCAAAACCTACTATCGCACGTATGTCTTTTTTTGGAGAGTGAGTACACCGTTGATGTGCGCTGCAGTATTCCATAGAAGAATAACATAGCGCGGGTGAGGTTCAACTACCATACAACTCATGATGCGTAATAGAGTATAGCAGGCTGATGACAGTTTTGACTTGACATGCTCATTCCATGGCATCTTTTCATCCAGTATAGTCCGAGATGATTTACGCAGCTAAAAATATGGTGGTTTACAAAGTGACAGCCCTGCAAAAGCAGGAACGAGACCACAGGAGTAAACACACGAGACAGCATGCGAGTCACGATGACTTGTTTACAAAACCAAAATGGCCAGTCTTTATTCAGTGATGCCAGGTCTGTGTCGGCGTCTCGTATAATTTCAATGAAACAGTACTTGTGTATTTTATTGATAAATTGTGAGTTATCTGTGTTTTCAAAATTACTGTACATTTTAAAGGTTCGTTTATCTATTATCTATTATTGTTTGTTTGTTTTTATCTATTATTTCTCTCTCTCTCTCTCTCTTTTTCTGTCTCTGTCTCTCTCTATCGTTCAATTATTACAAGAATGCCAAGACCAGCTGTGTTTACTTGTATAGAATACGCGGATATGGTTTTTGTATATGGCCTATGCAATGGCAACGCGGAACAAGCTTTACGTCTTTATCGTCAAAAATATCCATTTCGTCGACATCCTAGAAATGGCGTAGTTATCTACTCTGCTTTTCAGCGAATCAGAGAAAACAAGCCAATTGTTCCATATACTAGAGAGGCTAATAATTTTCCTGAAGTCCACGGAATTCGCGTCGAAGAAAGGATATTGTTATACGTCAGAAGAAATCCTACTTTAAGCATTCGACAAGTCGCGAGACATTTCAATGTGCCGCATTCGTTCGTGCAGAAGGTTTTGAAAACCAATAAAATGCACCCTTATAAATATAGACCAGTACAGAGTCTTCTTCCTCGGGACTTCTTAGCGCGGGTTGCCTTTTGTCAGCGTTTTCTTGAAGAATGCGCTATTAATGAAAATTTTATTAAAAATATAATTTGGACAGATGAAAGTACCTTTACCAGAAACGGAATGTGGAATCGCCACAACGACCGTTATTGGTCGCAAGGTAATCCATTTGTCCAACGTGAAAGGGCATATCAATATCGTTGGTCTATAAATGTTTGGGCAGCTTTGCATGGAAATACATTAATTGGCCCATTTTTTATTGATGGTACCCTCAATAGCCGAAAGTTCCTTGAACTATTAAACGGCGTGGTTGCCGATTATTTAGATGATTTGTCCATTGCCACCTTAAACCGAACATGGTACCAGCTTGATGGAGCTCCAGCCCATTCGACAGCAGAAGCACGCATAAGATTGACTGAACTATTCGGCAATCGATGGATAGGTAGATTAGGACCATGGCAGTGGCCTCCAAGGTCTCCCGATCTAACTCCTTTAGATTTTTTTTTGTGGGGACACGTTAAAAATGTCGTCTACAAAACTGTGTGTAATACTGCAGAAGAAATGCGTGATAGGATTCGCGATTGCTTCCAGAAATTAAGAGAGACACCAGAAATGTTTGATCGCATTCATAACTCGACTTTGCGTCGTTGCACTAAATGCATAGAAATCCGTGGCGAACAGGTGATAAATAGTCATATTATAAGACGACAATGAATTTTACACCATCTCATCTTCCTCTTTCTCTAGATCTTGAGAGATTTATAAGATATTTTAAAAATATTTATCTATTTTTGTATTTAGTTTAAAACTGATTTATTTTTTAATATTTTATTTCATTATTTTTAATTTTATTTTATTTATTTATTAATTATTTTATTAATTATTAGGTATTAAAAAATATTTTACTGATTTAATTTTATTAATTTTGTATGTATTATATGGAGGACAAGGCCTTTGATTATAACGTCAAAAGAATGACTTTGCTTTGATTATGTAATCATAGCAATGCCATCTTTTTTTGTTATGATTAAGGGGATACCTCTTTAAAAAATGCGAGCTCTTAACGTTTACCTCTTGGGTTGGCATGGAAAAGCGTTTTTTTCTTATTAGGAAACTCACCGAAAACCGGATGTATTCACCACGCTGATTTCGATACTGAAATAATCTTTTGGCGAACTCAATAAATAAGCGACATATTAAAACAATAAAACCATAAATACCATTAAAAAAACCATAATAAAAAATATTTTAAAATTTAAAATATAAAACAAACCTAGTGAACATGCTTTACATATTACTTACTGGCAAAACCGCGTGAATAGCCTACCGGTATGAATGAATTCATTCATATTGATAAAGGTATGGATACATACAACGATGATTAATTTTATATAATTTTAGATAATTTTGATCAAATTTCAAAATTCAAAAATTATAATAAATTTGTGATCTATATCATGGTCATTAAACGTGGTTAAATTTTCCGCGCTTATGAACTATACAGTCATATATATATATATATATATATATATATATATATATATATATATATATATATATATATATATATATATATATATATATATATATTTTGATATTTTAAGGGTGTAAATTTTTTTTTAAATTATTTTCAATAATATATAAAATTAGATTCATGAAAAGTTACTTATCTGGGGTCCTGGTGGACCAGAAACATTTTACCGATAGTTAATGTCCTCTTTAAATACTTAGGGCAGCAGCACCTGTTTCCGCAATTGATAATTTATGATGTTCTTAGTTATTGCAGCCGAATTACTGTATGCCCTTGGATGTAATAAGTATAGGAGGATGGTTTCTGTAACAGAAATGGATGTTAGTAACTTATTTTAGAAGAAATTATATGATTGAGAATATTTCGACACAAGTCGTATTCATCTCCATGACATTTCTGATAGAACAATTTTTTCAAAATTTAAATTTAAAAAAACTGAACATAGAGAAATGGGTTAATAATATTTTGCAATATCGTTATAATACACTATAACCGACCTTGAAAAACATTATTGATAATGATTTTTAAATGAAAAATATTAATAAGCTTTTAATGAATATGTCTGAACAAATATAATTACTGTATTAATTTTGCCTATTCAGACCGGGACCCTTGCAAGCGCCTAAAATATTTATAAAAGCCAACTCCCAAGATTTAACGTCTCTTTCTTTAGCGTTATCGCCAAGGCACTTAATAATTTTTACTTTAAAACAATTATCAAAAGTTAAATTGTGTGCCTTAGCATGCAATGCTATTGGAAGTTGACTATCATTGCTATGATAGTCAACTTCCAATAGCATTGCATGCTAAGGCACACAATTTAACTTTTGATAATTGTTTTAAAGTAAAAATTATTAAGTGCCTTGGCGATAACGCTAAAGAAAGAGACGTTAAATCTTGGGAGTTGGCTTTTATAAATATTTTAGGCGCTTGCAAGGGTCCCGGTCTGAATAGGCAAAATTAATACAGTAATTATATTTGTTCAGACATATTCATTAAAAGCTTATTAATATTTTTCATTTAAAAATCATTATCAATAATGTTTTTCAAGGTCGGTTATAGTGTATTATAACGATATTGCAAAATATTATTAACCCATTTCTCTATGTTCAGTTTTTTTAAATTTAAATTTTGAAAAAATTGTTCTATCAGAAATGTCATGGAGATGAATACGACTTGTGTCGAAATATTCTCAATCATATAATTTCTTCTAAAATAAGTTACTAACATCCATTTCTGTTACAGAAACCATCCTCCTATACTTATTACATCCAAGGGCATACAGTAATTCGGCTGCAATAACTAAGAACATCATAAATTATCAATTGCGGAAACAGGTGCTGCTGCCCTAAGTATTTAAAGAGGACATTAACTATCGGTAAAATGTTTCTGGTCCACCAGGACCCCAGATAAGTAACTTTTCATGAATCTAATTTTATATATTATTGAAAATAATTTAAAAAATATATATATATATATATATATATATATATATATATATATATATATATATATATATATATATATATATATATATATATATATATATATATATATATATATATATATATATATATATATATATATATATATATATATATATATATATATATATATATATATATATATATATATATATATATATATATATATATATAT